>OX451741.1:103459365-104059365 GCA_948472305.1 Vicia faba
ATAGTATATTTAGTCATCATATTCACATTGTACTATGGTATAATAGGTGTACACAATTTCAATATCTTTCTTTTTCTCCATCACCAAATTTTATGTTACTTTATCACTAAGAAACTATGTTAAAAGACTATTAATAAATGACACATACTACATATATATTTTTAATAATTAAAATTATATAACGAGGCTCGATAGTATATTTATTCACAATATTAATATTGTGTTATGGTATAATATGTGTAAATAATTTCAATGTTTTTCTTCTTCTCCATCACCAAATTTTAGGTTATTTCATTACTAAGAAACTAAGCTAAAAGACTGTTAATTAGTGACACATTTTTGATATAAATTGATAGTAATTAAAATTAAATATGGAGGCTCAATAGTATATTTATTCATCACATTCAAATTGTATTGTGTTGTAATAGATGTAAACAATTTCAATATTTTGTTCTTACCCGTCACCAAATTTTAGGTTACTTAATCACTAAGAAATTAAGTTAAAAAGACTATTAATTAATGAAAATATTTCATATACATTGGAAATAACTAAAATTATATAAAGAGACTCGATAGTATATCTATTCCCAACATTCATATTGTATTATGGTATAATAGATATAAAAAATTTCAATATTTTTCTTCTTTCCCATCACCAAATTTTAGGTTACTTCATCACTAAGAAAATAAGCTAAAAGACTATTAATTAATGAAACATATTTTATATACAGTGCTAATAATACAAATTATATAAAGAGGCTCGATAGTATATTTATTCATCATATTCACATTGTATTATGTTATAATAGATGTAAACAATTTCAATATTTTTCTTCTTTCCTATCACCAAATTTAGGGTTACTTCATCACTAAGAAACTAAGTTAAAAGACTAGTAATTAATGACGCATATTTCATATACATTGGTAATGACTAAAATTATATAAAGAGGCTCGATAATATATCTATTCCCTATATTCATATTGTAATATGGTATAATAGATATGAACAATTTCAATATTTTTTTTCTTTCCCATCACTAAATTTTAGGTTACTTCATCATTAAGAAACTAAGTTAAAAAATTATTAATTAATGACACATATTTCATATACATTGGTGAATAAATATACTATCGAGCCTCGATATATAATTTTTAACAATGTACATCATCACTAAGAAACTAAGCTAAAAGACTATTAATTAATGACACATATATCATATAAATTGGTAATAATTAAAATATATAACGAGGCTCGATAGTATATTTAGTCATCATATTCACATTGTACTATGGTATAATAGGTGTACACAATTTCAATATCTTTCTTTTTCTCCATCACCGAATTTTATGTTACTTTATCACTAAGAAACTATGTTAAAAGACTATTAATAAATGACACATACTTCATATATATTTTTAATAACTAAAATTATATAACGAGGCTCGATAGTATATTTATTCACAATATTAATATTGTGTTATGGTATAATATATGTAAATAATTTCAATGTTTTTCTTCTTCTCCATCACCAAATTTTAGGTTATTTCATTACTAAGAAACTAAGCTAAAAGACTGTTAATTAGTGACACATTTTTGATATAAATTGATAGTAATTAAAATTAAATATGGAGGCTCAATAGTATATTTATTCATCACATTCAAATTGTATTGTGTTGTAATAGATGTAAACAATTTCAATATTTTGTTCTTACCCGTCACCAAATTTTAGGTTACTTAATCACTAAGAAATTAAGTTAAAAAGACTATTAATTAATGAAAATATTTCATATACATTAGAAATAACTAAAATTATATAAAGAGGCTCGATAGTATATCTATTCCCAACATTTATATTGTATTATGGTATAATAGATATAAAAAATTTCAATATTTTTCTTCTTTCCCATCACCAAATTTTAGGTTACTTCATCACTAAGAAAATAAGCTAAAAGACTATTAATTAATGACACATATTTCATATACATTGCTAATGACTAAAATTATATAAAGAGGCTCGATAATATATCTATTCCCTATATTCATATTGTATTATGGTATAATAGATATAAACAATTTCAATATTTTTTTCTTTCCCATCACTAAATTTTAGGTTACTTCATCATTAAGAAACTAAGTTAAAAAACTATTAATTAATGACACATATTTCATATACATTGGTAATAATTAAAATTATATAACAAGACTCAATAGTATATTTATTCATCATATTCACATTGTATTATGGTATAATAGATGTAGACAATTTCAAAAATTTTCTTCTTCCCCGTCACCAAATTTTAGGCTACTTCATCACTAAGAAACTAAGTTAAAAGACTATTAATTAATGACACATATTTCATATACATTGGTAATAACTAAAATTATGTAAAGAGAGTCGATAGTATATATATTCTCCATATTCATATTGTTATATGTAATATATGATATAAACAATTTCAATATTTTTCTTCTTCCCCAACACGATATTGTAGGTTACATCATCACTAAGAAACTAAGCTAAAAGATATTAATTAATGACACATATATCATATAAATTGGTATTAATTAAAATATATTACGAGGCTCGATAGTATATTTAGTCATCATATTCACATTGTACTATGGTATAATAGGTGTACACAATTTCAATATCTTTCTTCTTCTCCATCACCAAATTTTATGTTACTTCATCATTAAGAAACTATGTTAAAAGGCTATTAATAAATGACACATACTTCATATACATTGTTAATAATTAAAATTATATAACGAGGCTCGATGGTATATTTATTCACAATATTCATATTTTGTTATGGTATAATATATATAAATAATTTCAATGTTTTTCTTCTTCTCCATCACCAAATTTTAGGTTACTTCATTACTAAGAAACTAAGCTAAAAGACTGTTAATTAATGACACATATTTGATATAAATTGATAGTAATTAAAATTAAATAATGAGGCTCAATAGTATATTTATTCATCACATTCAAATTGTATTCTGTTGTAATAGATGTAAACAATTTCAATATTTTGTTCTTACCCGTCACCAAATTTTAGGTTACTTAATCATAAGAAATTAAGTTAAAAAGACTATTAATTAATGAAAATATTTCATATACATTGGAAATAACTAAAATTATATAAAGAGGCTCGATAGTATATCTATTCCCAATATTAATATTTTATTTTGGTATAATAGATATAAAAAATTTCAATATTTTTCTTCTTCCTTATCACCAAATTTTAGGTTACTTCATCACTAAGAAAATAATCTAAAAGACTATTAATTAATGAAAAATATTTGATATACATTGCTGATGATAAAAATTATATAACGAGGCTCGATAGTATATTTATTCATCATATTCACGTTATAATAGATGTAAACAATTTCAATATTTTTCTTCTTCCCTATCACCAAATTTTGGGTTACTTCATCACTAAGAAACTAAGTTAAAAGACTGGTAATTAATGACGCATATTTCATATACATTGGTAATGACTAAAATTATATAAAGAGGCTCGATAATATATCTATTCCATATATTCACATTGTATTATGGTATAATAGATATGAACAATTTCAATATTTTTTTTCTTTCCCATCACTAAATTTTAGGTTACTTCATCATTAAGAAACTAAGTTAAAAAATTATTAATTAATGACATATATTTCATATACATTGGTGAATAAATATACTATCGAGCCTCGATATATAATTTTTAACAATGTACATCATCACTAAGAAACTAAGCTAAAAGACTATTAATTAATGACACATATATCCTATAAATTGGTAATAATTAAAATATATAACGAGGCTCGATAGTATATTTAGTCATCATATTCACATTGTACTATGGTATAATAGGTGTACACAATTTCAATATCTTTCTTTTTCTCCATCACCAAATTTTATGTTACTTTATCACTAAGAAACTATGTTAAAAGACTATTAATAAATGACACATACTTCATATATATTGTTAATAATTAAAATTATATAACGAGACTCAATAGTATATTTATTCACAATATGCATATTGTGTTATGGTATAATATATGTAAATAATTTCAATGTTTTTCTTCTTCTCCATCACCAAATTTTAGGTTACTTCATTACTAAGAAACTAAGCTAAAAGACTGTAAATTAGTGACACATTTTTTATATAAATTGATAGTAATTAAAATTAAATATGGAGGCTCAATAGTATATTTATTCATCACATTCAAATTGTATTGTGTTGTAATAGATGTAAATAATTTCAATATTTTGTTCTTACCCGTCACCAAATTTTAGGTTACTTAATCACTAAGAAATTAAGTTAAAAAGACTATTAATTAATGAAAATATTTCATATACATTGGAAATAACTAAAATTATATAAAGAGGCTCGATAGTATATCTATTACCAACATTCATATTGTATTATGGTATAATAGATATAAACAATTTCAATATTTTTCTTCTTTCCCATCACCAAATTTTTGGGTACTTCATCACTAAGAAAATAAGCTAAAAGACTATTAATTAATGAAACATATTTTATATACATTGCTAATAATAAAAATTATATAAAGAGGCTCGATAGTATATTTATTCATCATATTCACATTGTATTACGTTATAATAGATGTAAACAATTTCAATATTTTTCTTCTTCCCTATCACCAAATTTTGGGTTACTTCATCACTAAGAAACTAAGTTAAAAGACTATTAATTAATGACACATATTTCATATACATTTGTAATGACTAAAATTATATAAAGAGGCTCGATAATATATCTATTCCCTATATTCACATTGTATTATGGTATAATAGATGTACACAATTTCGAAAATTTTCTTCTTCTCCGTCACCGAATTTTAGGTTACTTCATCACTAAGAAACTAAGTTAAAAGACTATTAATTAATGACACATATTTGATATACATTGGTAATAACTAAAATTTTGTAAAGAGAGTCGATAGTATATATATTCCTCATATTCATATTGTTATATGTAATATATGATATAAACAATTTCAATATTTTTCTTCTTCCCCAGCACGATATTGTAGGTTACATCATCACTAAGAAACTAAGCTAAAAGACTATTAATTAATGACACATATATCATATAAATTGGTATTAATTAAAATATATAACGAGGCTCGATAGTATATTTAGTCATCATATTCACATTGTGCTATGGTATAATAGGTGTACACAATTTCAATATCTTTCTTCTTCTCCATCACCAAATTTTATGTTACTTCATCACTAAGAAACTATGTTAAAAAGCTATTAATAAATGACACATACTTCATATACATTGTTAATAATTAAAATTATATAACGAGGCTCGATAGTATATTTATTCACAATATTCATATTGTGTTATGGTATAATATATGTAAATAATTTCAATGTTTTTCTTCTTCTCCATCACCAAATTTTAGGTTACTTCATTACTAAGAAACTAAGCTAAAAGGCTTTTAATGAATGACACATATTTGATATAAATTGATAGTAATTAAAATTAAATAATGAGGCTCAATAGTATATTTATTCATCACATTCAAATTGTATTATGTTGTAATAGATGTAAACAATTTCAATATTTTGTTCTTACCCGTCACCAAATATTAGGTTACTTAATCACTAAGAAATTAAGTTAAAAAGACTATTAATTTATGAAAATATTTCATATACATTGGAAATAACTAAAATTATATAAAGAGGCTCGATAGTATATCTATTCCCAACATTCATATTGTATTATGGTATAATAGATATAAAAAATTTCAATATTTTTCTTCTTTCCCATCACCAAATTTTAGGTTACTTTATCACTAAGAAAATAAGTTAAAAGACTATTAATTAATGACACATATTTGATATACATTGCTAATGATTAAAATTATATAACGAGGCTCGGTAGATAATTTATTCATCATATTCACATTGTGTCACGTTATAATAGATGTAAACAATTTCAATATTTTCCCGTTTCCCTGTCACCAAATTTTTGGTTACTTCATCACTAAGAAACTAAGTTAAAAGACCATTAATTAATGACACATATTTCATATACATTGCTAATAGCTAAAATTACATAAATTTGCTCGATAGTATATCTATTCCCCATATTCACATTGTATTATGGTATAATAGATGTACACAATTTCAATATCTTTCTTCTTCTCCATCACCAAATTTTATGTTACTTCATCATTAAGAAACTATGTTAAAAGACTATTAATAAATGACACATACTGCATATACATTGTTAATAATTAAAATTATATAACAAGGCTCGATAGTATATTTATTCACTATATTGATATTGTGTTATGGTATAATATATGTAAATAATTTAAATATTTTTCTTCTTCTCCATCACTAAATTTTAGATTACTTCATCTCTAAGAAACTAAACTAAAAGAGTATTAATTAATGACACATATTTGATATAAATTGCTAGTAATTAAAATTAAATAATGAGGCTCGATAGGATATTTATTCATCACATTCAAATTGTATTATGTTATAAAATATGTAAACAATTTCAATATTTTGTTCTTCCCCGTTACCAAATTTTAGGTTACTTCATCAATAAGAAACTAAGTTAAAAGACTGTTAATTAATGACAAATATTTCCTATACATTGGTAATACCTAAAATTATATAAAGAGGCTCGATAATATATTTATTCCCAATATTAATATTTTATTTTGGTATAATAGATACAAAAAATTTCAATATTTTTCTTCTTCCTTATCACCAAGTTTTAGGTTACTTCATCACTAAGAAAATAAGCTAAAAGACTATTAATTAATGAAACATATTTGATATACATTGCTAATAATAAAAATTATATAACCAGGCTCGATAGTATATTTATTCATCGTATTCACGTTATAATAGATGTAAACAATTTCAATATTTTTCTTCTTCCCTATCACCAAATTTTGGGTTACTTCATCACTAAGAAACTAAGTTAAAAGACTAGTAATTAATGACGCATATTTCATTATACATTGGTAATGACTAAGATTATATAAAGAGGCTCGATAATATATCTATTCCCTATATTCATATTGTATTATGGTATAATAGATATGAACAATTTCAAAAAAAAATTTATTTTCCATCACTAAATTTTAGGTTACTTCATCATTAAGAAACTAAGTTAAAAAACTATTAATTAATGACACATATTTCATATACATTGGTGAATAAATATAATATCGAGCCTCGATATATAATTTTTAACAATGTACATCATCACTAAGAAACTAAGCTAAAAGACTATTAATTAATGACACATATATCATATAAATTGGTAATAATTAAAATATATAACGAGGCTCGATAGTATATTTAGTCATCATATTCACATTGTACTATGGTATAATAGGTGTACACAATTTCAATATCTTTCTTTTTCTCCATCAGCAAATTTTATGTTACTTCATCACTAAGAAACTATGTTAAAAGACTATTAATAAATGACACATACTTCATATATATTGTTAATAATTAAAATTAAATAACGAGGCTCGATAGTATATTTATTCACAATATTCATATTGTGGAATGGTATAATATATGTAAATAATTTCAATGTTTTTCTTCTTCTCCATCACCAAATTTTAGGTTACTTCATTACTAAGAAACTAAGATAAAAGACTGTTAATTAATGACACATTTTTGATATAAATTGATAGTAATTAAAATTAAATATGGAGGCTCAATAGTATATTTATTCATCACATTCAAATTGTATTGTGTTGTAATAGATGTAAACAATTTCAATATTTTGTTCTTACCCGTCACCAAATTTTAGGTTACTTAATCACTAAGAAATTAAGTTAAAAAGACTATTAATTAATGAAAAAATTTCATATACATTGGAAATAACTAAAATTATATAAAGAGGCTCGATAGTATATCTATTCCGAACATTCATATTGTATTATGGTATAATAGATATAAAAAATTTCAATATTTTTCTTCTTTCCCATCACCAAATTTTAGGTTACTTCATCACTAAGAAAATAAGCTAAAGGACTATTAATTAATGAAACATTTTTATATACATTGCTAATAATAAAAAATATATAAAGAGGCTCGATAGTATATTTATTCATCATATTCACATTGTATTACGTTATAATAGATGTAAACAATTTCAATATTTTTCTTCTTCCCTATCATCAAATTTTGGGTTACTTCATCACTAAGAAACTAAGTTAAAAGACTATTAATTAATGACACATATTTCATATACATTAATAATAACTACAATTATATAAAGAGGCTCGATAGTATATCTATTCCCAACATTCATATTGTATTATGGTATAAAAGATATAAAAAATTTCAATATTTTTCTTCTTTCCCATCACCAAATTTTAGGTTACTTTATCACTAAGAAAATAACTTAAAAGACTATTAATTAATGACACATATTTGATATACATTGTTAATGATTAAAATTATATAACGAGGCTCGGTAGTATATTTATTCATCATATTCACATTGTGTCACGTTATAATAGATGTAAACAATTTCAATATTTTCCCTTTTCCCTGTCACCAAATTTTAGGTTACTTCATCACTAAGAAACTAAGTTAAAAGACCATTAATTAATGACACATATTTCATATACATTGCTAATAACTAAAATTATGTAAAGAGAGTCGATAGTATATATATTCCCCATATTCACATTGTATTATGGTATAATAGATGTACACAATTTTAATATCTTTCTTCTTCTCCTTCACCAAATTTTATGTTACTTCATCACTAAGAAACTATGTTAAAAGACTATTAATAAATTACACATACTGCATATACATTGTTAATAATTAAAATTATATAACGAGGCTCGATAGTATATTTATTCACCATATTGATATTGTGTTATGGTATAATATATGTAAATAATTTCAATATTTTTCTTCTTCTCCATCACTAAATTTTAGATTACTTCATCACTAAGAAACTAAGCTAAAAGAGTATTAATTAATGACACAAATTTGATATAAATTGCTAGTAATTAAAATTAAATAATTAGGCTCGATAGGATATTTATTCATCACATTCAAATTGTATTATGTTATAAAAGATGTAAACAATTTCAATATTTTGTTCTTCCCCGTTACCAAATTTTAGGTTACTTCATCAATAAGAAACTAAGTTAAAAGACTGTTAATTAATGACAAATATTTCCTATACATTGGTAATATCTAAAATTATATAAAGAGGCTCGATAATATATTTATTCCCAATATTCATATTTTATTTTGGTATAATAGATATAAAAAATTGCAATATTTCTTTTCTTCCTTATCACCAAATTTTAGGTTACTTCATCACTAAGAAAATAAGCTAAAAGACTATTAATTAATGAAACATATTTGATATACATTGCTAATAATAAAAATTATATAACGAGGCTCGATAGTATATTTATTCATCATATTCACATTGTATTATGTTATAATAGATGTAAACAATTTCAATATTTTTCTTCTTCCCTATCACCAAATTTTGGGTTACTTCATCACTAAGAAACTAAGTTAAAAGACTATTAATTAATGACACATATTTCATATACATTGGTAATGACTAAAATTATATAAAGAGGCTCGATAATATATTTATTCCATATATTCATATTGTATTATGGTATAATAGATATAAACAATTTCGATATTTTTTTTCTTTCCCATCACTAAATTTTAGGTTACTTCATCATTAAGAAACTAAGTTAAAAAACTATTAATTAATGACACATATTTCAAATACATTGGTAATAATTAAAATTATATAACAAGACTCAATAGTATATTTATTCATCATATTCACATTGTATTATGGTATAATAGATGTACACAATTTCAATATTTTTCTTCTTCCCCGTAACCAAATTTTAGGTTACTTCATCACTAAGAAACTAAGTTAAAAGACTATTAATTAATGACACATATTTGATATACATTGGTAATAACTAAAATTATGTAAAGAGAGTCGATAGTATATATATTCCCCATATTCATATTGTTATATGTAATATATGATATAAACAATTTCAATATTTTTCTTCTTCCCCAGCACAATATTGTAGGTTACATCATCACTAAGAAACTAAGCTAAAAGACTATTAATTAATGACACATATATCATATAAATTGGTATTAATTAAAATATATAACGAGGCTCGATAGTATATTTAGTCATCATATTCACATTGTACTATGGTATAATAGGTGTACACAATTTCAATATCTTTCTTCTTCTCCATCACCAAATTTTATGTTACCTCATCACTAAAAAACTATGTTAAAAGGCTATTAATAAATGACACATACTTCATATACATTGTTAATAATTAAAATTAAATAACGAGGCTCGATAGTATATTTATTTACAATATTCATATTGTGTTATGGTATAATATATGTAAATAATTTCAATATTTTTCTTCTTCTCCATCACCAAATTTTAGGTTACTTCATTACTAAGAAACTAAGCTAAAAGATTGTTAATGAATGACACATATTTGATATAAATTGATAGTAATTAAAATTAAATAATGAGGCTCAATATTATATTTATTCATCACATTAAAATTGTATTATGTTGTAATAGATGTAAACAATTTTAATATTTTGTTCTTACCCGTCACCAAATTTTAGGTTACTTAATCACTAAGAAATTAAGTTAAAAAGACTATTAATTAATGAAAATATTTCATATACATTGGAAATAACTAAAATTATATAAAGAGGCTCGATAGTATATCTATTCCCAACATTCATATTGTATTATGGTATAATAGATATACAAAATTTCAATATTTTTCTTCTTTCCCATCACCAAATTTTATGTTACTTTATCACTAAGAAAATAAGTTAAAAGACTATTAATTAATAACACATATTTAATATACATTGCTAATGATTAAAATTATATAACGAGGCTCAGTAGTATATTTATTCATCATATTCACATTGTGTCACGTTATATGTAACACCCTCTAAAACCCCGCATAAAATTTCGCAAATAATTAAAATCATATTTTCAGAGTACATGTATTAACGAGGATGTCACAATTCTCTTTTAATAAAACAAGTTCCTGTCATGCATAACATAGAAGCAACTCGTACATGTTTACACAGCGGAATATTATATTTAATAAAACCAAAGTTATAATATTTTCAATCATCAGGGATTAACACCTGGAATATATCAACATCATATTATAACCAAATACCAAGGAAATAAACGAGTCTGACTAAGGCAGCTCGACAAACAAACGTTCCCGGAGTTACAACTATCAGAGCATGACCCGGACAATACTTAAACGGAAATAAACTAGAAACAACAGGCCTTCGCCAAGCACCTGAACGAAGCTCCTCAATCTGAAAAATTCAACAGTAAGGGTGAGCATCTCAACTATACATTTGATTATACGTTCATAAAAATCAATTCAGAAAACCATAAGCATCACCCAAACAGTTAGCATGTTTCATAGTTTACGAAAACCTTTACAATTCATATATTCATAATATATTACTTTTCATACTTATAATTACATCAAACGTCATTAACAATTCAGCAACAATACATGCATACAATCAATTAAATACAACATTGGAGAATCATCCATTCATGTTATATTCAATATAATGCAACACACCCATGCATGTGGTACCATTCTACCGCCCCATTAAATCTCGGGTCACGGATAACTCACCGTTCCATTATATCGCGGACACGGCTACCACCTCAACGTTCCATTAAATCGCGAACACGTATATTGGCCACCATGTTAATTCCACACAATGGGAATTAACAAATGCAACATGATATGTACAGTATGTAACACTCAGCATACTATTAACATCAATAAACCATATCATGTAACATCAACAATATCAAATACAACATGATATGAATAGCATGTAATCACTCATCATACTATTAAACATCAACCAATCATATCAAGTTATATCATAATTCATGCTTGATAACATTATATAAAAGCATGACAATAAAATCCACATAGTGTTGGTATCATAACATACAAACATTATTCGATACAAGCCTCCACAACACTATGCATATCATTAAGCAGCATGTTCAAAACTAACAAACACTGCACATTAAACAAAATCATTCATGTACATCACAACAAAGCACAGAAAACAAAATTCAGAAGCCAATACAGGGGCTCAACACGGGTGCCCGTGTTGAGCAACACGGCCCGTGTGGAAATGTGTCCAGAAACACATTGTCTTTATCAATACAGGGGATCAACACGGGTGCCCGTGTTGTGCAACACGGCCCGTGTTGATGAGCGCGTACAGCATTTTCCTGTACCTGCAGCAGCTCATATACCAACATATTTGCATGAAAATACATTTCTACAGCAGTGCAATGCAGTACAAGAACATCCCAATACACATCAAGTTCCAAAACATCAGTTCCCTATGCCTCTGACTTATGTTCATCAATTTCCCACAAATTGAATAACTCAAAATCCTTCAAGGTTATAGTTTTCTAAAATCGTTGGAAAACAGAATTCCTTTTTCAAATCATTTCATCCAAAAACTAAATTTTATAATTACCAACACTTATCAAGGTAACCTTAAAAGTGATTATTCGTCCTTTTGGGAAATCTGACAACATCAAGGTTATCCTTAGAACACCTAAGGGAAACCCCCGATCATACAATTTGGATCTAAATCAACAATAGGGATTAATTTCTTAATCGATTCACAACCTTTAGGGAACATAATCTTTTCTAACGAAATTCGACCCTAAGTTATCGATCACTAAGAACATCAGAGAAAATGGGATTATCCTACGATTACCCAACCAATCGCATCTAAACCCATAAGCAAATAAAAATTGAGTAGTAGCCCCCCTTACCTTATCAAATTGCAGCTTGAGTTCTTTGAGCGATGTTCTTCGTTCTTCGCACCTTCAGAGCTCAACTTCCCAAATTTCCCAAATTCTGTGTTATCGTGAAAAATGAGAAAATAACTTGAGTTCCAAAATATATCCTTATTTCTTTTGTACCCCCACTCTTTACTAACGACATCCAAGCCCAATAACTTAAAAACCCAATATTTTCTTATTTCTTTTATTTTCTTCAAATATTCCAAAATAAATAATTCTTTTTATTTTATTAATTCTAATAAAATAAATTCCCAATTAAATAAATCAAATAATTAAAACTGGGGTGTTATATTATAATAGATGTAAACAATTTCAATATTTTCCCTTTTCCCTGTCTCCAAATTTTAGGTTACTTCATCACTAAGAAACTAAGTTAAAAGACCATTAATTAAAGACACATATTTCATATACATTGCTAATAACTAAAATTTCATAAAGTGGCTCGATAGTATATCTATTCCCCATATTCACATTGTATTATGGTATAATAGATGTACACAATTTCAATATCTTTCTTCTTCTCCTTCACCAAATTTTATGTTACTTCATCACTAAGAAATTATGTTAAAAGACTATTAATAAATGACACATACTGCATATACATTGTTAATAATTAAAATTATATAACGAGGCTCCATAGTATATTTATTCACCATATTGATATTGTGTTATGGTATAATATATGTAAATAATTTCAATATTTTTCTTCTTCTCCATCACCAAATTTTAGATTACTTCATCACTAAGAAACTAAGCTAAAAGAGTATTAATTAATGACACAAATTTGATATAAATTGCTAGTAATTAAAATTAAATAATGAGGCTCGATAGGATATTTATTCATCACATTCAAATTGTATTATGTTATAAAAGATGTAAACAATTTCAATATTTTGTTCTTCCCCGTTACCAAATTTTAGGTTACTTCATCAATAAGAAACTAAGTTAAAAGACTGTTAATTAATGACAAATATTTCCTATACATTGGTAACATCTAAAATTATATAAAGAGGCTCGATAACATATTTATTCTCAATATTCATATTTTATTTTGGTATAATAGATATAAAAAATTGCAATATTTTTTTTCTTCCTTATCACCAAATTTTAGGTTTCTTCATCACTAAGAAAATAAGCTAAAAGACTATTAATTAATGAAACATATTTGATATACATTGCTAATAATAAAAATTATATAACGAGGCTCGATAGTATATTTATTCATCATATTCACATTGTATTATGTTATAATAGATGTAAACAATTTCAATATTTTTCTTCTTCGCTATCAACAAATTTTAGGTTACTTCATCACTAAGAAACTAAGTTAAAAGACTATTAATTAATGACACATATTTCATATACATTGGTAATGATTAAAATTATATAAAGAGGCTCGATAATATATTTATTTCATATATTCATATTGTATTATGGTATAATAGATATAAACAATTTCAATATTTTTTTTCTTTCCCATCACTAAATTTTAGGTTACTTCATCATTAAGAAACTAAGTTAAAAAACTATTAATTAATGACACATATTTCAAATACATTGGTAATAATTAAAATTATATAACAAGACTCAATAGTATATTTATTCATCATATTCACATTGTATTATGGTATAATAGATGTACACAATTTCAATATTTTTCTTCTTCCCCGTAACCAAATTTTAGGTTACTTCATCACTAAGAAACTAAGTTAAAAGACTATTAATTAATGACACATATTTGATATACATTGGTAATAACTAAAATTATGTAAAGAGAGTCGATAGTATATATATTCCCCATATTCATATTGTTATATGTAATATATGATATAAACAATTTCAATATTTTTCTTCTTCCCCAGCACAATATTGTAGGTTACATCATCACTAAGAAACTAAGCTAAAAGACTATTAATTAATGACACATATATCATATAAATTGGTATTAATTAAAATATATAACGAGGCTCGATAGTATATTTAGTCATCATATTCACATTGTACTATGGTATAATAGGTGTACACAATTTCAATATCTTTCTTCTTCTCCATCACCAAATTTTATGTTACCTCATCACAAAGAAACTATGTTAAAAGGCTATTAATAAATGACACATACTTAATATACATTGTTAATAATTAAAATTAAATAACGAGGCTCGATAGTATATTTATTTACAATATTCATATTGTGTTATGGTATAATATATGTAAATAATTTCAATATTTTTCTTCTTCTCCATCACCAAATTTTAGGTTACTTCATTACTAAGAAACTAAGCTAAAAGATTGTTAATGAATGACACATATTTGATATAAATTGATAGTAATTAAAATTAAATAATGAGGCTCAATATTATATTTATTCATCACATTAAAATTGTATTATGTTGTAATAGATGTAAACAATTTTAATATTTTGTTCTTACCCGTCACCAAATTTTAGGTTACTTAATCACTAAGAAATTAAGTTAAAAAGACTATTAATTAATGAAAATATTTCATATACATTGGAAATAACTAAAATTATATAAAGAGGCTCGATAGTATATCTATTCCCAACATTCATATTGTATTATGGTATAATAGATATACAAAATTTCAATATTTTTCTTCTTTCCCATCACCAAATTTTAGGTTACTTTATCACTAAGAAAATAAGTTAAAAGACTATTAATTAATAACACATATTTAATATACATTGCTAATGATTAAAATTATATAACGAGGCTCAGTAGTATATTTATTCATCATATTCACATTGTGTCACGTTATATGTAACACCCTCTAAAACCCCGCATAAAATTTCGCAAATAATTAAAATCATATTTTCAGAGTACATGTATTAACGAGGATGTCACAATTCTCTTTTAATAAAACAAGTTCCTGTCATGCATAACATAGAAGCAACTCGTACATGTTTACACATCGGAATATTATATTTAATAAAACCAAAGTTATAATATTTTCAATCATCAGGGATTAACACCTGGAATATATCAACATCATATTATAACCAAATACCAAGGAAATAAACGAGTCTGACTAAGGCAGCTCGACAAACAAACGTTCCCGGAGTTACAACTATCAGAGCATGACCCGGACAATACTTAAACGGAAATAAACTAGAAACAACAGGCCTTCGCCAAGCACCTGAACGAAGCTCCTCAATCTGAAAAATTCAACAGTAAGGGTGAGCATCTCAACTATACATTTGATTATACGTTCATAAAAATCAATTCAGAAAACCATAAGCATCACCCAAACAGTTAGCATGTTTCATAGTTTACGAAAACCTTTACAATTCATATATTCATAATATATTACTTTTCATACTTATAATTACATCAAACGTCATTAACAATTCAGCAACAATACATGCATACAATCAATTAAATACAACATTGGAGAATCATCCATTCATGTTATATTCAATATAATGCAACACACCCATGCATGTGGTACCATTCTACCGCCCCATTAAATCTCGGGTCACGGATAACTCACCGTTCCATTATATCGCGGACACGGCTACCACCTCAACGTTCCATTAAATCGCGAACACGTATATTGGCCACCATGTTAATTCCACACAATGGGAATTAACAAATGCAACATGATATGTACAGTATGTAACACTCAGCATACTATTAACATCAATAAACCATATCATGTAACATCAACAATATCAAATACAACATGATATGAATAGCATGTAATCACTCATCATACTATTAAACATCAACCAATCATATCAAGTTATATCATAATTCATGCTTGATAACATTATATAAAAGCATGACAATAAAATCCACATAGTGTTGGTATCATAACATACAAACATTATTCGATACAAGCCTCCACAACACTATGCATATCATTAAGCAGCATGTTCAAAACTAACAAACACTGCACATTAAACAAAATCATTCATGTACATCACAACAAAGCACAGAAAACAAAATTCAGAAGCCAATACAGGGGCTCAACACGGGTGCCCGTGTTGAGCAACACGGCCCGTGTGGAAATGTGTCCAGAAACACATTGTCTTTATCAATACAGGGGATCAACACGGGTGCCCGTGTTGTGCAACACGGCCCGTGTTGATGAGCGCGTACAGCATTTTCCTGTACCTGCAGCAGCTCATATACCAACATATTTGCATGAAAATACATTTCTACAGCAGTGCAATGCAGTACAAGAACATCCCAATACACATCAAGTTCCAAAACATCAGTTCCCTATGCCTCTGACTTATGTTCATCAATTTCCCACAAATTGAATAACTCAAAATCCTTCAAGGTTATAGTTTTCTAAAATCGTTGGAAAACAGAATTCCTTTTTCAAATCATTTCATCCAAAAACTAAATTTTATAATTACCAACACTTATCAAGGTAACCTTAAAAGTGATTATTCGTCCTTTTGGGAAATCTGACAACATCAAGGTTATCCTTAGAACACCTAAGGGAAACCCCCGATCATACAATTTGGATCTAAATCAACAATAGGGATTAATTTCTTAATCGATTCACAACCTTTAGGGAACATAATCTTTTCTAACGAAATTCGACCCTAAGTTATCGATCACTAAGAACATCAGAGAAAATGGGATTATCCTACGATTACCCAACCAATCGCATCTAAACCCATAAGCAAATAAAAATTGAGTAGTAGCCCCCCTTACCTTATCAAATTGCAGCTTGAGTTCTTTGAGCGATGTTCTTCGTTCTTCGCACCTTCAGAGCTCAACTTCCCAAATTTCCCAAATTCTGTGTTATCGTGAAAAATGATAAAATAACTTGAGTTCCAAAATATATCCTTATTTCTTTTGTACCCCCACTCTTTACTAACGACATCCAAGCCCAATAACTTAAAAACCCAATATTTTCTTATTTCTTTTATTTTCTTCAAATATTCCAAAATAAATAATTCTTTTTATTTTATTAATTCTAATAAAATAAATTCCCAATTAAATAAATCAAATAATTAAAACTGGGGTGTTATATTATAATAGATGTAAACAATTTCAATATTTTCCCTTTTCCCTGTCTCCAAATTTTAGGTTACTTCATCACTAAGAAACTAAGTTAAAAGACCATTAATTAAAGACACATATTTCATATACATTGCTAATAACTAAAATTTCATAAAGTGGCTCGATAGTATATCTATTCCCCATATTCACATTGTATTATGGTATAATAGATGTACACAATTTCAATATCTTTCTTCTTCTCCTTCACCAAATTTTATGTTACTTCATCACTAAGAAATTATGTTAAAAGACTATTAATAAATGACACATACTGCATATACATTGTTAATAATTAAAATTATATAACGAGGCTCCATAGTATATTTATTCACCATATTGATATTGTGTTATGGTATAATATATGTAAATAATTTCAATATTTTTCTTCTTCTCCATCACCAAATTTTAGATTACTTCATCACTAAGAAACTAAGCTAAAAGAGTATTAATTAATGACACAAATTTGATATAAATTGCTAGTAATTAAAATTAAATAATGAGGCTCGATAGGATATTTATTCATCACATTCAAATTGTATTATGTTATAAAAGATGTAAACAATTTCAATATTTTGTTCTTCCCCGTTACCAAATTTTAGGTTACTTCATCAATAAGAAACTAAGTTAAAAGACTGTTAATTAATGACAAATATTTCCTATACATTGGTAACATCTAAAATTATATAAAGAGGCTCGATAATATATTTATTCTCAATATTCATATTTTATTTTGGTATAATAGATATAAAAAATTGCAATATTTTTTTTCTTCCTTATCACCAAATTTTAGGTTTCTTCATCACTAAAAAAATAAGCTAAAAGACTATTAATTAATGAAACATATTTGATATACATTGCTAATAATAAAAATTATATAACGAGGCTCGATAGTATATTTATTCATCATATTCACATTGTATTATGTTATAATAGATGTAAACAATTTCAATATTTTTCTTCTTCCCTATCAACAAATTTTAGGTTACTTCATCACTAAGAAACTAAGTTAAAAGACTATTAATTAATGACACATATTTCATATACATTGGTAATGATTAAAATTATATAAAGAGGCTCGATAATATATTTATTTCATATATTCATATTGTATTATGGTATAATAGATATAAACAATTTCAATATTTTTTTTCTTTCCCATCACTAAATTTTAGGTTACTTCATCATTAAGAAACTAAGTTAAAAAACTATTAATTAATGACACATATTTCAAATACATTGGTAATAATTAAAATTATATAACAAGACTCAATAGTATATTTATTCATCATATTCACATTGTATTATGGTATAATAGATGTACACAATTTCAATATTTTTCTTCTTCCCCGTAACCAAATTTTAGGTTACTTCATCACTAAGAAACTAAGTTAAAAGACTATTAATTAATGACACATATTTGATATACATTGGTAATAACTAAAATTATGTAAAGAGAGTCGATAGTATATATATTCCCCATATTCATATTGTTATATGTAATATATGATATAAACAATTTCAATATTTTTCTTCTTCCCCAGCACAATATTGTAGGTTACATCATCACTAAGAAACTAAGCTAAAAGACTATTAATTAATGACACATATATCATATAAATTGGTATTAATTAAAATATATAACGAGGCTCGATAGTATATTTAGTCATCATATTTACATTGTACTATGGTATAATAGGTGTACACAATTTCAATATCTTTCTTCTTCTCCATCACCAAATTTTATGTTACCTCATCACTAAGAAACTATGTTAAAAGGCTATTAATAAATGACACATACTTCATATACATTGTTAATAATTAAAATTAAATAACGAGGCTCGATAGTATATTTATTTACAATATTCATATTGTGTTATGGTATAATATATGTAAATAATTTAAAAAATTTTCTTCTTCTCCATCACCAAATTTTAGGTTACTTCATTACTAAGAAACTAAGCTAAAAGATTGTTAATGAATGACACATATTTGATATAAATTGATAGTAATTAAAATTAAATAATGAGGCTCAATATTATATTTATTCATCACATTAAAATTGTATTATGTTGTAATAGATGTAAACAATTTTAATATTTTGTTCTTACCCGTCACCAAATTTTAGGTTACTTAATCACTAAGAAATTAAGTTAAAAAGACTATTAATTAATGAAAATATTTCATATACATTGGAAATAACTAAAATTATATAAAGAGGCTCGATAGTATATCTATTCCCAACATTCATATTGTATTATGGTATAATAGATATACAAAATTTCAATATTTTTCTTCTTTCCCATCACCAAATTTTAGGTTACTTTATCACTAAGAAAATAAGTTAAAAGACTATTAATTAATAACACATATTTAATATACATTGCTAATGATTAAAATTATATAACGAGGCTCAGTAGTATATTTATTCATCATATTCACATTGTGTCACGTTATATGTAACACCCTCTAAAACCCCGCATAAAATTTCGCAAATAATTAAAATCATATTTTCAGAGTACATGTATTAACGAGGATGTCACAATTCTCTTTTAATAAAACAAGTTCCTGTCATGCATAACATAGAAGCAACTCGTACATGTTTACACAGCGGAATATTATATTTAATAAAACCAAAGTTATAATATTTTCAATCATCAGGGACTAACACCTGGAATATATCAACATCATATTATAACCAAATACCAAGGAAATAAACGAGTCTGACTAAGGCAGCTCGACAAACAAACGTTCCCGGAGTTACAACTATCAGAGCATGACCCGGACAATACTTAAACGGAAATAAACTAGAAACAACAGGCCTTCGCCAAGCACCTGAACGAAGCTCCTCAATCTGAAAAATTCAACAGTAAGGGTGAGCATCTCAACTATACATTTGATTATACGTTCATAAAAATCAATTCAGAAAACCATAAGCATCACCCAAACAGTTAGCATGTTTCATAGTTTACGAAAACCTTTACAATTCATATATTCATAATATATTACTTTTCATACTTATAATTACATCAAACGTCATTAACAATTCAGCAACAATACATGCATACAATCAATTAAATACAACATTGGAGAATCATCCATTCATGTTATATTCAATATAATGCAACACACCCATGCATGTGGTACCATTCTACCGCCCCATTAAATCTCGGGTCACGGATAACTCACCGTTCCATTATATCGCGGACACGGCTACCACCTCAACGTTCCATTAAATCGCGAACACGTATATTGGCCACCATGTTAATTCCACACAATGGGAATTAACAAATGCAACATGATATGTACAGTATGTAACACTCAGCATACTATTAACATCAATAAACCATATCATGTAACATCAACAATATCAAATACAACATGATATGAATAGCATGTAATCACTCATCATACTATTAAACATCAACCAATCATATCAAGTTATATCATAATTCATGCTTGATAACATTATATAAAAGCATGACAATAAAATCCACATAGTGTTGGTATCATAACATACAAACATTATTCGATACAAGCCTCCACAACACTATGCATATCATTAAGCAGCATGTTCAAAACTAACAAACATTGCACATTAAACAAAATCATTCATGTACATCACAACAAAGCACAGAAAACAAAATTCAGAAGCCAATACAGGGGCTCAACACGGGTGCCCGTGTTGAGCAACACGGCCCGTGTGGAAATGTGTCCAGAAACACATTGTCTTTATCAATACAGGGGATCAACACGGGTGCCCGTGTTGTGCAACACGGCCCGTGTTGATGAGCGCGTACAGCATTTTCCTGTACCTGCAGCAGCTCATATACCAACATATTTGCATGAAAATACATTTCTACAGCAGTGCAATGCAGTACAAGAACATCCCAATACACATCAAGTTCCAAAACATCAGTTCCCTATGCCTCTGACTTATGTTCATCAATTTCCCACAAATTGAATAACTCAAAATCCTTCAAGGTTATAGTTTTCTAAAATCGTTGGAAAACAGAATTCCTTTTTCAAATCATTTCATCCAAAAACTAAATTTTATAATTACCAACACTTATCAAGGTAACCTTAAAAGTGATTATTCGTCCTTTTGGGAAATCTGACAACATCAAGGTTATCCTTAGAACACCTAAGGGAAACCCCCGATCATACAATTTGGATCTAAATCAACAATAGGGATTAATTTCTTAATCGATTCACAACCTTTAGGGAACATAATCTTTTCTAACGAAATTCGACCCTAAGTTATCGATCACTAAGAACATCAGAGAAAATGGGATTATCCTACGATTACCCAACCAATCGCATCTAAACCCATAAGCAAATAAAAATTGAGTAGTAGCCCCCCTTACCTTATCAAATTGCAGCTTGAGTTCTTTGAGCGATGTTCTTCGTTCTTCGCACCTTCAGAGCTCAACTTCCCAAATTTCCCAAATTATGTGTTATCGTGAAAAATGAGAAAATAACTTGAGTTCCAAAATATATCCTTATTTCTTTTGTACCCCCACTCTTTACTAACGACATCCAAGCCCAATAACTTAAAAACCCAATATTTTCTTATTTCTTTTATTTTCTTCAAATATTCCAAAATAAATAATTCTTTTTATTTTATTAATTCTAATAAAATAAATTCCTAATTAAATAAATCAAATAATTAAAACTGGGGTGTTATATTATAATAGATGTAAACAATTTCAATATTTTCCCTTTTCCCTGTCTCCAAATTTTAGGTTACTTCATCACTAAGAAACTAAGTTAAAAGACCATTAATTAAAGACACATATTTCATATACATTGCTAATAACTAAAATTTCATAAAGTGGCTCGATAGTATATCTATTCCCCATATTCACATTGTATTATGGTATAATAGATGTACACAATTTCAATATCTTTCTTCTTCTCCTTCACCAAATTTTATGTTACTTCATCACTAAGAAATTATGTTAAAAGACTATTAATAAATGACACATACTGCATATACATTGTTAATAATTAAAATTATATAACGAGGCTCCATAGTATATTTATTCACCATATTGATATTGTGTTATGGTATAATATATGTAAATAATTTCAATATTTTTCTTCTTCTCCATCACCAAATTTTAGATTACTTCATCACTAAGAAACTAAGCTAAAAGAGTATTAATTAATGACACAAATTTGATATAAATTGCTAGTAATTAAAATTAAATAATGAGGCTCGATAGGATATTTATTCATCACATTCAAATTGTATTATGTTATAAAAGATGTAAACAATTTCAATATTTTGTTCTTCCCCGTTACCAAATTTTAGGTTACTTCATCAATAAGAAACTAAGTTAAAAGACTGTTAATTAATGACAAATATTTCATATACATTGGTAACATCTAAAATTATATAAAGAGGCTCGATAATATATTTATTCCCAATATTCATATTTTATTTTGGTATAATAGATATAAAAAATTGCAATATTTTTTTTCTTCCTTATCACCAAATTTTAGGTTTCTTCATCACTAAGAAAATAAGCTAAAAGACTATTAATTAATGAAACATATTTGATATACATTGCTAATAATAAAAATTATATAACGAGGCTCGATAGTATATTTATTCATCATATTCACATTGTATTATGTTATAATAGATGTAAACAATTTCAATATTTTTCTTCTTCCCTATCAACAAATTTTAGGTTACTTCATCACTAAGAAACTAAGTTAAAAGACTATTAATTAATGACACATATTTCATATACATTGGTAATGATTAAAATTGTATAAAGAGGCTCGATAATATATTTATTTCATATATTCATATTGTATTATGGTATAATAGATATAAACAATTTCAATATTTTTTTTCTTTCCCATCACTAAATTTTAGGTTACTTCATCATTAAGAAACTAAGTTAAAAAACTATTAATTAATGACACATATTTCAAATACATTGGTAATAATTAAAATTATATAACAAGACTCAATAGTATATTTATTCATCATATTCACATTGTATTATGGTATAATAGATGTACACAATTTCAATATTTTTCTTCTTCCCCGTAACCAAATTTTAGGTTACTTCATCACTAAGAAACTAAGTTAAAAGACTATTAATTAATGACACATATTTGATATACATTGGTAATAACTAAAATTATGTAAAGAGAGTCGATAGTATATATATTCCCCATATTCATATTGTTATATGTAATATATGATATAAACAATTTCAATATTTTTCTTCTTCCCCAGCACAATATTGTAGGTTACATCATCACTAAGAAACTAAGCTAAAAGACTATTAATTAATGACACATATATCATATAAATTGGTATTAATTAAAATATATAACGAGGCTCGATAGTATATTTAGTCATCATATTCACATTGTACTATGGTATAATAGGTGTACACAATTTCAATATCTTTCTTCTTCTCCATCACCAAATTTTATGTTACCTCATCACTAAGAAACTATGTTAAAAGGCTATTAATAAATGACACATACTTCATATACATTGTTAATAATTAAAATTAAATAACGAGGCTCGATAGTATATTTATTTACAATATTCATATTGTGTTATGGTATAATATATGTAAATAATTTCAATATTTTTCTTCTTCTCCATCACCAAATTTTAGGTTACTTCATTACTAAGAAACTAAGCTAAAAGATTGTTAATGAATGACACATATTTGATATAAATTGATAGTAATTAAAATTAAATAATGAGGCTCAATATTATATTTATTCATCACATTAAAATTGTATTATGTTGTAATAGATGTAAACAATTTTAATATTTTGTTCTTACCCGTCACCAAATTTTAGGTTACTTAATCACTAAGAAATTAAGTTAAAAAGACTATTAATTAATGAAAATATTTCATATACATTGGAAATAACTAAAATTATATAAAGAGGCTCGATAGTATATCTATTCCCAACATTCATATTGTATTATGGTATAATAGATATACAAAATTTCAATATTTTTCTTCTTTCCCATCACCAAATTTTAGGTTACTTTATCACTAAGAAAATAAGTTAAAAGACTATTAATTAATAACACATATTTAATATACATTGCTAATGATTAAAATTATATAACGAGGCTCAGTAGTATATTTATTCATCATATTCACATTGTGTCACGTTATATGTAACACCCTCTAAAACCCCGCATAAAATTTCGCAAATAATTAAAATCATATTTTCAGAGTACATGTATTAACGAGGATGTCACAATTCTCTTTTAATAAAACAAGTTCCTGTCATGCATAACATAGAAGCAACTCGTACATGTTTACACAGCGGAATATTATATTTAATAAAACCAAAGTTATAATATTTTCAATCATCAGGGATTAACACCTGGAATATATCAACATCATATTATAACCAAATACCAAGGAAATAAACGAGTCTGACTAAGGCAGCTCGACAAACAAACGTTCCCGGAGTTACAACTATCAGAGCATGACCCGGACAATACTTAAACGGAAATAAACTAGAAACAACAGGCCTTCGCCAAGCACCTGAACGAAGCTCCTCAATCTGAAAAATTCAACAGTAAGGGTGAGCATCTCAACTATACATTTGATTATACGTTCATAAAAATCAATTCAGAAAACCATAAGCATCACCCAAACAGTTAGCATGTTTCATAGTTTACGAAAACCTTTACAATTCATATATTCATAATATATTACTTTTCATACTTATAATTACATCAAACGTCATTAACAATTCAGCAACAATACATGCATACAATCAATTAAATACAACATTGGAGAATCATCCATTCATGTTATATTCAATATAATGCAACACACCCATGCATGTGGTACCATTCTACCGCCCCATTAAATCTCGGGTCACGGATAACTCACCGTTCCATTATATCGCGGACACGGCTACCACCTCAACGTTCCATTAAATCGCGAACACGTATATTGGCCACCATGTTAATTCCACACAATGGGAATTAACAAATGCAACATGATATGTACAGTATGTAACACTCAGCATACTATTAACATCAATAAACCATATCATGTAACATCAACAATATCAAATACAACATGATATGAATAGCATGTAATCACTCATCATACTATTAAACATCAACCAATCATATCAAGTTATATCATAATTCATGCTTGATAACATTATATAAAAGCATGACAATAAAATCCACATAGTGTTGGTATCATAACATACAAACATTATTCGATACAAGCCTCCACAACACTATGCATATCATTAAGCAGCATGTTCAAAACTAACAAACACTGCACATTAAAAAAAATCATTCATGTACATCACAACAAAGCACAGAAAACAAAATTCAGAAGCCAATACAGGGGCTCAACACGGGTGCCCGTGTTGAGCAACACGGCCCGTGTGGAAATGTGTCCAGAAACACATTGTCTTTATCAATACAGGGGATCAACACGGGTGCCCGTGTTGTGCAACACGGCCCGTGTTGATGAGCGCGTACAGCATTTTCCTGTACCTGCAGCAGCTCATATACCAACATATTTGCATGAAAATACATTTCTACAGCAGTGCAATGCAGTACAAGAACATCCCAATACACATCAAGTTCCAAAACATCAGTTCCCTATGCCTCTGACTTATGTTCATCAATTTCCCACAAATTGAATAACTCAAAATCCTTCAAGGTTATAGTTTTCTAAAATCGTTGGAAAACAGAATTCCTTTTTCAAATCATTTCATCCAAAAACTAAATTTTATAATTACCAACACTTATCAAGGTAACCTTAAAAGTGATTATTCGTCCTTTTGGGAAATCTGACAACATCAAGGTTATCCTTAGAACACCTAAGGGAAACCCCCGATCATACAATTTGGATCTAAATCAACAATAGGGATTAATTTCTTAATCGATTCACAACCTTTAGGGAACATAATCTTTTCTAACGAAATTCGACCCTAAGTTATCGATCACTAAGAACATCAGAGAAAATGGGATTATCCTACGATTACCCAACCAATCGCATCTAAACCCATAAGCAAATAAAAATTGAGTAGTAGCCCCCCTTACCTTATCAAATTGCAGCTTGAGTTCTTTGAGCGATGTTCTTCGTTCTTCGCACCTTCAGAGCTCAACTTCCCAAATTTCCCAAATTCTGTGTTATCGTGAAAAATGAGAAAATAACTTGAGTTCCAAAATATATCCTTATTTCTTTTGTACCCCCACTCTTTACTAACGACATCCAAGCCCAATAACTTAAAAACCCAATATTTTCTTATTTCTTTTATTTTCTTCAAATATTCCAAAATAAATAGATCTTTTTATTTTATTAATTCTAATAAAATAAATTCCCAATTAAATAAATCAAATAATTAAAACTGGGGTGTTATATTATAATAGATGTAAACAATTTCAATATTTTCCCTTTTCCCTGTCTCCAAATTTTAGGTTACTTCATCACTAAGAAACTAAGTTAAAAGACCATTAATTAAAGACACATATTTCATATACATTGCTAATAACTAAAATTTCATAAAGTGGCTCGATAGTATATCTATTCCCCATATTCACATTGTATTATGGTATAATAGATGTACACAATTTCAATATCTTTCTTCTTCTCCTTCACCAAATTTTATGTTACTTCATCACTAAGAAATTATGTTAAAAGACTATTAATAAATGACACATACTGCATATACATTGTTAATAATTAAAATTATATAACGAGGCTCCATAGTATATTTATTCACCATATTGATATTGTGTTATGGTATAATATATGTAAATAATTTCAATATTTTTCTTCTTCTCCATCACCAAATTTTAGATTACTTCATCACTAAGAAACTAAGCTAAAAGAGTATTAATTAATGACACAAATTTGATATAAATTGCTAGTAATTAAAATTAAATAATGAGGCTCGATAGGATATTTATTCATCACATTCAAATTGTATTATGTTATAAAAGATGTAAACAATTTCAATATTTTGTTCTTCCCCGTTACCAAATTTTAGGTTACTTCATCAATAAGAAACTAAGTTAAAAGACTGTTAATTAATGACAAATATTTCCTATACATTGGTAACATCTAAAATTATATAAAGAGGCTCGATAATATATTTATTCCCAATATTCATATTTTATTTTGGTATAATAGATATAAAAAATTGCAATATTTTTTTTCTTCCTTATCACCAAATTTTAGGTTTCTTCATCACTAAGAAAATAAGCTAAAAGACTATTAATTAATGAAACATATTTGATATACATTGCTAATAATAAAAATTATATAACGAGGCTCGATAGTATATTTATTCATCATATTCACATTGTATTATGTTATAATAGATGTAAACAATTTCAATATTTTTCTTCTTCCCTATCAACAAATTTTAGGTTACTTCATCACTAAGAAACTAAGTTAAAAGACTATTAATTAATGACACATATTTCATATACATTGGTAATGATTAAAATTATATAAAGAGGCTCGATAATATATTTATTTCATATATTCATATTGTATTATGGTATAATAGATATAAACAATTTCAATATTTTTTTTCTTTCCCATCACTAAATTTTAGGTTACTTCATCATTAAGAAACTAAGTTAAAAAACTATTAATTAATGACACATATTTCATATACATTGGTAATAATTAAAATTATATAACAAGACTCAATAGTATATTAATTCATCATATTCACATTGTATTATGGTATAATAGATGTACACAATTTCAATATATTTCTTCTTCCCCGTAACCAAATTTTAGGTTACTTCATCACTAAGAAACTAAGTTAAAAGACTATTAATTAATGACACATATTTGATATACATTGGTAATAACTAAAATTATGTAAAGAGAGTCGATAGTATATATATTCCCCATATTCATATTGTTATATGTAATATATGATATAAACAATTTCAATATTTTTCTTCTTCCCCAACACGATATTGTAGGTTACATCATCACTAAGAAACTAAGCTAAAAGACTATTAATTAATGACACATATATCATATAAATTGGTATTAATTAAAATATATAACGAGGCTCGATAGTATATTTATTCATCATATTCACATTGTACTATGGTATAATAGGTGTACACAATTTCAATATCTTTCATCTTCTCCATCACCAAATTTTATGTTACTTCATCACTAAGAAACTATGTTAAAAGGCTATTAATAAATGACACATACTTCATATACATTGTTAATAATTAAAATTATATCACGAGGCTCGATAGTATATTTATTCACAATATTCATATTGTGTTACGGTATAATATATGTAAATAAATTCAATGTTTTTCTTCTTCTCCGTCACCTAATTTTAGGTTACTTCATTACTAAGAAACTAAGCTAAAATACTGTTAATGAATGACACATATTTGATATAAATTGATAGTAATTAAAAGTAAATAATGAGGCTCAGTAGTATATTTATTCATCACATTCAAATTGTATTATGTTGTAATAGATGTAAACAATTTCAATATTTTGTTCTTACCCGTCACCAAATTTTAGCTTACTTAATCACTAAGAAATTAAGTTAAGAAGACTATTAATTATTGAAAATATTTCATTTACATTGGAAATAACTAAAATTATATAAAGAGGCTCGATAGTATATCTATTCCCAACATTCATATTGTATTATGGTATAATAGATATAAAAATTTTCAATATTTTTCTTCTATCCCATCACCAAATTTTAGGTTACATTATCACTAAGAAAATAAGTTAATAGACTATTAATTAATGACACATATTTGATATACATTGCTAATGATTAAAATGATATAACGAGGCTCGGTAGTATATTTATTCATCATATTCACATTGTGTCACGTTATAATAGATGTAAACAATTTCAATATTTTCCCTTTTCCCTGTCACCAAATTTTAGGTTACTTCATCACAAAGAAACTAAGTTAAAAGACCATAAATTAATAACACATATTTCATATACATTGCTAATAACTAAAATTACATAAAGTGGCTCGATAGTATATCTATTCCCCATATTCACATTGTATTATGGTATAATCGATGTACACAATTTCAATATCTTTCTTCTTCTCCATCACCAAATTTTATGTTACTTCATCACTAAGAAACTATGTTAAAACACTATTAATAAATGACACATACTGCATATACATTGTTAATAATTAAACTTATATAACGAGGCTAGATAGTATATTTATTCACCATATTGATATTGTATTATGGTATAATATATGTAAATAATTTCAATATTTTTCTTCTTCTCCATCACCAAATTTTAGATTACTTCATCACTAAGAAACTAAGCTAAAAGAGTATTAATTAATGACACAAATTTGATATAAATTGCTAGTAATTAAAATTAAATAATGAGGCTCGATAGGATATTTTTTCATCACATTCAAATTGTATTATGTTATAAAAGATGTAAACAATTTCAATATTTTGTTCTTCCACGTTACCAAATTTTAGGTTACTTCATCAATAAGAAACTAAGTTAAAAGACTGTTAATTAATGACAAATATTTCCTATACATTGGTAATATCTAAATTTATATAAAGAGGCTCGATAATATATTTATTCCCAATATTCGTATTTTATTTTGGTATAATAGATATAAAAAATTTCAATATTTTTCTTCTTCCCTATCACAAAATTTTAGGTTACTTCATCACTAAGAAAATAAGGTAAAAGACTATTAATTAATGAAACATATTTGATATACATTGCTAATAATTAAAATTATATAACGAGGCTCTATAGTATATTTATTCATCATATTCACATTGTATTACGTTATAATAGATGTAAACAATTTCAATATTTTTCTTCTTCCCTATCACCAAATTTTGGGTTACTTCATCACTAAGAAACTAAGTTAAAAGACTATTAATTAATGACACATATTTCATATACATTGGTAATGACTAAAATTATATAAAGAGGCTCGATAATATATCTATTCCCTATATTCATATTGTATTATGGTATAATAGATATGAACAATTTCAATATTTTTTTCTTTCCCATTACTAAATTTTAGGTTATTTCATCATTAAGAAACTAAGTTAAAAAATTATTAATTAATGACACATATTTCATATACATTGGTAATAATTAAAATTATATAACGAGACTCATTAGTATATTTATTCATCATATTCACATTGTATTATGGTATAATAGATGTACACAATTTCAATATCTTTCTTCTTCCCCGTCAACAAATTTTAGGTTACTTCATCACTAAGAAACTAAGTTAAAAGACTATTAATTAATGACACATATTTGATATACATTGGTAATAACTAAAATTATGTAAAGAGAGTCGATAGTATATATATTCCCCATATTCATATTGTTATATGTAATATATGATGTAAATTATTTCAATATTTTTCTTCTTCCCCAGCACGATATTGTAGGTTACATCATCACTAAGAAACTAAGTTAAAAGACTATTAATTAATGACACATATATCATATACATTGGTAATAATTAAAATATATAACGAGGCTCGATAGTATATTTAGTCATCATATTCACATTGTACTGTGGTATAATAGGTGTACACAATTTCAATATCTTTCTTCTTCTCCATCACCAAATTTTATGTTACTTCATCACTAAGAAACTATGTTAAAAGACTATTAATAAATGACAAATACTTCATATACATTGTTAATAATTAAAATTATATAACGAGCCTCGATAGTATATTTATTTACAATATTAATATTGTGTTATGGTATAATATATGTAAATCATTTCAATATTTTTCTTCTTCTTCATCAGCAAATTTTAGGTTACTTCATTACTAAGAAACTAAGCTAAAAGACTGTTAATTAATGACACATATTTGATATAAATTGATAGTAATTAAAATTAAATAATGAGGCTCAATAGTATATTTATTCATCACACTCAAATTGTATTGTGTTGTAATAGATGTAAATAATTTCAATATTTTGTTCTTACCCGTCACCAAATTTTAGGTTACTTCATCACTATGAAATTAAGTTAAAAAGACTATTAATTAATGAAAATATTTCATATACATTGGTAATAACTAAAATTATATAAAGAGGCTCGATAGTATATCTATTCTCAACATTCATATTATATTATGGTATAATGGATATAAAAAATTTCAATATTTTTCTTCTTCCCCATCACCAAATTTTAGGTTACTTTATAACTAAGAAAACAATGTAAAAGACTATTAATTAATGACACATATTTGATATACATTGCTAATGATTAAAATTATATAACGAGGCTCGGTAGTATATTTAGTCATCATATTCACATTGTGTCATGTTATAATAGATGTAAACAATTTCAATATTTTCCCTTTTCCATGTCACCAAATTTTAGGTTACTTCATCACTAAGAAATTAAGTTAAAAGACTATTAATTAATGACACATATTTGATATACATTGGTAATAACTAAAATTATGTAAAGAGAGTCGATAGCATATATATTCCCCATATTCATATTGTTATATGTAATATATGATGTAAATAATTTCAATATTTTTCTTCTTCCCCAGCACGATATTGTAGGTTACATCATCACTAAGAAACTAAGTTAAAAGACTATTAATTAATGACACATATATCATATACATTGGTAATAATTAAAATATATAACGAGGCTCGATAGTATATTTAGTCATCATATTCACATTGTACTGTGGTATAATAGGTGTACACAATTTCAATATCTTTCTTCTTCTCCATCACAAAATTTTATGTTACTTCATCACTAAGAAACTATGTTAAAAAACAATTAATAAATGACACATACTGCATATACATTGTTAATAATTAAAATTATATAACGAGGCTCAATAGTATATTTATTCACCATATTGATATTGTGTTATGGTATAATATATGTAAATAATTTCAATATTTTTCTTCTTCTTCATCACCAAATTTTAGATTACTTCATCACTAAGAAACTAAGCTAAAAGAGTATTAAATAATGACACATATTTGATATAAATTGCTAGTAATTAAAATTAAATAATGAGGCTCGATAGGATATTTATTCATCACATTCACATTGTATTATGTTATAAAAGATGTAAACAATTTCAATATTTTGTTCTTCCCCGTTACCAAATTTTAGGTTACTTCATCAATAAGAAACTAAGTTAAAAGACTTTTAATTAATGACAAATATTTCACATACATTGGTAATATCTAAAATTATATAAAGAGGCTAGATAATATATTTATTCCCAATATTCATATTTTATTATGGTATAATAGATATAAAAAATTTCAATACTTTTCTTCTTCCCTATTACCAAATTTTAGGTTACTTCATTTCATAAGAAAATAAGCTAAAAGACTATTAATTAATGAAACATATTTGATATACATTGCTAATAATTAAAATTATATAACGAGCCTCCATAGTATATTTATTCATCATATTCACATTGTATTATGTAAGAATACAGGTAAACAATTACAATATTTTTCTTCTTCCTTGTCACCAAATTTGGGGTTACTTCATCACTAAGAAACTAAGTTAAAAGACTATTAATTAATGACACATATTTCATATACATTGGTAATGACTAAAATTTTATAAAGAGGCTCGATAATATATCTATTCCCTATATTCATATTGTATTACGATATATTAGATATAAACAATTTCAATATTTTTCTTCTTTCCCATCATAAATTATAGATTTCTTCATCATTAAGAAACTAAGTTAAAAAACTATTAATTAATGACACATATTTCAGATACATTGGTAATAATTAAAATTATATAACGAGACTCAATATTATATTTAATCATCATATTCACATTGTATTATGGTATAATAGATGTACACAATTTTAATATCTTTCATCTTCCCCGCCACAAAATTTTAGGTTACTTCATCACTAAAAAACTAAGTTAAAAGACTGTTAATTAATGACACATATTTGATATACATTGGTAATAACTAAAATCATGTTAGGAGACTTGATATTATGTCTATTCCCCATATTCATATTGTTATATGTTATATATGATATAAAAAACTTCAATATTTTTCTTCTTCTCCATCACCAAATTGTAGGTTACTTAATCACTAAGAAACTAACCTAAAAGACTATTAATTAATTCCACATATTTCATATACATTGGTAATAATTAAAATTATATAACAACGCTCGATAGTATATTTAGTCATCACATTTACATTGTATGATGCTATAATAGATGTACACAATTTCAATATCTTCCTTCTTCTCCATCACCAAATTTTGTGGTACTTCATCACTAAGAATTTAAGTTAAAAGACTATTAATTAATGGTACATACTTCATATACATTAATTAATGGTACATACTTCATATATATGATATAAACAATTTCAATATTTTGATTCTTCCCCGTCAACAAATTTTAGGTTACTTCATCACTAAGAAACTAAGTTAAAAGAATATTAGTTAATGACACATATTTCATATATATTGGTAATAACTAAAGTTATATAAATAGGCTCGATAGTATATCTATTTCCAATACTCAAATTGTTATATGTTATATATGATATAAACAATTTCAATATTTTTCTTCTTCCCCATCACAAAATTATAGGTTACTTCATCACTAAGAAACTAAGTTAAAAGACTATTAATAAATGACACATACTTCATATACATTGTTAATAATTAAAATTATATAACGAGGCTCGGTAGTATATTTATACACCATATTCATATTTTGTTATAGTATAATATATGTAAACAATTTCAATATTTTCTTCTTCTCCATCACCAAATTTTAGGTTACTTGATCACTAAGAAACTAATTTAAAAGACTATTAATTAATGACACATATTTCATATACATTGATAATAACTAAAATAATATAAAGATGCTCGATAGTATATCTATTCCACATATTCATATTTTTATATTTTATATATGATATTAACAATTTCAATATTTTGCTTCTTCCCCGTCACCAAATTTTAGGTTACTTCATCACTAAGAAACTAAGTTAAAAGACTATTAGTTAATGACATATATTTCATATACATTGGTAATAACTAAAGTTATCTAAATAGGTTCGATAGTATATCTATTTCCAATATTCATATTGTTATATGTTATATATGATATAAACAATTTCAATATTTTTTTTCTTCTCCATCACCAAATTTTAGGTTACTTCATCACTATGAAACTAAGCTAAAAGAGTATTAATTAATGACACATATTGGATATAAATTGCTAGTAATTAAAATTAAATAATGAGGCTCGATAGTATATTTATTCATCACATTCACATTGTATTATGTTGTAATAGATGTAAACAATTTCAATATTTTGTTCTTACCCGTCACAAAATTTTAGGTTACTTTATCACTAAGAAATTAAGTTAAAAGACTATTAATTAATGACAAATATTTCATATACATTGGTAATAACTAAAATTATATAAAGAGGCTCGATAGTATATCTATTTCCAACATTCATATTGTATTATGGTATAATAGATATAAAAAATTTCAATATTTTTCTTCTTCCACGTCACCAAATTTTAGGTTACTTCATCACTAAGAAACTAAGTTAAAAGACTATTAATTATTGACACATATTTCATATACATTACTAATAACTAAAATTATATAAAGTTGCTCGATAGTATATCTATTTCCTATATTCATATTGTATTATAGTATAATAGATATAAACAATTTCAATATATTTTTTTCTTCCCCATCACTAAATTTTAGGTAACTTTATCATTAAAAAACTAAGTTAAAAACTATTAATTAATGACACATATTTCATATACATTGGTAATAATTAAAATTATATAACGAGGCTCAATAGTATATTTATTCATCATATTCACATTGTATTATGGTATAATAGATATACACAATTTTAATATCTTTCTTCTTCCACGTCACCAAATTTTAGGTTACTTCATCACTAAGAAACTTAGTTAAAAGACTATTAATTAATGACACATATTTGATATACATTTGTAATAACTAAAATTATGTAAAGAGACTCGATGGTATATATATTCCCCATATTCATTTTGTTATATATAATATATGATATAAACAATTTCAATATTTTTCTTCTTCCCCATTACGAAATTGTAGGTTACTTCATCACTAAAAAATTAGGCTAAAAGACTATTAATTAATGACACATGTTTTATATACATTGGTAATAATTAAAATGATATAAAGAGGCTCGATAGTATATCTATTCCCCGTATTCATATTGATATATGTTATATATGATATAAACAATTTCAATATTTTTCTTCTTCTCCATCACCAAATTTTAGGTTACTTCATCATTAAGAAACTAATTTAAAAACCTATTAATTAATGAAACATCTTTCATATACATAGGTAATAATTAAAATTATATAATGAGGCTCGATGGTGTATTTATTCATCATATTCACATTGTATTATGGTATAATAGATGTACACAATTTCAATATCTTTCTTCTTACCCGTCACTAAATTTTAGGTTACTTCATCACTAAGAAACTAAGTTAAAAGACTATTAATTAATGACACACATTTTATATACATTGGTAATAACTAAAGTTATATAAAGATGCTCGATAGTATAACTATTCCCAATATTCATATTGTTATAAATTATATATGATATAAACAATTTCAACATTTTTCTTCTTCCCCATCACAAAATTGTAGGTTACTTCATTAGTAAGAAACTAAGTTAAAAGACTATTATTTAATGACATGTATTTCATATACATCGATAATAACTAAAATTATATAAAGATGCTCGATAGTATATCTATTCCCCATATTCATATTGTTATATTTTATATATGATATAAACAATTTCAATATTTTGCTTCTTCCCCATCACCAAATTTTAGGTTACTTCATCACTAAGAAACTAAGTTAAAAGAATATTAGTTAATGACACATATTTCATATATATTGGTAATAACTAAAGTTATATAAATAGGCTCGATAGTATATCTATTTCCAATACTCAAATTGTTATATGTTATATATGATATAAACAATTTCAATATTTTTCTTCTTCCCCATCACAAAATTATAGGTTACTTCATCACTAAGAAACTAAGTTAAAAGACTATTAATAAATGACACATACTTCATATACATTGTTAATAATTAAAATTATATAACGAGGCTCGGTAGTATATTTATTCACCATATTCATATTGTGTAATAGTATAATATATGTAAACAATTTCAATATTTTCTTCTTCTCCATCACCAAATTTTAGGTTACTTGATCACTAAGAAACTAATTTAAAAGACTATTAATTAATGACACATATTTCATATACATTGATAATAACTAAAATAATATAAAGATGCTCGATAGTATATCTATTCCCCATATTCATATTTTTATATTTTATATATGATATTAACAATTTCAATATTTTGCTTCTTCCCCGTCACCAAATTTTAGGTTACTTCATCACTAAGAAACTAAGTTAAAAGACTATTAGTTAATGACACATATTTCATATACATTGGTAATAACTAAAGTTATCTAAATAGGTTCGATAGTATATCTATTTCCAATATTCATATTGTTATATGTTATATATGATATAAACAATTTCAATATATTTTTTTCTTCTCCATCACCAAATTTTAGGTTACTTCATCACTAAGAAACTAAGCTAAAAGAGTATTAATTAATGACACATATTTGATATAAATTGCTAGTAATTAAAATTAAATAATGAGGCTCGATAGTATATTTATTCATCACATTCACATTGTATTATGTTGTAATAGATGTAAACAATTTCAATATTTTGTTCTTACCCGTCACAAAATTTTAGGTTACTTCATCACTAAGAAATTAAGTTAAAAGACTATTAATTAATGACAAATATTTCATATACATTGGTAATAACTAAAATTATATAAAGAGGCTCGATAGTATATCTATTTCCAACATTCATATTGTATTATGGTATAATAGATATAAAAAATTTCAATATTTTTCTTCTTCCCCGTCACCAAATTTTAGGTTACTTCATCACTAAGAAACTAAGTTAAAAGACTATTAATTATTGACACATATTTCATATACATTACTAATAACTAAAATTATATAAAGTTGCTCGATAGTATATCTATTTCCTATATTCATATTTTATTATAGTATAATAGATATAAACAATTTCAATATATTATTTTCTCCCCCATCACTAAATTTTAGGTAACTTTATCATTAAAAAACTAAGTTAAAAACTATTAATTAATGACACATATTTCATATACATTGGTAATAATTAAAATTATATAACGAGGCTCAATAGTATATTTATTCATCATATTCACATTGTATTATGGTATAATAGATATACACAATTTTAATATCTTTCTTCTTCCACGTCACCAAATTTTAGGTTACTTCATCACTAAGAAACTTAGTTAAAAGACTATTAATTAATGACACATATTTGATATACATTTGTAATAACTAAAATTATGTAAAGAGACTCGATAGTATATATATTCCCCATATTCATTTTGTTATATATAATATATGATATAAACAATTTCAATATTTTTCTTTTTCCCCATTACGAAATTGTAGGTTACTTCATCACTAAAAAATTAGGCTAAAAGACTATTAATTAATGACACATATTTTATATACATTGGTAATAATTAAAATGATATAAAGAGGCTCGATAGTATATCTATTCCCCGTATTCATATTGATATATGTTATATATGATATAAACAATTTCAATATTTTTCTTCTTCTCCATCACCAAATTTTAGGTTACTTCATCATTGAGAAACTAATTTAAAAACCTATTAATTAATGAAACATCTTTCATATACATAGGTAATAATTAAAATTATATAATGAGGCTCGATGGTGTATTTATTCATCATATTCACATTGTATTATGGTATAATAGATGTACACAATTTCAATATTTTTCTTCTTACCCGTCACTAAATTTTAGGTTACTTCATCACTAAGAAACTAAGTTAAAAGACTATTAATTAACGACACACATTTTATTTACATTGGTAATAACTAAAGTTATATAAAGATGCTCGATAGTATAACTATTCCCAATATTCATATTGTTATAAATTATATATGATATAAACAATTTCAACATTTTTCTTCTTCCCCATCACAAAATTGTAGGTTACTTCATTAGTAAGAAACTAAGTTAAAAGACTATTATTTAATGACACGTATTTCATATACATTGATAATAACTAAAATAATATAAAGATGCTCGATAGTATATCTATTTCCAATATTCATATTGTTATATGTTATATATGATATAAACAATTTCAATATTTTTGTTCTTCTCCATCACCAAATTTTAGGTCACTTCATCACTAAGAAACTAAGCTAAAAGAGTATTAATTAATGACACATATTTGATATAAATTGCTAGTAATTAAAATTAAATAATGAGACTCGATAGTATATTTATTCCTCACATTCACATTGTATTATGTTGTAATAGATGTAAACAATTTCAATATTTTGTTCTTACCCGTCACAAAATTTTAGGTTACTTCATCACTAAGAAATTAAGTTAAAAGATTATTAATTATTGACACATATTTCATATACATTACTAATAAATAAAATTATATAAAGTGGCTCGATAGTATATCTATTCCCTATATTCATATTGTATTATAGTATAATAGATATAAACAATTTCAATATTTTTCTTCTTCTCCATCACTAAATTTTAGGTAACTTTATCATTAAAAAACTATGTTAAAAAACTATTAATTAATGACACATATTTCATATACATTGGTAATAATTAAAATTATATAACGAGGCTCAATAGTATATTTATTCATCATATTCACATTGTATTATGGTATAATAGATGTACACAATTTTAATATCTTTCTTCTTCCACGTTACCAAATTTTAGGTTACTTCATCACTAAGAAACTAAGTTAAAAGACTATTAATTAATGACACATATTTGATATACATTTGTAATAACTAAAATTATGTAAAGAGACTCGATAGTATATATATTCCCCATTACGAAATTGTAGGTTACTTCATCACTAAAAAATTAGGCAAAAAGACTATTACTTAATGAAACATATTTTATATACATTGGTAATAATTAAAATGATATAAAGAGGCTCGATAGTATATCTATTCCCCGTATTCATATTGATATATGTTATATATGATTTAAACAATTTCAATATTTTTCTTCTTCTCCATCACCAAATTTTAGGTTACTTCATCATTAAGAAACTAATTTAAAAACCTATTAATTAATGAAACATATTTCATATACATAGGTAATAATTAAAATTATATAATGAGGCTCTATGGTGTATTTATTCATCATATTCACATTGTATTATGGTATAATAGATGTACACAATTTCAATATCTTTCTTCTTCCCCGTCACCAAATTTTAGGTTACTTCATCACTAAGAAACTAAGTTAAAAGACTATTAATTAATGACACACATTTTATATACATTGGTAATAACTAAAGTTATATAAAGATGCTCGATAGTATATCTATTCCCAATATTCATATTGTTATAAATTATATATGATATAAACAATTTCAACATTTTTCTTCTTCCCCATCACAAAATTGTAGATTACTTCATTAGTAAGAAACTAAGTTAAAAGACTATTATTTAATGACATGTATTTCATATACATTGATAATAACTAAAATTATATAAAGATGCTCGATAGTATATCTATTCCCCATATTCATATTGTTATATTTTATATATGATATAAACAATTTCAATATTTTGCTTCTTCCCCGTCACCAAATTTTAGGTTACTTCATCACTAAGAAACTAAGTTAAAAGACTATTAGTTAATGACACATATTTCATATATATTGGTAATAACTAAAGTTATATAAATAGGCTCGATAGTATATCTATTTCCAATATTCATATTGCTATATGTTATATATGATATAAACAATTTCAATATTTTTCTTCTTCCCCATCACAAAATTATAGGTTACTTCATCACTAAGAAACTAAGTTAAAAGACTATTAATAAATGACACATACTTCATATACATTGTTAATAATTAAAATTATATAACTAGGCTCGGTAGTATATTTATTCACCATATTCATATTGTGTTATAGTATAATATATGTAAACAATTTCAATATTTTCTTCATCTCCATCACCAAATTTTAGGTTACTTGATCACTAAGAAACTAATTTAAAAGACTATTAATTAATGACACATATTTCATATACATTGATAATAACTAAAATAATATAAAGATGTTCGATAGTATATCTATTCCCCAAATTCATATTTTTATATTTTATATATGATATTAACATTTTCAATATTTTGCTTCTTCCCCGTCACCATATTTTAGGTTACTTCATCACTAAGAAACTAAGTTAAAAGACTATTAGTTAATGACACATATTTCATATACATTGGTAATAACTAAAGTTATCTAAATAGGTTCGATAGTATATCTATTTCCAATATTCATATTGTTATATGTTATATATGATATAAACAATTTCAATATTTTTTTTCTTCTCCATCACCAAATTTTAGGTTACTTCATCACTAAGAAACTAAGCTAAAAGAGTATTAATTAATGACACATATTTGATATAAATTGCTAGTAATTAAAATTAAATAATGAGGCTCGATAGTATATATATTCATCACATTCACATTGTATTATGTTGTAATAGATGTAAACAATTTCAATATTTTATTCTTACCCGTCACAAAATTTTAGGTTACTTCATCACTAAGAAATTAAGTTAAAAGACTATTAATTAATGACAAATATTTCATATACATTGGTAATAACTAAAATTATATAAAGAGGCTCGATAGTATATCTATTTCCAACATTCATATTGTATTATGGTATAATAGATATAAAAAATTTCAATATTTTTCTTCTTCCCCGTCACCAAATTTTAGGTTACTTCATTACTAAGAAACTAAGTTAAAAGACTATTAATTATTGACACATATTTCATATACATTACTAATAACTAAAATTATATAAAGTGGCTCGATAGTATATCTATTTCCTATATTCATATTGTATTATAGTATAATAGATATAAACAATTTCAATATATTTTTTTCTTCCCCATCACTAAATTTTAGGTAACTTTATCAATAAAAAACTAAGTTAAAAAACTATTAATTAATGACACATATTTCATATACATTGGTAATAATTAAAATTATATAACGAGGCTCAATAGTATATTTATTCATCATATTCACATTGTATTATGGTATAATAGATATACACAATTTTAATATCTTTCTTCTTCCACGTCACCAAATTTTATGTTACTTTATCACTAAGAAACTAAGTTAAAAGACTATTAATTAATGACACATATTTGATATACATTTGTAATAACTAAAATTATGTAAAGAGACTCGATAGTATATATATTCCCCATATTCATTTTGTTATATATAATATATGATATAAACAATTTCATTATTTTTCTTCTTCCCCATTACGAAATTGTAGGTTACTTCATCACTAAAAAATTAGGCTAAAAGACTATTAATTAATGACACATATTTTATATACATTGGTAATAATTAAAATGATATAAAGAGGCTCGATAGTATATCTATTCCCCGTATTCATATTGATATATGTTATATATCATATAAACAATTTCAATATTTTTCTTCTTCTCCATCACCAAATTTTAGGTTACTTCATCATTAAGAAACTAATTTAAAAACCTATTAATTAATGAAACATATTTCATATACATAGGTAATAATTAAAATTATATAATGAGGCTCGATGGTGTATTTATTCATCATATTCACATTGTATTATGGTATAATATATGTACACAATTTCAATATCTTTCTTCTTCCCCGTCACTAAATTTTAGGTTACTTCATCACTAAGAAACTAAGTTAAAAGACTATTAATTAATGACACACATTTTATATACATTGGTAATAACTAAAGTTATATAAAGATGCTCGATAGTATATCTATTCCCAATATTCATATTGTTATAAATTATATATGATATAAACAATTTCAACATTTTTCTTCTTCCCCATCACAAAATTGTAGGTTACTTCATTAGTAAGAAACGAAGTTAAAAGACTATTATTTAATGACACGTATTTCATATACATTGGTAATAACTAAAATTATATAAAGATGCTCGATAGTATATCTATTTCCCATATTCATATTGTTATATTTTATATATGATATAAACAATTTCAATATTTTGCTTCTTCCCCGTCACCAAATTTTAGGTTACTTCATCACTAAGAAACTAAGTTAAAAGACTATTAGTTAATGACACATATTTCATATATATTGGTAATAACTAAAGTTATATAAATAGGCTCGATAGTATATCTATTTCCAATATTCATATTGCTATATGTTATATGTGATATAAACAATTTCAATATTTTTCTTCTTCCCCATCACAAAATTATAGGTTACTTCATCACTAAGAAACTAAGTTAAAAGACTATTAATTAATGACACATACTTCATATACATTGTTAATAATTAAAATTATATAACCAGACTCGGTAGTATATTTATTCCCCATATTCATATTGTGTTATAGTATAATATATGTAAACAATTTCAATATTTTCTTCTTCTTCATCACAAAATTTTAGGTTACTTGATCACAAAGAAACTAATTTAAAAGACTATTAATTAATGACACATATTTCATATACATTGATAATAACTAAAATAATATAAAGATGCTCGATAGTATATCTATTCCCCATATTCATATTGATATATTTTATATATGATATAAACAATTTCAATATTTTGCTTCTTCCCCGTCACCAAATTTTAGGTTACTTCATCACTAAGAAACTAAGTTAAAAGACTATTAGTTAATGACACATATTTCATATACATTGGTAATAACTAAAGTTATCTAAATAAGCTCGATAGTATATCTATTTCCAATATTCATATTGTTATATGTTATATATGATATAAACAATTTCAATATTTTTCTTCTTCCCCATCACAAAATTATAGGTTACTTCATCACTAAGAAACTAAGTTAAAAGACTATTAATTAATGACACATACTTCATATACATTATTAATAATTAAAATTATATAACGAGGCTCGGTATTATATTTATTCACCATATTCATATTATGTTATAGTATCATATATGTAAACAATTTCAATATTTTCTTCTTCTCCACCACCAAATTTTAGGTTACTTCATCACTAAAAAACTAAACTAAAAGACTATTAATTTAAGACACATATTTGATATAAATTTCTAATAATTAAAATTAAATAACGAGGCTCGATACTATATATATTCCCCATATTCATATTTTTATATGTAATATATGATATAACCAATTTTAATATTTTTCTTCTTCCCCATCACAAAATTGTAGGTTACTTCATCAATAAGAAACTAAGCTAAAAGACTATTAATTAATGACACATATTTCATATACATTGATAATAACTAAAATAATATAAAGATGCTCGATAGTATATCTATTCCCCATATTCATATTGTTATATTTTATATATGATATAAACAATTTCAATATTTTGCTTCTTCCCTGTCACCAAATTTTAGGTTACTTCATCACTAAGAAACTAAGTTAAAAGACTATTAGTTAATGACACATATTTCATATACATTGGTAATAACTAAAGTTATCTAAATAGGCTCGATAGTATACCTATTTCCAATATTCATATTGTTATATGTTATATATGATATAAACAATTTCAATATTTTTCTTCTTCTTCATCACCAAATTTTAGGTTACTTCATCACTAAGAAACTAAGCTAAAAGAGTATTAATTAATGACACATATTTGATATAAATTGCTAGTAATTAAAATTAAATAATGAGGCTCGATAGTATATTTATTCATCACATTCACATTGTATTATGTTGTAATAGATGTAAACAATTTCAATATTTTGTTCTTACCCGTCATAAAATTTTAGGTTACTTCATCACTAAGAAATTAAGTTAAAAGACTATTAATTAATGACAAATATTTCATATACATTGGTAATAACTAAAATTATATAAAGAGGCTCGATAGTATATCTATTTCCAACATTCATATTGTATTATGGTATAATAGATATAAAAAATTTCAATATTTTTCTTCTTCCCCATCACCAAATTTTAGGTTACTTCATCACTAAGAAACTAAGTTAAAAGACTATTAATTATTGACACATATTTCATATACATTACTAATAACTAAAATTATATAAAGTGGCTCGATAGTATATCTATTCCCTATATTCATATTGTATTATAGTATAATAGATATAAACAATTTCAATATTTTTTTTCTTCCCCATCACTAAATTTTAGGTAACTTTATCATTAAAAAACTAAGTTAAAAAACTATTAATTAATGACACATATTTCATATACATTGGTAATAATTAAAATTATATAATGAGGCTCAATAGTATATTTATTCATCATATTCATATTGTATTATGGTATAATAGATGTACACAATTTTAATATCTTTCTTCTTCCACGTCACCAAATTTTAGGTTACTTCATCACTAAGAAACTAAGTTAAAAGACTATTAATTAATGACACATATTTGATATACATTTGTAATAACTAAAATTATGTAAAGAGACTCGATAATATATATATTCCCCATATTCATTTTGTTATATATAATATATGATATAAACAATTTCAATATTTTTCTTCTTCCCCGTTACGAAATTGTAGGTTACTTCATCACTAAAAAATTAGGCTAAAAGACTATTAATTAATGAAACATATTTTATATACATTGGTAATAATTAAAATGATATAAAGAGGCTCGAAAGTATATCTATTCCCAGTATTCATATTGATATATGTTATATATGATATAAACAATTTCAATATTTTTCTTCTTCTCCATCACCAAATTTTAGGTTACTTCATCATTAAGAAACTAATTTAAAAACCTATTAATTAATGAAACATATTTCATATACATAGGTAATAATTAAAATTTTATAATGAGAATAACGGACGACCGAAGTTCCTAAATATCAACAGAGATCGTTCCTCATTAGAATAACGGATGCCCGAAGTTCCTAAATTTCAACAGAGATGGTTCCTCAGTAGAATAACGGACGACCGAAGTTCCTAAAATTCAACAGAGATGATTCCCCAGTAGAATAACGGACGACCGAAGTTCCTAAAATTCAACATAGATGATACCCCAATAGAATAACAGACGACTGAAGCTCCTAAAATTCTATTTTTCTCAAGACAGAGATCAACATTCCCCAGCAGAATCTTCCTCAACAACAGGTATACAAGCTCTCGCTAAGGAATCTCTTACGGGATCGACACTCCTTCGGATGGCATCTTTAAGCCCATTCCCCGTCGGCAATTTCCAAATGGCATCTGTAAGCTCATTCCCGACATCACAAGACGGACACCACTTCATGCGAGTGCAAATTTCTGGGCACTCTAGTGTTCAATCCTCTTCCACCTTCGGATCAAGAAAGGCACGAAAGTCAATCTACATCCTCAGTTTTAAGAAGATTGAACAGGGGCTGTTGTTGTACCCAAAAAATTTCCCTCCCATATTTCTTAAAACATTTCAAGAAAGATCCTCAAGTTGCTCAAAGAAGTCCAAGGGTTGGCTAGACAAGCTCTCTCCTAAGGCAGTCTACCTCAAATTAGGGTTTCATATTACATCAAGATACTTGAGTCCAAGGGACCCCAAATGTTCATCATTGTCCTGATATGTTTTCAAGATCATCCATGTCAAGTTTCAATCCCTACAGAGAAAGTTTGCTCAGTCAATTGTTCAAAGGCCTGAAAATCGACTGTGCTTGGGCAAAAGTCAATTGTGGCTTACATACAGTAAAACTTCAAGATTTTTAGTCAACATTATCATTTTGAAGTATATTCCATCATTTGATCAAGTGTTGATCATGATACCTCAAGGATTGCTCATAATTCATCAAGGCTCAAAAGTTGCTAAATTAGGGTTTTGTAGGAAAAGTCAACTCAACTTTGACCAAGCATAACTTTCTCATACTTTATGAGAAATGACCCATCCAAATCTCATTTTGAATAGGATGTCATGATCTACAATCCATATTCAGATCCCAAGTTCAAAATATGCACTCACAAGCAGTTATGAATTTGGACATTATAGATCATTTTGGAAAGTCAACAAAATCACCTTTTTTGTCAAAGCTTCATGCATGATCATGGAATATAAAATTGATATTAGAAAAAAAGGGTTGCTTAGATGACATCTCAAGATTTCTAAAAAGTCCAAGAACACCCTCAAAGAGTCAAAATTGAGGAAGTTATGCATTGGTGAAGTTGACCTTTTTTGCAAAATTGCCAAAAGTCAACTATGCCTAAAACTTCAATTTTTGCCAAATGGGCCCAATCTTTTTCACTTGTTTTGAGTTGGCAACATAGTCCACGAGCTCTAGCCCTTGCCACTTGTCATTATCATGTTTTTATTATTTATTTTGATTTTTATTTGAATCAAATCAATTTTAATCAAAATAAATCATGAGAAAATCTAAAGCATTGAAAACTCAAGATTTTATACTTGTTTCAGGTCTCAAATCCAGTTGGCAAGTATTTGAAATCGTGCAAGGCATTGGTGTGGACAAAAAGATTGGTTTTAGGCTATTTTTGGAATGATATTCAAGTGTATCAAATCAAAATCAAATTCAATAATGGAAGAAGATTTAGTACATTCTATCAACCCTAATACATTCCTCAATACATATAGAAGGAATGCAGACCAAAAGAGGCTAAAGAAGGAGGCGTGTGATCAAGAACAAAACTTGGAAAAAACAAGAAAAAGTGGTGAATCGAATTCTTGCTTAGAGGTTAATTCAAGACCCTTGGACTATTCCAATTGCTTCCTGGGATCCCTAGCAAGCAAAAGAAATCCAAAACAAGCGTTTCCAGGCCCTATATCGCGTTGTAAGTCCATCACGACATCCATGTATTTTTGAATTCAGTTTGCATGATTTAGGCATTGATAGCATGAATTAATCATATATTATTGATCCATAGAACATTTGCAAGCTTTTTGTATTCTTTAATTGTGTTTTCATGGCTTGTATGAAGTTTCACCATTATTAGGGTTTACAAGCTCGCTTTGGGGTTTCTGAACCTAGGCAAAATTGGGCCATGAAAGAGGCACCATTGTGCTCAGCAAATCCAGACGAGTCCATTCATGGCCTTGGTAGTCATTTATATCACTTGTATTTAATTTTGAGAAATTGCAGGGCTGTAGCGAAGCACGTTGTCCGTAGGTAAAGGTTTCCAAACCTTTTAGCCACGGAGAGAGGAGGGAGACGAAGACGTGGCAAGCCATCACTCGTCCATTTGAATTTTCGCGCTAATATTTTATTATTTCGCTTGTTTATTTTATATTAATTCTTGTTTATATTACATATAACAAAAAAAAGTGGCGCAGTTGGTTACAGGGTAGGTGCAAACGCTTCAGGACCTGGGTTCGAATACCAGGTCCCCCACTTTTCTCATATTATTTTCTTTCAGGCAATCTCATGCGTACACAACACTAGGGACCACCATATATTCTCATCATCCAGCCATTGGACCTCCTGGAAGCTAGATCTGAAGGCTAGCATATGAGAGACCACCATGGGGCCTAGTCAACGAAACACACTGAATTCAACAATTCAATAATGGATCAAGTCTTTTGGGCCCAGAATCTGATTTTTGCACCCCCTCAATTTACTCTCAGGCCCAATTTCTTCACTTTTTTTTTCTTTTTTATATTTTTATTTCATTTAATTCATTTATTTTATTTTACTAACAAAATAACTATTTTCTTTTTATCAAAGAATCACAAAAATAATACTTTTCACAAATTAGGTTTAGATTTTATTTTTTTATCAAAAAAATTAATTAATTAAATTAGATTTTAATTCTAGGTAAAACTTTAATTATTTTGTAAATAAATTTAAAATCAATTAGAGCAATTAGGTTTTATCTCTAACTTAATCATATTTTCTTTTTTCTTAAAAATAATAAAAAAACAAAAATAGGCCATGTAATTATTTTCATTAATTAATTTAATTAACTAATTAATTTGTATATTTAATTTTAAAACCTAAATTCTTTTCTTTAAAAAAAATGTTAAAAACAACAAAAAAAACAATTTTTCTTTAAATTAGGTTAGAAGGGTCAAAACTCTAATTTTCCCGATCTAAATTTCATCGCGCGCTTTATTATTATTTTTACCCAATTATTGTATCTGCTCACAAGTTGTAATAGTTTAAATTAGGACTTTATTTTCATTTATCGCTTTATTTCTTTAAGGGTTTGTTTTTGGCTATGTAAATACCCGAAGCCTTGTAATAGCGTAGTTTAATTTCCGCACTTTAAATACCGAAAAATATTAAACTGTTAGATGTATGATATTAAGATGCATGGCAATAATGTATGATTAATTTTAAAACAGTTAGATAACCCTAAAATGTGCAAAGATAATAATCTGAAATTGAATCACTCGCACATGCGCACTCCTAGGGTACACTCTTACTTGGTTGCCTTTGGTAAACGGTCATTGAGTATAGGGTGCTTTAGTAGTCGTCCTTTTGTCTAAACAAAGATCAAAGTCCCGATTTGGAAAAGTTGCCTCGGAATGGTTGCCTCGGAATTGTTGCCTCGAATAAATTGGTCTAAGACATTAGGGTTACTACTAAGACGTCCTAACATTGCTTTAGTGACCGTACGTCCCTTTAGAATTGACCCTCAAAACTCCAACGATGGTGTTACCTACTCACTAATAGTGGGATAGCGCTATTTAAAGGAAACGAACATAGAACGATTCTTTTTTCGAGTAGGTAGATTAGTTCTTAAGTACTTGCTCAATCCAAACAAACTTTTTCACACTTACACTCCTTTCAAACAAAGTTTTCAAAAACACTTCATTACATTCTTGAAGACAGAAACAAGAGTTAAATCGAAGTCAAAACAAAAGCTTTTCAAATCACACAAACACAAAGAAAACAATTTTGAAAATGATGAGCAAGTACCTAAGAGCCCGTAGATAACTACAGATAGAAAGGGTGCTAATACCTTCCCTTTCTATAATCTACCCCCGTACTCAGAAATATCTCGAAAAAGGAATTTTTCTGTGCTTTTTTCCTTTCCTTGTTGGATAAAATAAAAGTCGGTGGCGACTCTTGCTTACCGCGATATTTTGCAAACACAAACCAGAAATTCCTAAAAAAAAGAGAAACACGTCCCAGTTCTGGCCACCGTATCACAGAACTGGCGACTCTGATGGGGACTTAATAAGTGGGGTGTACCTTAGGATTAGTTCATCATATTGTTTTCAATTGTTTGATTTGATTGATTTATATTTGTGGGCTTTGTATCGGAGTTACTATAGATCCTAACCCGGATCTGGGGAACACCTTTTAGGTTAGTAGCAATAGACTGTGAGGAAACTGTATGGTGTAGACCGATACGGTTGAAGCAGTAGCTACGTTGGTGTGACATATTAGTTGGTATCGATATCCCTTGTGGAGCAACAAGGAGAGTATGGGGCTGCTAATGGGTCATTAAGCATCAACTGACCTTAGAACCTATAATTGACCAACTTGGCCATAGAAAGTAACAGTATGCTACACTCATTAAGACCGTACTCTCGAGATGGTTTCGGCCGCAAGAAAAGATTGTGTGACTGGAGTTATGACCGATGGAGGATGGTTAGTGATATTGAGAACCTCTAGAACCCGGTTACTATTATTAGGACAGGTTGAACTAACTAAACTGCAAGAGGGTAATACCTAAACTCCATGCCAGCCTGAAATTTAAGGGCTCTTGTGTGACTTGTTTGCCTTTACCATGTTTGCTATATGTGATACCTGTTGTGTGTTTTATCATGACATCATGAATCATGACATCACATGCATATTTCATTATACTAACCATTTCAAAGACCGAGGGGATTCATCTTTGTTCTATTTTGCAGATCATGGCCTCTATGCGCAGAAATACCATTCGAATCAGCTTCGTGAAAATCCCTGCTCAGCTTAGAGAGTTGGTTTCAAAAGTTCTTGATACTTCTTCATTTGTTAGAAGACATGGTCATCTCCTTAGCCTGGTGACTTCAAAGTTGGATGAGCAAATGATGAGCGTGTTATTCCAGTTCTTTGATCCATTACATCACTGTTTCACCTTCCCGGACTATCAGTTAGTCCCTACTTTGGAGGAGTTTTCTGATTTATTAGGTATATCTATCCTCGAGCAGACACCCTTTACAGGTTTGGAGATAGCTCCTAGGCCAGAGGATATTGCTTTAGCCCTACATCTAAAAATGGATGATGTAGTATCTAACTGGGAGACTCGGAGCGGGATTAAAGGTTTCTTGGCTAAGTTTTTTATCGATCAAGCTCAACTATTCTGGGATAACTTAGACTTTCAAGCATTTGAAGATATCCTGGCTCTCCTCATCTACGGCTTGGTTCTTTTCCCAAATCCAGATTCTTTCATAGATGTGAACGAGGTCAAGATCTTCATGTCTCGTAACTCAGTGCCTACTCTTCTTGGTGATATTCTACATGCCATCTATACTCGTACTGTGCGGAGAAGGGGAACTTTCTTGTGTTGTACACCGCTGCTGACGAGGTGGTTTATTTCACATCTCCCCAAGTCTGTTTTGAAGAATAAGGAAGGTGTAGGTTGGGCTTACAGAATCATGTCCCTTTCTCACACAGACATCCTTTGGAGTTCTAAATATATGGAAAAAGTAGTTGTCATTGATCGATGTGGGGAATACCCTAATGTTCTGTTGCTTGGAATTCGAGAGGGTATCACCTATAATGCTTATTTGGTTCTACGACAGTTTGGACGCGCTCGGAGAGATGGTCCCCATGAGCTTCTGCTTACAGGTATTGTCTTTGATTACAAGGGGGGTGTTAAGGGACATCGCGACAGGTTTATACAAGCTTGGGGCGCGGTGAACAGGTCTGACCCACATGAGCTAGGAATGAAGACTTATCTCCTGATGCAACCATATCTCCAGTGGGTTCGAGCCCGTGCTCAAAAGCTAGGGATGCCATATGAAGTTGTCTTGCCAGTGATCATAGAGCATACTGAGGAAGAAGGTGTTCCTTATATGGTCCTCCATCCATACATGCCTACTGATATTGGGGCATTGAAGAGATATTGGATCCAGCTAAAGGAAGAAAGGGATACCTACAGAGAGAAGTATCATGAGCAGGAGAGGAAGATCCTGAAGCTTACAAGGTAGCTTGAGAATGAGAGGACAATCAACGATTATGTCAGCACGAAGGGAAAGAGACCATGGGACTTCTGATGTCTTTTATTGTTTCTAGTTTAGATTTGCTTTTCAGTATTTCTTTTGTAACGCCTTAAAGGCATTTGTTAAACATTGTTACAAGTTTAATCTAATAAAGTGTGTTTTATTTTGGTTTACAAATTTGAATCTCCCTAAGTCTTTGAAATCATTTCATACGCATTCCATTCCCATGCACCTCATTACAGGTGCCCTTACAGGTTTCTCATCTTCTTTGCTGTTTATTTCAGCATAACATGTCTTCTGAAACACATACTGATCAAGCTATCAAGGATCTTAAAGCTCATAATGCTCAGTTCCAGGAGATGTTCTTGAATTTGACTAAAGGATAACAAGATTTGAAGACTCTTATCTTGAAGGACAAGAAGAAGAAGAAGAAGAAGAAGGTGGTCCTGCTGAATATGGGTCACAAATTTGGGAACAGGTTACGAGAGGAAGTTGATCTGTCCCATTCATTTGGAGGGGGAGAGAATCAAGAGGAAAGGAAGGGTCCTAGCCCTGTGGTTTCTGATAATGACACAGATTTTGATGAAGACTAGTATCCTCCTGCTGAGGATAAATATAAACAACTTGAAGACCGATTGAGTGTAATGGAGATCCAGAAGATACCTGGGTTGGACTTCAGAGATTTGGGTTTGGCATCTGGGGTGGTGATCCCCCACAAGTTTAAAGCTCCTGTCTTTGCTAAGTACGATGGGGTATCCTTCCCGAAGCTACACCTTCGATCGTATGTTAGAAAGATTCAACCATATACTGCTGATAGGAACCTGTGGGTTCATTTCTTTCAAGATAGTCTATCAGGGACTCAACTTGAATGGTTCTATCAACTGGAAGGAGTTAACGTTCACAACTGGGAGGACCTCGCTGCTGCTTTTTATAAGCAATACCAGTATAATGCCGACCTTGCCCCCACATGTACCCAACTTCAGGGTATGTCTATGGGTACAGGCGAAGGCTTTAAAGACTACTCTTAGAAATGGAGACATCTTGCTGGAAGAGTCCAACCCCCTCTATCTGATAGGGAGTTGGTGGATATGTTTCTTGGGACTTTGTCTGGTCCATATTTCAACCATTTGATCAGAAGTTCATCGTTTAGGTTCACTGAATTGATTTTGACTGGGGAGAGAGTTAAAGCTGGTATCAGAAGTGGCAAGATACAGAAAGGTGCTTCATCAAGTACAGAAAAGAAGCCTTTCAAAAAAGAAGCTAGTGCAGTTTACAGCTCGAGGAGCCAGAACCGACCTGAATGCCGCCAAGCAGTTAATGTGGTAGTAATATCAAGACCAACTGTTGCCCCACAATGCAACAATATGCAAAGAGTAGAGAGACCGCAAAGACAGTATACTCGGCTCAGTGTGACTCTATCTCAAATTTTGCTTCAATTGTTGAAAACCAACTTGGTTACTCTGGGGGAAGCTCCGGAGAATCCCAGTACTACATCACTGCTGTATAATCCAAACGCCCGCTGCGCTTATCACTCTGATAGCCCAGGGCATGATACAAACAACTATTGGGCCTTGAGGAATAAGGTGCATGATTTTATTGAAGCTAAAGAGATTGAATTTGACGCGCCAGAAAAGCCTAATGTCATGACTGATCCTATGCCCAAGCATGGAGTAAATGTTTTGGATGATGATTCATTTGAACCGATGTGGAAGACGTTTCTATTCCATTGATGACAGTAAAGAATAACCTATTATCGGCCGGTTTATTTCTGGGCTGTGGCGAAGGTTGTCACCTATGTTCCATCCTACCTACTAGTTGCCATTTATTGAAGTCAGGTGTTCAGCGCCTGGTGGATAACAAAGAGATCCTGTTTGAGAAAACTTTGGTTCCATTGGTTCTTGTTGAAGATGTTTCCATAATCACCATTTCCGCCAATTCTTCCAGGGCTTCCTCGAGAAAGCCTGTTAGGATTACATCTATTCCGAGAGTTGCTCTGTTGATCATAACTATCCATGGTCCTATCCCGTACACTTCGGATAAGGCTGTCCCGTGGCACTATCGGGCCGATGTGTATTATCATGGGATCAAACAAGACTTGAAGGTTGAAGAGGCTGATACTGATGTCAGCAATATCGTCGGGTCTAGCAAGGTCACCTGAAGCGGAAGATTTTTCTCTCCTGAGATTTCCCCACCAACTGTTCGAAAACCTGTTACTATTCCACCTGCCAGTACATCTGCTACTGTCCCTATTCATGTTCCAATTATTACCCCTTTCGCCGAGTCATCTGACACTCGGGGCAAAGAGATCACAAGTGAGCCTGCCCGGATGGAGGCACCAAAGAAGATTATTGTTGAAACCTCTAGACAGGAGATAGAGGAAATTTTGAAGATCATCAAGAAAAGAGACTATAATGTAGTCGAACATCTAGGGCAAACCCCATCGAAGATCTCCATGTTATCTTTATTGTTGTACTCAGAAGCCCATGTTAAGGCTTTAATTGCTTTCCTGAAAACTGCACATGTGCCGCAGGAAACATCTGCTGATCAATTCAAAGACTATGTGGCTAGTTTGACCGCTGATAACAGGCTGGGTTTCTCCGACGCAGATCTGACTGCCAAAGGAAAGAATAACAATGACACTCTGCATGTTTCAATCGAGTGCAAGGGCACTACTCTGGCCCACGTGCTGGTGGATATTGGGTCCTCGTTAAATGTTTTACCCAAGAAAGCATTAGACCGGTTGGACTGTGAAGGGTTGGTTCTGAAGCCAAGTAATATTGTGGTTAGGGCCTTTGACGGGTCCAAAAGGATGGTACATGGGGAGGTGGATGTCCCTGTTAAATTTGGTTCCCAGACTTTCGCATCTATGTTCTATGTGATGGACATCCGACCATCTTATTCTTGTTTGCTAGGTCGCCCGTGGATTCATAAAGCTGGGGCAGTGACTTCTACGCTCCATCAGATGTTAAAATACCCAGTGAAAGGGAAAATTGTTACAGTATGAGGAGAAGAGGAGTACATGGTGAGCCACCTCAACTCTTTTCGGTATGTGGAGATGGATGGGGAGTTCATTGAAACCCCGTGTCAGAATTTTGAAGAAGTCCCCCAGACTCTGGCATCGATTGAAACTGTTGTTGAAGATCCTCCAATGAAGATGGCTTCCCTCAAAGATGCTCGGGCTGTTATTGAAAAAGGTGGGTGTGCAAATTGGGGCCAACTCCCTGACTTTGCACACAAAACTGACAAGTTTGGTTTGGGTTTTACTGCAGAAGCTTAAAGGGTTGTTCGGCGTGCGCAGAGTGGAAGACCTCCCCTGCGTATCAGTAATCCGAAGTGAATGCAATGGAAGATGATGATGAAGAGTCTGAGTTTCACAGCTGGATTTGCCCGACTACTGACGACGGATTAAGCAATTGGACGACAAAAGACTTCGTGCCCATTTCTTTTATTACACAGTAATAGACTTTTGTTTTGAGATTTGTAACAGACATTTTTAAACTTTATGGCCCAGTGCCTTTCCCGAGACATCGTGGCTTTGTTTGTGAGGGCTTAATATTTGTCATTTCCATATATCATCAATAAAGCATTGGACGCTCTCTTGCATTACAAATTTTGCGCTCCTTGTTTTTCTTTTTCTATCTTGCAAAACAGCTATTGTCTTACACACACTCACATATCATAATACAGGTCCACATCCACTCTGGATCCCACTAATAACGACTCTGCTACTTCCAGTTATGACTTCGAAAGTCCGATCAACCAAGTCGAGGACAAAGGTGAGGATGAATGCGAAGTGCCTGGTGAACTTGCTAGACTGTTACTTCAGGAAGAGAGGGCTATACAGCCCCATGAAGAGCCAGTAGAATCAGTAAATCTTGGTACAGAGGAAGACAAGAGAGAAGTCAAGATCGGTGCAAATCTGGAGTCTAGTGTCAAGCAACGGTTAATACAAATGTTGCGTGACTATGTTGAGATCTTTGCCTGGTCTTATGAAGATATGCCTGGGTTGGATACTGATATTGTGGTTCACTGCTTGCCAACTAAAGAAGATTGTCCTCCAGTGAAGCAGAAAGTTCGTCGAATGCGCCCAGAGATGTCTGAGAAAATCAAAGTTGAGGTTATGAAACAATTTGAGGTCGGTTTTCAAGCAGTCACTTATTACCCGCAGTGGGTTTCTAACGTGGTTCCAGTGCCGAAGAAAGATGGTAAGGTTCGAATGTGTGTTGACTATAGGGATCTAAACAGGGCAAGCCCCAAGGATGATTTCCCTCTGCCTCACATCGATGTTTTGGTCGACAATACCGCACAACATAAGGTCTTTTCCTTTACGGATGGTTTCTCTGGTTACAATCAGATTAAGATGGATCCCGAGGATATGGAAAAGACAACCTTTGTTACGCAATGGGGTACCTTTTACTACAAAGTCATGCCGTTTGGATTAAAGAATGTTGGGGAAACGTATCAGCGCGCCATGGTCGCTTTGTTCCACGACATGATTCATCATGAGATTGAGGTATACGTTGATGACATGATTACAAGATCCCAAACTTAGGAAGAACACCTCGACCATCTCCAGAAGCTATTTGACAGGTTGAAATTGTACAAGCTGAGGTTAAATCCGAACAAGTGCACCTTCGGGGTAAGGTCTGGTAAGCTGCTGGGTTTCGTCGTTAGTGATAAAGGTATTCAAGTGGATCCTGTAAAGGTGAAGGCTATACAAGAGATGCCAGCTCCCCGAACAGAAAAAGAAGTCAGAGGCTTTCTGGGATGTCTGAACTACATTGCCCGATTCATTTCGCACCTGACTGCTACTTGTGAACCAATCTTCAAGCTGCTGAAGAAAGATCAAGTGGTAAGGTGGAATGATGAATGTCAGGCCACTTTCAAAAGGATCAAGGAATATCTCTAAGAGCCACCTATTCAGATGCCTCCAGTTGAGGGGAGACCTTTGATCTTATACTTGACAGTACACGACAATTCAATGGGGTGTGTGCTGGGGAAGCATGACGAGTCTGGCCAAAAAGAGCATGCTATTTACTACCTTAGAAAAAATTTTACCGACTGTGAGACCCGATACTCACTGCTTGAGAAAACTTGCTGCGCTTTGGCATGGGCTGCTCGTCGGCTGAGACAGTATATGCTGACTCACACTACCCTATTAATATCAAAGATGGATCCAATCAAGTATATCTTCGAAAAGCCTACCTTGTCCGGAAGAATAGCAAGATGGCAGATGATATTGACTGAGTATGACATCCAATACACAACCCAAAAAGCAATCAAGGGAAGTGTGTTAGCAGATCATTTGGCGCATCAGGCCGTGGATGATTACCAGTCTATGAACTTCGAGTTTCTGGATGAGAACATCATGTGAAGGGGTGAAAATCACAAGAAGGGGGGGTTGAATTGTAAAACTGGAATCTTAAAGCAAATGACAAGGTATTTTTATCCTGGTTCGTTTGATCTCAAACTACTCCAGTCCACCCGTCAAGGTGATTTCGCCTCTCTCCAACGAGGTCTTAATTCACTATATTCAACTGAATACAAATCTGCTTTAGCAACTGCTAAAACCTTCTTGATTCAAACCACAATCCGGTTTGTCAAGGCAACACTTTCTTACAAAGGTATAAGCAAATGTGTGTGAATGTTTTCTACAAAAACTATATCACAACTGTGATGTTTACACAAATGAAGCTTAGAATACTAGGTTGCTAAACGCTAATAAAGTATCAGAGTTTGTTGGTTTAGCAAAACTTGTAGAGTGAAGATTATTGTTCAGCTTTGTGCGTGTAGAGAGTTTGGAAGCATTAGCCGTGATAATCTTCAAAGCTTGGTTTATATAGCACTTGAGAGGATGAACGTTGAAGCAAATATTCTTGATTCAATGCTATTAACAAGCTTTCCTTTTTGAGCAGATCTTGTCTAGAATGATGCCGTTGGTATTGATTAGCTTTCAATGCACAGTACCGTTGCTTCTTCAATGCACGTTCTGGCCTGGCTCATTCTGATTCTGCTTCGCTGCTGATGAACTAATTTGTTTCTGTATCAGAGTGTTTTACGCGCAGTTCTGTTCATCAGGCTTCAGCATGTGCAAGCGTTGATCATCTGATCTTGACGATCTGATTCAGCAACTTCTGATGCTGGTGTATGAAATCATATTCTGATGCTGAAAACGTGATCTTGCTTATTTTAATCAGCATATCTGCAAGTCAGAGCATAGTAATTTTAGGCAGCATATAATTCAATCATAAAATATTTAACTACTATATCTTTTCACTTTGTTATCATCAAAACTTAAATATAGGGTACTAGATTCAAACATTGTTCTAACAATCTCCCCCTTTTTGATGATGACAAAAACTAGATATTTTAAATGAAAAAATAACGTGAAAAGTTATCAGAGCTATGTATCAGAATAAGAAGTACGGAGAAGTCAGAGTTAAGAGATACTCCCCCTGAGTTTGTTACTTCCCTTTGATATGCGTGTTCTTCAGAGTCAGATCTTTTTCTATCTTTGAGCATCAGATTATAAGTCTTTGACTTATCAGAGAGCAGAGCTTCAGAGCTTTTCCTGTCAGAGCTTTGCTTCGGATCAGAGTGTTAGGTCGATCAGAGCTTCATATATCAGAACTTCATATTTGATCAGAGCAACATGAGCTTTTACATTTTGATCAGAGCTTCTAGTTCTTAGTCTTCATAGTGTTCGGAGCTTCCTTGTGCCTGTAGACTTAACAACAAAACAGAAAAACATTTCAAGTAATAGAGTTAGAATGTTTGAGAATTTCTGTCTAGTTAGCCGTTATTGATTTTAAATATCATTTCTTGTTCTCCCCCTTTTTGTCAGCAATCAAAAAGTGTTAGTGATGTGCTAAAACAATTTAGATCAGAAAAACAAGTTATATTAAAAATAGTTCAGAGCAAAGAACATTACACAAGCATAGTCAAAACATAGTCAAAAGTACATCAGAAAATGAAGAAAATATAGAGAATGTCATGCATGAAAAAAATTTCAAGGTTGTGGGGGCATGCGTGAGAACAGGCTTTCCAGCATTGCTTGAATCTTTGCACCATTGTTTGAGAATGTCTTCAGAAATTACTATCTTCTTTCCCATGACAGAAGAGATGACTAGATGTTTATGAATCTGGGCGTGAATCCAAAATTCCTTGACAAGCTCTGGGAAGGTTGGTCCAACCAATCTATCAAAGTACCTCTCCCACTTTTGAGCTTTGATTTCCTCAGTTAGGTCAAATCCATTATCCTTCAAACTTTCGAAATCGATGATTAATTCAGAGAGAACCTCAAGATTCTTTACCGGTGTGAGAAGAGTTCTGGTAGGCGCTTGATATTGCTCAGAGGTTTCTTTCTTCTGATTTCCTGCAGAAATGCTGGAGGATGCCATTGTTCTTACACAAAAAGCTTGAGAGTGATTTGAGAGAAAAGGGTTTGAAGACGGTAAACTCAGAAATATGCAGAAATATTCTTAAGAGATTATGAGAAAGCGTAAAGATTAAGAATGAAGAGTAATGTGCTTAAATAGAATTTTCAAAAATTATTTTGAAAAATAAAACGTTTTTAAGAGAGAGAAAAAAATAATGATTGCCATTAACAAGCGTGATTACTTTTGCATTTAATGCTTGCTGATTTTGGGGGATTTGAGAAAGATACTTAAAAACGGTTACCAGACATGTGTCTCAATGCACCCAATCAGCGCTTTGCCTTTCTCAGAAGCGTGCACGCGTTCTGCTTCAGGGATTTGCTGATGATTGGATGACACTTGTTTGATGTAGTGATCAGCACGTCTGTCTTTGAGATTAGACTCTCAGATCTTTAGACTTGCCTCTGATACAATCTGCATGTTCTAACTTTCTGAAAGAAGATTGATCAGAAGTTCACAGTAATATAAATACATTCTGAAAGATAAAAATATGGAATTAAAACATTTTCATTCTGGGCATACTTTCATGCTGAGATGTTTCAGAATGAAATTAAACCTATCTTCTGAAAGGGGTTTAGTAAAGATATCAGCCCATTGATGGTCTGTATCTATAAATTTCAAGTTTAAAATTCCTTTCTGAATATAGTCCCTAATGAAATGATGTTTTATTTCTATATGCTTAGCTCTAGAATGTAAAATAGGATTCTTACTTAAGCAAATAGCAGAAGTATTATCACAAAGAATAGGAATGTTACTCTCAAAAATCTGGAAGTCTTCAAGCTGACTTTTCATCCAGAGCATCTGTGTGCTACATCCAGCTGCTGCTATGTACTCAGCTTCTGCTGTTGACAGAGCAATAGTTGATTGCCTTTTGCTGGACCACGAGATCAGATTTTCTCCCAGAAACTGGCAGCTTCCAGAAGTACTTTTTCGTTCCACTCTGTCTCCAGCAAAATCAGCATCGCAGTAGCCTACTAAACTGTAATCACTAGATTTTCTATAAAACAAACCCAGATTAGTAGTACCTTTCAGATACTTGAAAATTCGCTTAACAGCTGTTAAGTGAGATTCTCTAGGATCTGATTGGAATCTAGCACAAATACATACGCTGAATAGAATATCAGGTCTTGAAGCAGTCAGATAAAGGAGAGAACCAATCATACCTCTGTAGACTTTCTGTTCTACGCTTTTGCTTACCTCTTCTCTTTCCAGAATGCACGTGGGATGCATTGGAATCTTTGATGGCTTACATTCTGAGAGGTCAAATTTCTTCAGAAGATCTCTGATGTATTTGCTCTGATGAATGTAAGTTCCCTCTGGAGTTTGATTGATCTGAATTCCTAGAAAGAACTTCAGTTCCCCCATGAGGCTCATCTCAAATTCTGCCTGCATACACTTAGCAAATTTTCTTCCAAGAGAAGGATTAGTAGAACCAAAGATTATATCATCAACATAAATTTGACAGACTAAAATGTCACTCTTAACTGTTTTACAGAATAGAGTGGTGTCCACTTTCCCTCTGGTGAACTCATTTTCAAGCAGAAAGTTACTTAGCCTTTCATACCAAGCTCTGGGAGCTTGTTTCATACCATACAGTGACTTTTTCAGTTTGAAAACATGTTCTGGATGTTTTGTATTTTCAAAACCTGGGGGTTGGTGAACATACACTTCTTCTTCTATATAACCATTTAAGAATGCACTTTTGACATCCATCTGATACAGAGTGATGCCTCTATTAACAGCAAATGAGATTAAAAGTCTGATAGATTCTAACCTGGCGACTGGGGCAAAGGTTTCTGTATAGTCTATCCCCTCTTGCTGACTATAACCTTGTGCAACCAGTCGTGCCTTGTTTCTGACGACTTCACCTTGTTCATTAAGCTTGTTTCTGAACACCCATCTTGTTCCAATGACGTTGAATCCTTTTGGTCTTGGAACGAGATCCCATACGTCGTTTCTGGTGAATTGATTCAGCTCTTCTTGCATTGCCAGAATCCAGTCATTGTCCAGAAGTGCTTCATCAATAGAAGAAGGTTCAATCAGAGACACAAGTCCCATCAGAGTTTCTTCAGAGTTTCTGAAGCTTGCTCTTGTTCTGATTGGATCTTCCTTTCTTCCTAGAATAGTCTCTTCTGGGTGATCCAAACTGCTTCTGGGTAATCTCTTCTGAGGTTGATCAGCAGTTGTAGGATTTCTAGCATTGCTTCTTTCAGACGTTGAAGGAATGTCTGTGTTGAGAGCTTCTGATGACTTGTCTTCAGAACCTGCAAATTCAATTTCTATACCTGCAAGATTTTCATTCTGCTTTGACTTTTCAGAGTCAAGCTTGTCATCAAAACGAACACTGATTGATTCTTCCACAATCTGTGTTTCTGTATTGTATACTCTGTACCCTCTTGAGCGTTCAGAGTATCCTAACATAATACACTTCTGTGCCTTAGAATCAAACTTGTTCAAATAATTCTTAGTGTTTAACATATAGCAAGTACATCCAAATGGATGAAAATACGAAATGTTGGGCTTTCTGTTCTTCCACAATTCATATGGAGTCTTTTCCAGAATAGGTCTTATTGAGATTCTATTCTGAATGTAGCACGCTGTGTTTATTGCCTCTGCCCAGAAAATCTTAGCAACGTTTGTCTCGTTGATCATGGTTCTGGCCATTTCTTGCAATGTTCTGTTCTTTCGTTCTACAACTCCATTTTGTTGGGGAGTTCTAGGACAAGAGAAGTCATGCAGAATGCCTTTGTCATTAAAGAATGACTCAAAATCTTTATTTTCAAATTCTCCACCATGATCACTTCTGACTTTAACGATTCTAAGATCTTTTTCATTCTGAACTTGGTTACAGAAGGTAACAAACACAGAGTGTGACTCGTCCTTGTGTCTTAAGAACTTTACCCATGTCCATCTGCTATAGTCATCTACGATTACTAACCCATACTTCTTGCCACTGACAGAAGCAGTTTTAACTGGTCCAAATAAGTCAATGTGCAGAAGTTCTAATGGCTTAGAGGTAGAAACAACATTTTTGGATTTAAAAGAAGGTTTTGCAAATTTGCCTTTCTGACATGCTTCACACAGAGCATCTGAATTGAACTTCAAATTTGGAAGTCCTCTGACCAGATTGAGTTTGTTAATCTGAGATATTCTTCTCATACTAACATGCCCCAATCTTCTGTGCCAGATCCACTGCTCGTTGTTAACAGACAGAAGACATTTTACGTTCTGACTCTTTAGTTCAGAAAGTTTGATTTTGTAAATGTTGTTTTTCCTCTTACCATTAAATAGGATAGTCCCATCTTTCTGACTAACAGCTTTACATGATTTTTGATTAAAGATTATATCATAACCGTTATCACTTAATTGACTTATGGATAACAGGTTATGCATCAATCCATCAACAAGCAGAACATTATTAATAGAGGGAAGATTTCCGTTACCTACAGTTCCAGAGCCAATTATCTTTCCCCTCTGATTGCCTCCAAAGCCAACGTGGCCTCCAGGCTTAAGTTCCAGGCTTTGGAACATATGCCTTCTTCCCGTCATGTGACGTGAGCAGCCAGAGTCCAGGTACCATGACTGGTGTTTCTGATTTGCTGCTAAAGATATCTGCAACATGTATTATTTTATCCTTAGGTACCCAGATCTTCTTGGGTCCTGATTTGTTAGTTTTACCAAAACTCTGGTTGAATTTTGGTTTCACAAAGTGATTACTACTAGTATATTTGATGTCATGTGTGTGACCATACACAAAGTGTGAATTTAGAGGGGTGTGTTTAATGGTTAAATCCATGACATTTTTAGGTGTAGGAACCTTACCTAGGTATCCTATTCCTTTTCTGCCGTTTCTGCTAACTCCATAGATCATTGAAGCCATTCTGCTTCTATCTATGCTTTTAGCAAGGAACTTCTGGAAACTATGATCATACTCCTTGATGATCTCATCAGCGTTGCTGGGAGTTTCAGCAATTGGTTCCTTCTGAGAGTTTTGTAAAGAGTTTTCTAATTTTAAAATTTTATCTCTCAGCTCAGAGTTTTCCAATTTGAGACTCTCAGACTTATTAGAGTCAGATTCAAGAGTCCTTTTCAGGTCTCTGAATTTAGCTCTAATCTGCTGATAACGTTCCAGAATTTCATTGAGGCTTTCAGCAAGTTCAGCCTTTGTAAAATTAACAGCGAAGTTAGGGAATACCTCTTCTGTGTCTGATTCTGAGTCTGAGTCAGAAGCTTCACTGTCATCTGGAATGTTAGCCATAAGCGCTATGTTCGCCCTTTCATCATCTGATTCTGAGTCAGCTTCAGACGAGTCAGAGTCATCCCATGTGGCCATGAGACTTTTCTTCTTCTCTCTTCCAAACTTCTTTTTGGGCTTTTCCCTCTGAAGCTTTGGACAGTCACTCTTGTAGTGTCCTTGCTCATTGCACTCGTAGCAGATGATGTCTTTTGTATTTGGCTTCTTGCTACCTGAGGAGCCTTCAGATCTTCTGTATCCAGAGGAAGAATCTGTCCTTCTGTATATGGAAGAAGACTCGTTCTGATCAGATCTTCTGGGATTCCTGAACTTCCTTTGTCTTTGCTTCCACAGTTGATTTACTCTTCTGGAGAGAAGAGAAAGCTCGTCTTCTTCTGATGAGGATCCATCAGATGTTTCTTCAACTGCCTGCAAAACTTTAGATTCAGATTTTCTGTTAGATTTTAAAGCTATAGGCTTACCTTGCTTCTGAGGCTCGTCAGCTTCCAGCTCTATCTCATGACTTCTGAGGGAGCTTATAAGTTCCTCCAGAGTGATTTTGTTGAGATCTTTCGCCAGCTTCAGAGCAGTAACCATAGGCCTCCACTGCTTGGGTAAACTTCTGATTATCTTCTTGACATGGTCAGCAGTAGAGTATCCCTTGTCCAGAACTTTGAGACCAGCTACCAGAATCTGGAATCTGGAGAACATAGTTTCAATGGATTCAGATTCTTCCATTTTAAACGCCTCATACTTCTGAATGAGCGCCAGAGCTTTTGTTTCTTTGACTTGAATGTTGCCCTCATGCGTCATTCTGAGAGAATCAAAGATGTTCTTAGCTGTGTCTCTGTTAGAGATCTTCTCATACTCAGTATAGGAGATAGCACTGAGGAGGATGGTTCTGGCCTTATGGTGATTCTTGAAATCACGCTTTTGTTGATCAGTCATTGATTTTCTATCAATCTTCTGACCAGTTGCATTAACAGGGTGCGTGTATCCATCTGTCACCATATCCCACAGATCAGCATCATGTGTTAGAAAGAAGCTTTCAATTTTGTCTTTCCAGTAGTCAAAGTTTTCTCCATCAAAGACTGGAGGTTTGCCGCTGAATCTGTCTCTGTCCTCATTGGTGTCATTGCTGAAATGAGAGTTGTTTCCTGCCATTGTGTTTTTCTGACGCTGGATCTTGTACTGACACGGTTAAGTGTTTTAGCTCAGAACCAGGCGCTCTGATGCCAATTGAAGGGGTGAAAAACACAAGAAGGGGGGGTTGAATTGTAAAACTGGAATCTTAAAGCAAATGACAAGGTATTTTTATCCTGGTTCGTTTGATCTCAAACTACTCCAGTCCACCCGTCAAGGTGATTTCGCCTCTCTCCAACGAGGTCTTAATTCACTATATTCAACTGAATACAAATCTGCTTTAGCAACTGCTAAAACCTTCTTGATTCAAACCACAATCCGGTTTGTCAAGGCAACACTTTCTTACAAAGGTATAAGCAAATGTGTGTGAATGTTTTCTACAAAAACTATATCACAACTGTGATGTTTACACAAATGAAGCTTAGAATACTAGGTTGCTAAATGCTAATAAAGTATCAGAGTTTGTTGGTTTAGCAAAACTTGTAGAGTGAAGATTATTGTTCAGCTTTGTGCGTGTAGAGAGTTTGGAAGCATTAGCCGTGATAATCTTCAAAGCTTGGTTTATATAGCACTTGAGAGGATGAACGTTGAAGCAAATATTCTTGATTCAATGCTATTAACAAGCTTTCCTTTTTGAGCAGATCTTGTCTAGAATGATGTCGTTGGTATTGATTAGCTTTCAATGCACAGTACCGTTGCTTCTTCAATGCACGTTCTGGCCTGGCTCATTCTGATTCTGCTTCGCTGCTGATGAACTAATTTGTTTCTGTATCAGAGTGTTTTACGCGCAGTTCTGTTCATCAGGCTTCAGCATGTGCAAGCGTTGATCATCTGATCTTGACGATCTGATTCAGCAACTTCTGATGCTGGTGTATGAAATCATATTCTGATGCTGAAAACGTGATCTTGCTTATTTTAATCAGCATATCTGCAAGTCAGAGCATATTAATTTTAGGCAGCATATAATTCAATCATAAAATATTTAACTACTATATCTTTTCACTTTGTTATCATCAAAACTTAAATATAGGGTACTAGATTCAAACATTGTTCTAACATCATGTTGGTGACTGACTGTGAAACACTTGGACCGGATGAAGGACCTGGGGAGGGATCCTGATGGTCTATGTATTTTGATGGAGCTTCAAACGCGTTGGGTAATGGCATTGGCGCCGTGATCATATCTCCTGAAGGCTGTCTGTGATCGGTGGAAATAGAACTGACTGTTTTAAAGCTGGTTTGCTAAATGTCGCGGTAAGCAAGAGTCGCCACCGTCTTTTATGTTCTCCAACAAGGAAAGGACAAAAGCACAGCAAAATTCCTTTTCGAGATGTTTCTCGGTTCGGGAGGTAGATTTATAGAAAGGGAAGGTGTTAGCACCCTTTCTATCCGTGGTTATCCACGGGCTCTTAGGTACTTGCTCACTATGTTTTCAAAAATTGTTTGCTTTTCTTGTGTATGTGGGATTTGAAAAGTTTAGTTTGAAAGACTTCTAGGTAACTCTTGTATCAGTCCTCAAGAGTGTATGAAGTATTTGTTTGAAAACTTTTTGAAAGTGTAGGTGCGAAAAGTTTGTGTTGTTTTTTGAAAGAGCAAGTACCCAGGAGAAATCTACCTACTCTAAGGAATTAAGCTGTGTAAGAGTCCTTTATATAGTACTATCCCACTATTGAGAAGTAGGTAGCACAGTCGTTGGAGTTATTCGGGTCAATTCGATTGTAAGGGACATATGTGGTCACCAAAGCAATAGTAGGACGCCTTAGCGGTAACCCTAATGTCCTAGATCCTTTTTATCCGAGGAAACCGTTTCGAGGCAACTGGATCTTTAGACAGGAGGGCGACCTCTAAAACACCCTATACTTGATGACCACGTCGAGGCAACCAAGTGAGGCGTACCCTAGGAGTGGCATGTGCACGTGTGTCCAGTTTCAGTTTATGTTTATCTTTGCGCATGTTTTTTTGTGAGCTACGAGTTGATTTTATTTTTCATACAAATCTTGTCATGCATAATTAACAGTTAATAATTTGCGGAAAATAAATTGCGGAAAGTGAATCTACGCTATTACAAGGCGTCGGGTATTTACATCGCCAAAAACATAACCCTTTGGAAAAATAAATTGCGAGAAAATAAATAAAGCGATAAAAGTCCTAATTATCTATTACATTCTCGAAGCAGTTACATAAATATAATCAAAATAGGAATTAAAAATAAATATGCGCGCGAAAGAATTAGATCGGGAACGTCCTTAGGGTTTTGACCCTTTTTGAGAAAAGAATGGAATTTGTCCTTTTTGCAATTAATTAAAGTTAAACCTAATAACTAATTAATTAATTAATTACAAGGAAAAAAAAGTATTTTTGTGTTTTTTATGTTTTAATGAAAATAAAAATAAAAAAAGGAAATTAAAAAGTTATCAAAAGAAAAACCCTAATTCTAATTTATTTTATTTATTGTAAAAAAGGTCAAAATTACCTAATTTTTACAACTAAACTAATTAATTAGAATTTATTTACAAAAATAATTAAAAAGTGAGATTAATAATAATAATAATAATTATATTTCTGATTTTATTAGGAAAATAATAATTTGTGAATTAAACAATAATAATAATAGTTAATAAAAGAAAATAAAAAGGAAAAAGAATAAAAGAATAAAAAGAAAACCAGGGGGGTGTGTTGACCCATTAGGAGGTGAAGCCTGGAATTGTGAAGCCCATTTATCTCAGGCCTTTTGACTTTCCAGAATTAGTTGCGTGTTCATTGACTAGGTAGTACCATAGTCTTCCATCTTTGGCCCTTGGATTGTTGCTTGTGAACACCTGGCGCCCGGATGGTTGAGGTGTATGGTGGAATTCATTTGGACATCTGCATGAAATCACGTTAAGAAAAATATGAACAATTATTTTGGGGGACCTGGGATTCGAACCCAGGTCCCAAAGCTCATTGTGCGTTTGGCCAACCACTCTACCACGCTACATCAACTGTTAGTGGAATAATAAGCAAATAATATATTCACAAATTAATCCATACGCTGTAGTCATAAAAACGCGTGCCACCTTTTTTGAATGGACCAATAACACATCACCAGCTCATCGTCTTCTCTGTTTTCCTGTAAAAAAGACAAAGAGATAGCGGGGGTTTTTAACCCCCACAATATAGAACGAGGAATAATAGTGATTAGCTCCCTAGGCTATATAAATATGGCGCGATATGTCCAGTGTGTTCGTCTTGTTCAGACGGTCTCAACCATGGGTCTTAGAGGTCCCAATTTTACTGGATGTGGAAAGCCCCAAAATCAAAGCTTTGGAACCCTAATATTTGTCAATGGTAACTTTGGATTTAGGGCGTTTCAATGCAATTAAACCACACCATTAGCTTCGTATGATTCCTATGAACACAAACCAACCACAAGAATATGTTAAATATGCATGAATCAATATATACAATTATGGAAAAAAGCTTCAAACCGTGAAACTGTTTGCAACGATTTCTTGAGCTATGAAGTTTGGTTTTGATTGGAAATCGTTCCTGGAAGTCCTAGCAATGTGTTTGAATCCTCAAATTGCTTTGAATCGTGCTGGAACTTGGAAAACAGTTTTGAGTTTTCTTTGATTTTTTTCAATGTTCTTATGGCTTTTCTGCAGCAATTTTCACGTGTGAGGCATTAGGTTTAGGTTTTGTATATATAATGGAATGGATTTAGGTTAAATCTTGGCCAAGAAATCCATGGAATAATGGTTGGAATATTTGATTTTCAATCAAATCTTTTTGCATCTTTTTGATTGAAAAATCTTGCCAAATTGAGAGATCCTTGTCCCCTTGATGTGCACACGAATTTTCCAGCTCTTGTAGGTCATATTTGCTTCATGAAAAGATTGTAAAACCATATCTTGATATTTTCCTACAATTAAATGAATTAAATGAATTAATATTGATTAAAAATTCAATTAATTAATAAAAAAATAAGAAAATAATTCAATTTAATCTCAATGGGTCGTGCATAGGCCTTGGACAAAGTTTCAAGAATAAATTTGAGGCCCATTAGCAAAAACAAAGTGTTTTGAGCAAAGTTGACTTTTGCAAATTCACAAAAATTTCCCAACTTCTCCAATGCATATCTTGCTCAATTTTGATCATATGAACATGTTCTTGGACATTTTGGAAAGGTCTTGAAGTCCTCTAACCAATGCATTTGGTCCCATGTCATTTGAATTTACCAATCTCAAGTTATGGTCTTTGACTTAAAGTGCATTTTTGTTGACTTTTGAAATTGACCTATAATGTAGAAATTGATAACTTTTTGTGAGAGCATTTCTTGGACTTGGAATGTGAAGATGAGTTGTAGGAAATGTCATCCCCTTCAAAATGAGCATTGGATGGGATTTTTCTGATGAACCATGAAAACGTTATGCCCTGGTCAAGATACAATTGACTTTTCTGCTGTCCAAAAATAGTAACTTCTTGCACCTTGATGATTTTTGAGCCATGCTTGAGGAATCATGATCAAGACTTGATAAAATGATGATTGTGAGCTCAAAATAAGATGTTGACCAAAAATTCTGACTTTTGACTGCAAAAATGACCATTTTACCCCTACAGTTGACTGTGGAGCAAATGGAGCTTTTGACTGTGGAATTTGACACTGTGAGTCTTGAGACTTGACATATAGATGCTTGAAACTTTATATAGGCCTATGGGACATGATTGGACCACTGAAAACCTCAGATTCCTTGACAGAACCAAAACCCTAATTTTGACTGGCTTAGGAGGCAGTTAGACTGTGCAATCCCTTGAGAAATCTTGAACCATTTGAAGATGATTCTTGATGAATCTTGAAGAATATGGGAGGGAAAATTTTGGGGTACAACAGTTGCCCCTGTTCAATCTTCTTAAACCTGAGGATGTAGATTGGCTTGCGTGCCTTTCGTGATCCGAAGGTGGAAGATGATTGAACACTAAAGTGCCCAGAAATTTGCACTCGCATGGTGTTAGTATCAGCAATATGATGTCGGGAATGGGCTTACAGATGCCATTTGGAGATATGATGGATAGGAGGATGGGCTTATAGATGCCATCTGGAGATGTGACAGAAACTTGTCGGGAATGGGCTTATAGATGCCATTTGGAAGTGTAATGGATAGTTGTGGAGATGTGACAGAATCTTGTCGGTAATGGGCTTATAGATGCCATTTGGAAGTGTAATGGATAGTTGTGGAGATGGGCTTATAGATGCCATCTGAAGGTGTCGATCGCGTAAGAGATTCCTTAGCGAGAACTTGCGTACCTGAGAAAGAAAGATAATTTCCTGGCCTGTTACAGGTGTTGATCTTCAAACTCTTCATGCAAATATGCCCTAGCTAGATACAGGTATCGAATCTACAATCAATCGCCCACAAATATGCCCTGGCTAGACACAGGTATCGAATCTGGAATTAGTCGTCTACAGATATGCCCTGGCTAGATACAGGTATCGAATCTGGAATTGGTCGTCTACAGATATGCCCTGGCTAGATACAGGTATCGAATCTGGAACTTCAAAAGGTTGGTAGAGATAGCTTTCCTGACTGGATACAGGTGTAGATCCCTTCAGACTCTTCATGCAGATATGCCCTAGCTAGATACATGTATCGAATCTACAATCAATCGCTCACAGATATGCCCTGGCTAGATACAGGTATCGAATCTGGAACTTCAAAAGGTTGGTAGAGATATCTTTCCTGACTGGATACAGGTGTAGATCCCTTCAGACTCTTCATGCAGATATTCCCTGGCTAGATACAGGTATCGAATCTATAATCAATCGCTCACAAATATGCCCTGGCTAGATACAGGTATCGAATCTGGAACTTCAAAAGGTTGATCGAGATAACTTTCCTAGCTGGATACAGGCGTAGACCTCTGACCTGAGAATTAAAGATAATTTCCTGGCCTGTTACAGGGGTTGATCTTCAAACTCTTCATGCAGATATGCCCTGGCTAGATACAGGTATCGAATCTACAATCAAGCGCTCACAGATATGCCCTGGATAGATACAGGTATCAAATCTGGAATTACGAAAGTTGATGGTAATCGTCTTTTGGTTAACCTTTTCCTGAAAAGGCACAACATTAGTTGTATGCAATGTCATGATGTATGAAATGCATGATGTCATGATGAGATTAGGTGATATGATGCGTATATGTATGTGTCATGATGTATGACAATGTGATGTTTATGAATGTCTTTTCGTCTGGGAAAATAAATCCTTGACGAATGCCGGGAGTTTGTTGAATCCTGGGCTGATGTTTGAAGAGTAGAGTTCTTCGTTTCCGCTGGGGATGATGATTGCAAGAATAAACTGGTAGGAGAAGATGACTCCGTTGGGGAATAAACTTGGTGAAGAGATTACTCTGCGGGGAATTACTTTGTGGGAAGAGATACTTCGCTGAGATTTTGATGATAACTCCGCTGGGGATTCCGTTGTTATGCTTTGTTGGGGATTTTGATGAACTCCGCTGGGGATAGGAAGAACTTCGCCGAGGACGATCTTTTTGTTGCAATTTGCTGAGGATAACCCAGTTATAAGCTCTGGTGGGGGATAACCTTTGAATATGGCCGGGGAGAGATGCATGTACTCTGCAGGTGACAAGCTTCCAGAATCTACCGGGGATAAGTTTCCCGAATCTACTGGGGATAAGCTTCCAGAACCTACTGGGGAGATGATTCAACTCTCCTGGGGAAACTTTTGGACTGCACTGGGGAACGGCTCCACTAGGGTGTCTGGTATTCCGCCAGGGAACAATCTTATATTTCTGTCGAGGAATATTAAGACTGTCGGGGATACTTGCTAAGGAATATATGTATACTCTGCTGGAGAATATTGAGATCTTCTGGGGGTACCCAACTTCCTTGAGGATGACAGTAGACTAGCTTTGCTTGGGGAGAGTATCATTGACTTGCTAGGGATACTGTGCCTTTTCGGGGCTGATGAGGGACCAAATCTGCTTGGGGAGAGTATTATTGAATCTTGTCTGACTCTGCGGGGAGTGGAGGTAACTTGGTTACGTTCTTCAGCCGAACCTACCTTGATACCTTGGTGGACAGAGCAACTAGATCGCTTAGACAATTCATTATTGCCCCTGTTTCTGATGTCACCTGTAATTAGTCCTTTGTTTCGCATGCAAGTATTTATGAGTTAGAAATTAATGTCAAATGCATATATCAAAAATGAACATTGGACGTTCTTTGCAAAACAAAACAGATAAAGGAAAAAACAGTTGGCAATTTGTTTGAAAAGTGAATTTGTATTGATTTTTGAATTTGCCTGTAAATAGGCGTTTTGTGTATAAGAGGATGACGTCCTAGTAAGAGAACGCCGCCGAACAACATAGAGTTTATACAATTTTGTGAAAAGAAAACAAAACAGCTATGTGAAAAATCCCAATGGGTTCCAACTCTGCTATCGCCTTTATGTCTTCAAGCGTCTCATCACTTTGCTGCTTAGTTAGAGATGAAGCTGATTGCTTGATGCCGTCTGAACCTGATAGTTGATACCGAATTCTGGATGCAAGGTGATCCAATGAGACATAGTATTACGCTTATCCCTAACTTTTGCCTGGACCGCCCTTTCGGGTTTTCAGTCCACCGGGATACCCATTTTTTCCCAAGCCGCCTTTTCAGGTTTTCGACTTGCCGGGTGTACAGATTTTTTTCATTTCATCCCTTATTTTTGCCCGAACCCTTTTGGTTCGCCGGGAAGCCCTTATTTTTGCCTAGGTGTGTCAACCTAGCGGGTCTTTTATCATGCGTAGTATTTTTTTACTATGTCTGCATTGGCGGGGTGAGGAAGGTCGTCACCATCCATGGTAGTTAGAATCATAGCTCCTCCTGAGAAGATATTCTTAACCACAAATGGCCCTTCGTACGTGGGGGTCCATTTGCCCCTGGGATCACCTTGAGGAAGAATGATGCTCTTGATTACCAGGTCTCCGACTTGATACTCTTGTCGTCTGACTTTCTTGTTAAATGCCTTGATCATCCGCTTTTGGTACGTCTGACCATGACAAATAGCAGTGAGTCTCTTTTCATCAATCAGGTTTAATTGATCAAGCCGAGTCTGGATCCAGTCATCTTCGCTCAAGCCTGCATCCTTCATTATCCGGAGAGAGGGTATCTGGACTTCGATAGGCAAGACTGCCTCCATGCCATAGACCAAGGAAAAGGGGGTTGCCCCTGTTGACGTCCGTGCTGAGGTACGGTACCCATGAAGAGCAAACGGTAACATCTCATGCCAATCTTTGTACGTCACTGTCATCTTCTACACAATCTTCTTGATGTTCTTATTCGTCGCTTCTACAGCCCCATTCATCTTCGGCCGATAAGGAGAAGAGTTGTGGTGCCGTATCTTGAATTTCTCATAGAGCTCAGTGATCATCTTGTTGTTAAGATTGGTACCATTGTCCGTAATGATCCTCTCAGGTACACCGTATCTACAAATCAGGTTATGCCGAATGAACCGTGCCACGACGTTCTTGGTTACCGTAGCATAGGAAGCTGCTTCAACCCACTTCGTGAAGTAATCGATTGCTACCAGGATGAAACGATGCCCGTTGGATGTCGTAGGTCTGATCTCGCCGATCATATCAATGCCCCCACATTGCAAAAGGCCAAGGTGCTGTCAAAACGTTCAGAGGAACTGGAGGAACATGCACCTTATCAGCATAGATCTGGCACTTATGACATGTCCGAGAATGTTGGTAACAGTCGGCTTCCATTGTGGACCAGAAATATCCTGCCCGAAGGATTTTCTTTGCCATGGTATGTCCACTGGAATGTGTTCCGAAGGTACCTTCATGTAGCTCTGCCATGATCCTTTCTGCTTCAGTCTTATCCACACAACGCAGTAAGGTTGAATCATAGTTTCGTTTGTAGAGAATGTCGTTGCTGAGGAAGAACTTTGCTGCGAACCTTCTCAGAAACTTCTTGTCATTAACAGACGCGCCTTCGGGGTATTCTTGAGCTTCAAGGTACCTCTTCACTTCGTGGTACCAAGGTTTTTCTGTTACCTCTTCAGTCTCGAGATCACAGCAATGTACAGGTTCGTCCAATTTCCAGATAATGATCCGGGGAGCCTCGTTGTCCCATTTGACTTTGAACATAGAAGACATCATAGCCAGCGCGTCCGCCAACTGATTCTCCTCTCTTGGGAAGTGTTCAAAGGTTATCTCCTCGAAATAGGGGATCAATGTCAGTACATACTTCTTTTAAGGAATAAGGTTCGGGTGTTTCGTACCCCACTCGCCTTTGATCTGACTGATCACGAGAGCATAATCTCCGAAGACACTCAGAAACTTGATCCTTAGGTCAATTGCAGCTCGAAGACCCATGATGCATGCTTCATACTCCGCCATGTTGTTGGTGCAGTTGAAACATAGTCGGGCGGTAAGTGGAGTATGAGTGCCTTTAGGGGATATGATCACGGAGCCAATACCGTTACCCAAAGCGTTTGAGGCTCCATCAAAGTGCATAGACCATCGGGATCCTTCCTCAGGTCCTTCATCCGGTCCGGGTACTTCACAATCAGTCACTACCATGATATCCTCGTCTGGAAATTCAAAGTTCATTGACTGGTAATCATCCACTGCCTGATGTGCCAAATGGTCTGCAAATACACTTCCTTTGATTGCTTTCTGAGTCGTGTACTGGATGTCATATTCGGTCAAGATCATTTTCCATCTTGCTATTCTTCCAGACAGAGCAGGATTTTCGAAGATGTACTTTATTGGATCCATTTTTGAAATCAACAGAGTGGTGTGAGTCAATATATACTGTCTCAGCCAGCGAGCAGCCCATACCAACGCGCAGCAAGTTTTCTCGAGCAGTGAGTATCGGGTCTCACAGTCGGTAAACTTTTTTCTAAGGTAATAAATAGCGTGCTCTTTTCGGCCAGACTCGTCATGCTGCCCCAGCACACACCCCATTGAGCTGTCAAGTACTGTTAAGTATAAGATTAGAGGTCTCCCTTCAACCGGTGGCATAAGGATGGGTGGTTCTTGGAGATACTCTTTGATTCTTTCGAAAGCGGCCTGACATTCATCATTCCAACGCACTACTTGATCTTTCTTCAGCAGCTTGAAGATTGGTTCACAGGTAGCAGTTAGGTGCGAGATGAATCGGGAAATGTAGTTCATTCGTCCTAGAAAGCCTCTGACTTCTTTCTCTGTCTTGGGAACTGGCATCTCTTGTATGGATTTCACCTCGACAGGGTCCACTTGAATACCTTTGTCGCTCACGACGAAACCTAGCAATTTTCCAGATCTCACCCCGAAGGTGCACTTGTTCGGGTTCAATCCCAGCTTGTACAACTTCAACCGGTCAAACAGTTTCTGTAGATGGTCAAGGTGTTCCTCCTCAATTTGGGACCTTGCAATCATATCGTCGACATATACTTCAATCTCATGGTGGATCATGTCATGAAATAAAGCAACCATGGCACGTTGGTAGGTTGCCACAACATTTTTCAACCCAAATGGCATGACCTTGTAGCAAAAGGTGCCCCACTGAGTAACAAAAGTGGTCTTCTCCATGTCTTCAGGAGCCATCTTGATTTGATTATATCCGGAGAAACCGTCCAAGAAGGAGAATACCTTATGCTGAGCAGTGTTATCCACTAGAACGTCGATGTGCGGTAGAGGGAAATCATCTTTGGGGCTTGCCCTGTTCAAATCCCTGTAGTCAACACACATTCTGACCTTACCATCTTTCTTCGGCACTGGAACCACGTTGGCAACCCACTGAGGGTAAGAAGTCACTGCTAGAAAACCGGCATCGAATTGTTTCATAACCTCAACTGTGATTTTCTCAGATATCTCTGGACGCATACGACGGACCTTCTGTTTTACCGGAAGGCATTCTTCCTTGGTAGGCAAGTGATGAACCACAATGTCCGTATCCAACCCAGGCATGTCTTCGTAGGACCAGGCAAAGATTTCCACATAGTCATGCAGCATCTGAATCAACCATTGTTTCACACTAGACTCCAGATTGGCACCAATCTTGACTTCCTTTCTGTCTGTCTCAGTACCCAGATTTACCGTTTCCACTGGCTCTTCATGTGGCTGAATGGCCCTCTCTTCCTGGAGTAACAGTCTCACAATCTCACCAGGAACTTCGCAATCATCTTCACCTTCGTCTTCGGCTAAGTTGATCGGATTTTCAAAGTCATAACTGGTAGTAGCAGAGTCGTTACCAGTGAGATCCAGAGTGGATTGGAACCTGTATAGGTGAGTGTGTGTAAATATAGTTGTTTTGCAATGTATAATAAAGAAATAAAAGGAGCGCAAGATTTGAAATGCAAAAAATGTCCAATGCTTTTATTAATGATATATGAAAATGACAAATAATAATCCCTCACAAATGAAGCCACGGTGCCCCGGGTAAGACACCGGGCCATAAAGTTTCAAATTATTGTCTGTTACAAATTCAAAACAAAGGAGTTCATTACTGAGTGACAAAAGTAATAGGTGTGAATTCTTTGGCAGTCCAGTTGCTTGGTCCACCGTTGGTCGTTGGGTAGATCCAGTTGTCAAATTCAGATTCCTCCACGTCGTCTTCATCCCTAATAGCATTTACTCCATGGTTGGGCATGGGAGCTGTCACCACATTAGGCCTCTTGGGCGCCTCGAACTCGACATCTTTAGCATCAATAAGGTCTTGAACCTTATTCCTCAGAGCCCAACAATCATCTGTGTTATGCCCCGAGCTGTCAGAGTGATAAGCGCAACGGGCGTTGGGGTTGTACTTTGGAGAGGTTGTGTTCACTACCTTCGGAGCTTCTTTGATAGTTACCAGATTGGTTGACAGTAGTTGTGGCAATATCTGAGACAAGGTCATACTGAGACGAGTGAACTCCCTTCTGGGTCTCTCACCCCTTGGTTGGTTATATTGTCGAGGAGCAGCAGCAGGCTTTGAAATTACCACCGCGTTGACAGCTTGGCGGCGTTCCGGTTTATTTTGTCTCCTTGAACCATAAACAGCATTAGATTCTTTCTTGAAGGGCTTCTTTTCAGTACTCGAGGAGGCACCTTTTTGTATCTTCCCCGACTTGATACCCGCTTCTATCCTCTCTCTAGTTAAGATCAGATCTGTAAACCCAGTAGAAGAGTTCCCAATCAGATGGTTGAAGAATGGACCGGACAGGGTCCCCAAGAACATGTCAACGAGCTCACGGTCAGTCAAAGGTGGCTGCACCCTTCCAGCCAGGTCTCTCCACTTTTGCGCATACTCCTTAAAACCTTCACCCGTCCCTAGTGACATACCCTAGAGTTGGGTACGCGTAGGAGCGAGGTTGGAATTATACTGATACTGCTTATAAAATGCAGTAGCCAAGTCCTCCCAGTTTCGAATACTGACTCCATCTAGCTGATAGAACCATTCGAGTTGAGTCCCTGAAAGACTATCCTGGAAGAAATGGATCCATAGATTCTTGTCAGCAGTGTAAGGTTGGATCTTCCTTACATATGATCTGAGATGCAGCTTAGGACAGGAAGCCTCGTCGTACTTCGCAAAGGCAGGTGCCTTGAACTTGTGTGGGATCACCACCCCATAAGATAAGCCTAGGTCTCCAAAGTCCAACCCGGGCACATGTTGAATTTCCATAGCACTTAGACGGTCCTCTAGTTGCTTGTACCTGTCCTCAGCAAGAGGGTACTGCTCATCATTGAAATCCGTCTCGTTGTCGGAGACCACGGGACTAGGAACCCTTCTCTCTTAGGGACTGTCTTTCCCTACAGAGGAAGTAGCCAGATCAGCCTCATTTGGTAGTCTATTCCCGAATCTGCGTCCGGAGTTAAACATCACAGTCCTCTTCTTCTTCTTCTTCTTCAGAATCAGAGTCTTCAACTCCTGTTGACCCTGGGCTAAGCTCATGACCAGCTCTTGAAACTGGGCGTTCTGGGCCTGGAGGGCCTTGATAGCTTGTTCAGTAGTAGGTTCAGAATTCATGATGACTTCTGAAATAAACAGCGAAGAAGATAAGTGACCTGTGAAAAAGTGTACCTGTTATGCATATGATGAATGGAATGCGTATGATTTATGTTTTCAAAGACAATCGGGATTCAACTTTGTAGACAAAAAGGAAACACACTTTATTAGATTCAACTTTTAGAATTTAAACTGTTCAACGAATTGCCCTTAGGCGTTACATAAAGGAAAGTACTGAAAAGGAAATAAAAGCTGTAAAAGAAACATCCAAAGCCCATCAGTGCTCCCACGGCCTCTTCTTCTCAGTACGGATATAGTCATTCAGGACCCGCTCATTTTCCAATTGCTTGGTCAGCTTCTGGATTTTCTGTTCCTGTTCATTGAACCTATCCTGATAAGAAACCCTTTCTTCCTATAGTTGCGCCCAAGACCTCTTTAGTGTGTCAACATCAGTGGGTATCTGAGGAGGGAGTACACTTGGAGGAACCCCGTCTCTATCAGGAAACTCAAGAATGATAGGCCTGACAGCTTCGTATGGCATACCTAACTTCTGAGCACGGATGCGGACCCATCTGTAGTAGGATTCCATAGGCAGAGAAGTCTTTGGTCCCAACTCATGTGGGTCAGCTTTGTGAATTCTATCTCAAGCCCGGATGAATCTACGACGCAACTCGTCACTGTCTACCTGAAACTCAAAACTGATGTGAGGTACCAACATCTCATGAGGTCCTGCTCTTCTGGCTCTTCCAAACTGACGGAGAGCTAAACATGGATTATAAGAGATTCCTCCCTGGGTACCGATCAATGGAACATTAGGATACTCTCCGCAACGATCAATAACAGCTACCTCATCCAAACCTCTGAGAGTCCAAATGATGTCATTATCAGTGAGAGACATTAACCTATGAGCCCAGCCCCTTCCTTCTTTTTTCTTCAGCACGAACTTAGGGAGGTGCGAAATAAACCACCTCACTAACAAAGGAGCACAACACCATAGAGTTCCCCGTCTTCGGGCAGTACGAGCATAGAGTTGTTGCAGGATATCACCCAAGAGAGTGGGCACAGGGTTCCGAGACATGAAGATCCTTATGGCATTGATATTGACAAAGTTATCAGGATTTGGAAACAATACTAGACCATAGATTAGGAGATCCAGAATGTCTTCGTACGCCCTGAAGTCTAAGTCATTCCAGAAACTGTTAACTTTACCAATCAGAAACTTAGCCAAAAAGCCCTTAACTCTGCTTCTAGTCACCCAGTTATCCATTACCTCTTTGGTGGTCAAGGGAAGGGATGCAGCAATCTTATCAAGCCTAAGAGTCTTTTCCCAACCAGTGAATGGAATCTGCTCCAAAACAGGGATACCAAGCAAATCAGAGAATTCTTCCAGGGTAGGGACCAGCTGGAAGTCTTGAAAGGTGAAGCAATGATACAGGGGATCATAAAACTGGGTCAGGACACTCATCAGTTGTTGATCCCACTTTGAAGTGACTAAACCGAGAAGAGAACCATGCCTCTGGATGAAGGAAGTAGTATTTGGAATTCTGTCAACCAATTCTTTAAGCAAATCAGGTGGGTGAACAAAGTTGAGTCGGATAGTATTCCTTCGCACAGGCATCATAATGTCCTATAAAACAGAGCAAAGATGAAACCCTCTTGTCTTTGAAATGGGTCAGTCCTTATGCAAGATGGATGTGATGTTATGATGGTATGATGTTACGATAAAGCACACCACGAGCATTCACAAAGGCAAACATGGTAAGGCACACAAGTCACACAAGACAGCCCTTAGAGTTTAGGCCAGCATGAAGTTTAGGTACTACCCTCTTTCAGTTTCGTTGGTTAAGACCTGTCCTAGAAAAATAGTAACCGGGTTCTATAAGATCTCAATATCACTGACTACCCTCAATCGGTCATAACTCCAGCGTCACAATCTTTTCTTGCGGCCAGAACCATCGTGAGAGTTTAGCCTCAATTAGTGTAGCATACTGCTACTGTTCTATGGCCAAGTTGGGTCAATTTAGGGTTTTAAGGTCGGTTGGTGCTTAATGACTCCTCAGAAGACCCATATTCTCCTCGTTGCAACACAAGGGATATCGGTACAGACCAAGGTGTCACACCAACGTAGCCACTGCTTCACCCGTGTCGGTCTATGCCGGACAGGTCCCTCACAGCTTATGCTACCTAAAGGGTATTCCCCAGATCCGGGTTAGGATCTATGAAACTCCGATGCAGACCCACAAATATAAAAGCAATCAAGACATACAATTGAAAACTTAAGAGTTGTCTAATCCTAAGGTACACCTCACTTATAAAATTCCCCAGCAGAGTCGCCAGTTATGTGATCGGTGGAAATAGAACTGACTGTTTTAAAGCTGGTTTACGAAATGTCGCGGTAAGCAAGAGTCGCCACCATCTTTTATGTTCTCCAACAAGGAAAGGACAAAAGCACAGCAAAATTCCTTTTCGAGATGTTTCTCGGTTCGGGAGGTAGATTTATAGAAAGGGAAGGTGTTAGCACCCTTTCTATCCGTGGTTATCCACGGGCTCTTAGGTACTTGCTCACTATGTTTTCAAAAATTGTTTGCTTTTCTTGTGTATGTGGGTTTTGAAAAAGTTTAGTTTGAAAGAGTTCTAGGTAACTCTTGTATCAGTCCTCAAGAGTGTATGAAGTATTTGTTTGAAAACTTTTTGAAAGTGTAGGTGCGAAAAGTTTGTGTTGTTTTTTGAAAGAGCAAGTACCCAGGAGAAATCTACCTACTCTAAGGAATTAAGATGTGTAAGAGTCCTTTAGACAGTACTATCCCACTATTGAGAAGTAGGTAGCACCGTCGTTAGAGTTATTCGGGTCAATTTGATTGTAAGGGACATATGTGGTCACCAAAGCAATAGTAGGACGCCTTAGCGGTAACCCTAATGTCCTAGATCCTTTTTATCCGAGGAAACCGCTTCGAGGCAACTGGATCTTTAGACAGGATGGAGACCTCTAAAACACCCTATACTTGATGACCACGTCGAGGCAACCAAGTGAGGCGTACCCTAGGAGTGGCATGTGCACGTGTGTCCAGTTTTAGTTTATGTTTATCTTTGCACGTGTTTTTTTGTGAGCTACGAGTTGATTTTATTTTTCATACAAATCTTGTCATGCATAATTAACAGTTAATAATTTGCGGAAAATAAATTGCGGAAAGTGAATCTACGCTATTACAAGGCGTCGGGTATTTACATCGCCAAAAACATAACCCTTTGGAAAAATAAATTGCGAGAAAATAAATAAAGCGATAAAAGTCCTAATTATCTATTACATTCTCGAAGCAGTTACATAAATATAATCAAAATAGGAATTAAAAATAAATATGCGTGCGAAAGAATTAGATCGGGAACGTCCTTAGGGTTTTGACCCTTTTTGAGAAAAGAATGGAATTTGTCCTTTTTGCAATTAATTAAAGTTAAACCTAATAACTAATTTATTAATTAATTACAAGGAAAAAAAAGGTATTTTTGTGTTTTTTATGTTTTAATGAAAATAAAAATAAAAAAAGGAAATTAAAAAGTTATCAAAAGAAAAACCCTAATTCTAATTTATTTTATTTATTGTAAAAAAGGTCAAAATTACCTAATTAAAACAACTAAACTAATTAATTAGAATTTATTTACAAAAATAATTAAAAAGTGAGATTAATAATAATAATAATAATTATATTTCTGATTTTATTAGGAAAATAATAATTTGTGAATTAAAAAATAATAATAATAGTTAATAAAAGAAAATAAAAAGGAAAAAGAATAAAAGAATAAAAAGAAAACCAGGGGGTGTGTTGACCCATTAGGAGGTGAAGCTTGGAATTGTGAAGCCCATTTATCTCAGGCCTTTTGACTTTCCAGAATTAGCTGCGTGTTCATTGACTAGGTAGTACCATAGTCTTCCATCTTTGGCCCTTGGATTGTTGCTTGTGAACACCTGGCACCCGGATGGTTGAGGTGTATGGTGGAATTCATTTGGACTCGTAGTTACTTTATGAACAATTATTTTGGGGGACCTGGGATTCGAACCCAGGTCCCAAAGCTCATTGGGCGTTTGGCCAACCACTCTACCACGCTGCATCAACTGTTAGTGGAATAATAAGCAAATAATATATTCACAAATTAATCCATACGCTGTAGTCATAAAAACGCGCGCCACCTTTTTTGAATGGACCAATAACACATCACCAGCTCATCGTCTTCTTCGTTTTCCTGTAAAAAAGACAAAGAGATATCGGGGGTTTTTAACCCCCACAATATAGAACGAGGAATAATAGCGGTTAGCTCCCTAGGCTATATAAATATGGTGCGATATGTCCAGTGTGTTCGTCTTGTTCAGACGGTCTCAACCATGGGTCTTAGAGGTCCCAATTTTACTGGATGTGGAAAGCCCCAAAATCAAAGCTTCGGAACCCTAATATTTTTCAATGGTAACTTTGGATTTAGGGCGTTTCAATGCAATTAAACCACACCATTAGCTTCGTATGATTCCTATGAACACAGACCAACCACAAGAATATGTTAAATATGCATGAATCAATATATACAATTATGGAAAAAAGCTTCAAACCGTGAAACTGTTTGCAACGATTTCTTGAGCTATGAAGCTTGATTTTGATTGCAAATCGTTCCTGGAAGTCCTAGCAATGTGTTTGAATCCTCAAATTGCTTTGAATCATGCTGGAACTTGGAAAACAGTTTTGAGTTTTCTTTGATTTTTTTTCAATGTTCTTATGGCTTTTCTGCAGCAATTTTCACGTGTGTGGCATTAGGTTTAGGTTCTGTACATATAATGGAATGGATTTAGGTTAAATCTTGGCCAAGAAATCCATGGAATAATGGTTGGAATATTTGATTTTCAATCATATCTTTTTGCATCTTTTTGATTGAAAAATCTTGCCAAATTGAGAGATCCTTGTCCCCTTGATGTGCACACGAATTTTCCAGCTCTTGTAGGTCATATTTGCTTCATGAAAAGATTGTAAAACCATATCTTGATATTTTCCTACAATTAAATGAATTAAATGAATCAATATTGATTAAAAATTCAATTAATTAATAAAAAAATAAGCAAATAATTCAATTTAATCTCAATGGGTCGTGCATAGGCCTTGGACAAAGTTTCAAGAAGAAATTTGAGGCCCATTAGCAAAAACAAAGTGTTTTGAGCAAAGTTGACTTTTGCAAATTCACAAAAATTTCCCAACTTCTCCAATGCATATCTTGCTCAATTTTGATCATATGAACATGTTCTTGGACATTTTGGAAAGGTCTTGAAATCCTATAACCAATGAATTTGGTCCCATGTCATTTGGATTTACCAATCTCAAGTTATGGTCTTTGACTTAAAGTGCATTTTTGTTGACTTTTGAAATTGACCTATAATGTAGAAATTGATAACTTTTTGTGAGAGCATTTCTTGGACTTGGAATGTGAATATGAGTTGTAGGAAATTTCATCCCCTTCAAAATGAGCATTTGATGGGATTTTTCTGATGAACCATGAAAAAGTTATGCCCTGGTCAAGATACAGTTGACTTTTCTGCTGTCCAAAAATAGTAACTTCTTGCACCTTGATGATTTTTGAGCCATGCTTGAGGAATCATGATCAAGACTTGATCAAATGATGATTGTGAGCTCAAAATAAGATGTTGACCAAAAATTCTGACTTTTGACTGCAAAAATGATCATTTTACCCCTGCAGTTGACTGTGGAGCAAATGGAGCTTTTGACTGTGGAATTTGATACTGTGAGTCTTGAGACTTGACATATAGATGCTTGACAATGTATATAGGCCTATGGGACTTGATTGGACCACTGAAAACCTCAGATTCCTTGACAGAACCAAAACCCTAATTTTGACTGGCTTAGGAGGCAGTTGGACTGTGCAATCCCTTGAGAAATCTTGAACCATTTGAAGATGATTCTTGATGAATCTTGAAGAATATGGGAGGGAAAATTTTGGGGTACAACACCGTGATACTCCATTCATCGCTCGATTATGTTTTAACTGCACCAACAACATGGCGGAGTATGAAGCATGCATCATGGGCCTTCGAGCAACTATTGACCTAAGGATTAAGTTCTTGAGTGTGTTCAGATATTCTGCTCTCGTGATCAGTCAGATCAAAGGCGAGTGGGATACGAAACACCCAAATCTCATTCCTTACAAAGAATATGTATTGACGTTGCTTCCTCACTTCGAGGAGATAACCTTTGAACACTTCCCCAGAGAGGAGAATCAGTTAGTGGACGCGGTAGCTACCATGTCTTCTATGTTCAAGGTTAGGTGGGACAATGAAGCTCCCCAGATTACCATTGAGAGGTTAGACGAACCTGCACATTGCTGTGATATTGAGACTGAAGAAGTAGCAGATAAACCCTAGTTTCACGAGGTAAAGAGGTATCTTGAGGCTCAAGAGTACTCCGAGGGTGCATCTGTTAATGATAAGAAGTTTCTGAGGAGGTTCGCAGCGAAGTTCTTCATCAGTAATGGTATCCTTTACAAGTGTAACCATGATTCGACCTTACTGCGTTGTGTGGATAAGAATGAGGCAAAAAGGATTATGGTAGAGTTACATGAAGGTACTTTCGGAACTCATTCCAGTGGACACACCATGGCAAAGAAGATCCTACGAGCAGGATATTATTGGTCAACCATGGAAGCCGACTGTTATCAGCATTCTCGGACCTGTCATAAGTGCCAAGTCTATGCTGATAAGGTGCACATACCTCCAGTTCCTCTGAACGTCTTGACAGCTCCTTGGCCCTTTGCAATGTGGGGCATCGATATGATTGGCAAGATCAGACCTACTGCGTCTAACGGGCATCGTTTCATCCTTGTAGCTATGGATTACTTTACCAAATGGGTTGAGGCAGCTTCCTTTGCTACAGTAACCAAGAACGTCGTGGCACAGTTTATTCGGCACAATTTGATCTGTCGATACGGTGTACCAGAGAGGATCATTATGGACAACGGTACAAATCTCAACAATACAATGATCACCGAGCTCTGCAAGCAGTTCAAGATACAACATCACAACTCTTCTCCTTACCGGCCGAAGATGAATGGGGCTGTTGAAGCGGCTAATAAGAATATCAAGAAGATTGTGCAGAAGATGACGGTGACATACAAAGATTGGCACGAGATGTTACCGTTTGCTCTTCATGGGTACCGAACCTCAGCACGGACTTCAACAGGGGCGACACCCTACTCTTTAGTATATGGCATGGAAGCAGTCTTACCTATTGAGGTTTAGATACCCTCTCTTCGAATTATGGAGGATGCAGGTTTGAGCGAGGACGATTGGATCCAGACCTGACTTGATCAACTGAACTTAATCGACAAAAAGAGACTTACTGCTATTTGTCATGGTCAGACGTATCAAAAACGGATGATCAAGGAATTTAACAAGAAAGTCAGACGACAAGAGTATCAAGTTGGGGATTTGGTGATCAAACGCATCGTATTACCTCAAGGTGACCCCAGGGGCAAATGGACCCCTACGTACGAAGGGCCATTTGTGGTTAAGAACATTTTCTCAGGAGGAGCTATGATTCTAACCACCATGGATGGTGACAACCTTCCTCACCCCGTCAATGCCGACATGGTGAAAAAATACTATGCATAATCAAAGACCCGCTAGGTTTACTGGCCTAGGCAAAAATAAGGGCTTCCCGGCGAACCAAAAGGGTTCGGCAAAAAATTAGGGAAGAAAATAAAAAATCTGTACACTCGGCAAGTCAAAAACCTGAAAAGGAGGCTTGGGCAAAAAAGGGTATCCTGGTGGACTGAAAACCCGAAAGGGCGGTCCAGGAAAAAATTAGGGATCAAAGCCTAACACTATGTCTCATTGGATCACCTTGCAAACAGACTTCGGTATCGACTATCAAGCTCGGAAGACGCTAATCAAGCTGATCTACCTTCAACCAAGTAGCAAAGTGATGAGACGCTCGAAGATATAAAGGCAATAGCAGAGTTGGAACCCAGTGGGATTGTTCACGTAGCTGTTTTTCTTTGTTTTTCACAAGCTGTATAAATTCTATTGTTCGGCGGCGTTCTCTTACTAGGACGTCAGCCTCTTGTACAAAAACACCTATTTTCAGGCCAACTTTAAAAATCAATACAATTCATTTTCACAAAGAAATTTCAAATTGTTTTCCTTCTTTCTGTTTTGTTTTGCAAGAACATCCAACGATCATTTTTGATATATGCATTTGACAATAATTGTTGCTCATAAATATTTACATGCGAAACAAAAGACAATTACTCGTAATATCAGAAACACGGGAAAATAAGAAATGTCTAAACCATACAGTTTCTCTATCCACCAGGTATAGGGATAAACCTAGTTGGAGAAAATGATTGAAGGTACGTTCACTCCCCGCAGAGTAAGAAAAAGACAATGACATTAGCGGTCCCGAACAGGACATCACTCTCCAAAGCTGAGGCTCGCGACCGCGAATGAGTCGGTGATATTCTCCCCAAGCAGAGTTTATCTATCATCTGTACTAGAAAATTATCCCCAATAGAGTCTGGAAGACTGTCCCAGTAGAGTCTAAAAGATTATCCCCAGCGAAGTCACAACTGGAAAATCATCCCCAGCAGAATTCATTCCTTTCACAAACAGAAACTCAATTCCCAACAGAGTGTATCATCTCCAGCAATGATAACTCATCCCCAGCTGAGTTTATTTCTCCAAATCAATAGATTCTCTAGCAAATCATCTCTTCCCCACAGAGTCATTTCCTCGTCAGTTTATTCCCCAGCGGAGTTGTTCTTTCCCACAAGATTATTTCCTCACCGGTTTATTCTCCATCAGGATTATTCTAACAATCACCTTCATTCACTATCCCCAGCGGAAACGAAGAGTTCAACTCTTTTCTCCAGCAACAATCCAGGAATTATTTTCCCTAGCTAGAGAGCATCATAAAAACATTACATATCCATACATCAAGACATACGCATAAACATCATACAACACAATCTCATTTATTTTGAGAACATCATTGCTTGATACATGTCATGCATTACATACAATTAACCTTTACCTTTCAGGAGAGATACAATCAAATTCTCACGAAATTCAAGCTATGAAGCCCGGGTACGACCAGATAGTATCTTAATCTCTACAGCATATTGTGAAGCCCGGATTATGATCGGATAGAAGTATCAAACACCGTGAAGCCTGGATTCGACCAGATAGTGGTTTATCTTTAAGCTATGAAGCCCGGAGAACGACCGGATAATAGTTTAGTCCCCAGCAAGCCGTAAAGCCCGGATTACGACTGGATTATAGCTCAGTGTTGTACCCCAAAATTTGCCCTCTCATTTTTCCAATGTCTTCCCCCTGCATGGTTGACAAGAAACCCTTGCCTAAGGAAAAAGAAAATTTTTGAGTGATGCTTTAAGTACCCTTCGATTGGCACTCTGAAGGAGCCTTTCGATTGGAATTCTGGACAAGCCTTTCGATTGGCATTCTGGACAAGCACTTCGATTGGCATTTTGAAATACTTTTCAATTGGCATTCTGGACAAGCCTTTCGATTGGCATTCTGGACAAGCACTTCGATTGGAATTTTGAAAGACTCTTCGATTGGTGCTCTGAAGAAGCCTTTCGATTGGCGTTCTGGACAAGCACTTCGATTAACATTCTGAAAGACCCTTCGATTGGTGTTCTGAAGGAGCCTTTCGATTGGAATTATGGACAAGTACTTCGATTGGCATTATAGCAGTGTCCTTCGATTGGAATTCCAAAAGGTCCATTCGAAGAAGCATTTAAAAGGTCCATTCGAAGAAGCATTCAAAGGGTCCATTCGAAGAAGCTTTCGAAAAGCATTCGAAGGAGGCCATCAGCCCATTCGAAATGGAGCATTCGAAGGAGGCCATCAGCCCATTCGAAAGGGAGCATTTGAAGGCCAGTTACATATCATTCAAAATTCAAAAAGGGACAAGATCCCATGTGTTTAGCCAACGTTACAAACTCTCATTCATGGCTTTCAAACACATAATTAACGTTACAAATTCTCATTCATGGATGCCAAACACATAATTAAGGTCATTTAAACCTTTGTCTTCCTGTCCCCTCCACCCCCTCTATATAAAGAGATCACAAATGTTGCAAAAGGACACACAAAAAATACGCTGGAAAATAGAGAACTTGGAGATACGCTGCCAAAAGTCATCAGCACTTCCAGGAAGCCATACCCAATCCTTGCACAAGCCAAAGCTGCCACCCAACGAACACCTCCACCCTCAGAACTACAGATCGAAGCACCTCTGTTTGGTAAAAAAAGTCTAATCTCAAACTCATTTTTAAATTCATTTTGATTGTATATTCATGTTATTACTGTTGTTTGTGAATGATTTAATGTTCTACATATAAGCTACAACACAGAGATGAGATTGTGCTATTGCTTGGGCACAATCTGAGTTTCTCCTTCGAATCCCAGGATAAAACAAACCCAGACCCAGATTCAGCAGGTGAGAATAAGAGGGAGATTCGAATCAGGGGGTAAAATCCCCCCTGGACCTTTAACATGTGTTTCGTTTCTTGCAGGAAATACATTCTCAGATTCCTGTTCAGAGTTTCGAAGCTCAACAGTTTAGCTTCGAACTGGACCCAGGATTTCCAGATCGAAGGATGACATGTCCAGATCGAACACCCTCAGAGTGCAGCCCCTCACGCACCTTTGATCAAGACTCTTCACTGGGTCGAAATACAGCCTACACCTCTTTCGACCCAGACCTCCAAAATTATATTTTTTTCTTGTTTTGTTGCCTGGCCCATTTGTACTTTGTTTACTTTGTTTTTGTTTATTTCTTTTAGTTTGTTTTTTAATCAACATAAAAATCATAAAAAAATAAATAACTTAGAATTAGGATTTAATTTAGTTAATTATTTTAACTTATTTTCTTCAATTTTAAAATCAGTAGACTTAGGATTTATTTGAATTCAATCCTTTTCATAAACAAAAAATGTAAAAAATATTAGGTATGTTTTAGAGTTAATTTTAATCATTTTTTTATTAATTAAATTTGACTTAATTGAACATTTAGCATTTTCCCAAAAAACAAAATAAAACAACAAAAAGATCATATGCTTAGGATTTTTAAGATTCACACGCGTTTATTTTATTGTAACTGCTTATTATTCCCCCAATTTTGGACATGTAAATAATCCCCATCCCCGAAGCCTTATAATAGCGTAGGATTTACAATTTCCGCACTTTAAATTCCTGTATATATATTAACTACTTAGATGTATGCTAACTAGGATTGTATGACAAGATCTAAAAACAAATGACAGAACACCTAAAAATACAAAGATGATATAAATTGAAAATTGACACACTTGCACATGCCACTCCTAGGGTACACCTCACTTGGTTGCCTCAAACGTGGTCATTAAGTATAGGATGTTTTAGAGGTCGTCCTTTTTTCCCAAGATCATAAGTTGCCTCGAAACGGTTGCCTCGGAAAAATGATCTAAGACATTAGGGTTACCACTAAGGCGTCATAACGTTGCTTTAGTGACCACACGTCCCATAAATCGAATTGACCCGAAAACTCCAACGACGATGCTACCTACTCCTCAATAGTAGGATAGCATTGTCTAAAGGACTTTACCACAATTTAATTCCTTTTTGAGTAGGTAGAGGTTCTTAAGTACTTGCTCCTTTTAAAAACAAAACAAACTTTTCGCACTTACACTCTCTTCAAAAACAAAACTCTTTTCAAAAACCCACAAACACAAAGAAAAGCAAACTTTTGAAAACATAGTGAGCAAGTACCTAAGAGCCCGTGGATAACCACAGATAGAAAGGGTGCTAACACCTTCCCTTTCTATAATCTACCTCCCGAACCCGAGAAACAATCTCGAAAAGGAATTTTTCTGTGCTTTTGTCCTTTCCTTGTTGGATAAAATAAAAGATGGTGGCGACTCTTGCTTACCGCGACACTTTGCAAAAACAAACGAAAACGCAAACCAGCATTCCAAAATAGTCAGTTCTCGTTCCCACCGATCACAGAACTGGCGACTCTATTGGGGACACTAATAAGTGGGGTATACCTTAGGATTAGTTCATCATATTTGCTTCTATTGTTTTATCTGATTGCTTTATCTTTGTTCTATTGTTTGGGTTTGAAATCCTCCACTCGGATTTAGGAAACATTCATAGATATCAATACGTTGTGGAAACTGTGCGGGGTATACCCACACGGTTGAAGCAATAGCCATATTAGTGCGACATATTTGTGAGTACCGGTAGCCTTTGAGTCAATCAAAGAGAATACATGGCCGCTGAGTGATGTCACAAAGCACTAATGACCTAGAACCTTACTTGACCATCTTGGCCTTTTTTAGGGGTAGTGAGATGACCGACTTTGGTGCAGTCCGAAGTTGGTAGATACTCGATACTACACTCATTGAGGATTGTTTTCTTGGAATATTTTGGTCGCCAGTTGAGTGGCTAAACCAAAACGATGAACATAGAAAGCAATCCAATGATATTGAGCTCCTTAGAACCCGGTTACTATTTATAGGACACGTTTTGAGCCAACTAAACTCAAGAGGGTACTTACCTATGAAACCTCCTGCAAGCCTAAAACTAGGGTTTTTGTGTGACTTGCTCGTACATGTATTTTTGCATACATCATAAAGGATCATATGCATCTGCTAACCATTTCAAGGGTTTAGATCTTCATCTTTGTTCTTGTTTTGCAGGACATGGAGTCTCTCCGTAGGAAAACAATTCAAGTCAACCTTGTAAGGATCCCTCCTCAACTCAAAGAGCTTACATCCAGGATTCCCGAGAATTCTCTCTTCAGTGAAAGACATGGTAGACTCCTCATCTTGGTCAACACCAACATTGAAGAAGACATGATGAAAGTTCTCTTCCAGTTCTTTGACCCCCTACACCACTGTTTCACATTCCCTGATTATCAATTGGTGCCTACTTTGGAGAAATTTTCTCAACTCCTGAGAATTCCTATTCTTAGTCAACTACCCTACAACGGTACGGAAAAGGAACCAAAACTTGAAGATGTTGCTCAAGCATTATGCTTACAACCATCCGACATCAAGGGGCATTGGGAAACCAAAAGTGGTATCAAAGGATTCTTGGAAAAGTTTCTGTTTGAGAAGGCACGAGAATGCTGGAATTCTCTTGATCTACAAGCCTTTGAAGAGATTGTGGCACTCCTTATCTATGGGTTGGTTTTGTTCCCAAATCCTGATCAACTTATAGATGTGAATGCTGTCAAGATTTTCATATCCAGGAATCCCATACCTACATTGCTTGGGGACATCCTCCACTCATTTTACACACGAACAATGAGGAAAAGAGGTGTTCTCATGTGCTGTACTCCTCTCCTAGCAAGGTGGTTTATTTCTCACCTTCCACAATCGGTTTTGAAGAATGAGCAGGGTTTAAGGTGGTCACAACGATTGATGACCCTCACACATTCTGATATACATCGGTGTTCTCGGTCCAGAGAAAATGTCACCATCATTGATCGTTGTGGAGAATTTCCTAATGTTCCATTACTTGGAATTAGGGGAGGCATTACCTACAACCCCTGTCTAGCCTTGAGACAATTTGGATATGCTCGGAGGGATGGCCCTCATGACATGCTGATTCCTGACCTAGTTTTTGACTTCGACAACGATACGCAAGGACTTCGACAAAGGTTAATCATAGCTTGGAGGATGCCTAATAAGGTGGACAGTAAAACACTGGGGCACAAGAATTTTATCCCCCTTGAGCCTTACCTCAAGTGGGTACGAACCCGCTCCCAGAATCTTATGATGCCATATCCTCACATTCTCCCCTTGATCAAAGAGCCTGTTATGGAAGGAGAGGTTCCATACGCCATCCTACATCCTGACATGCCAACATCATGGGAAGAAATGCAAAAAAGTTGGATCCAACTCAAGGAAGAGCGGAATACTTTTGAAGCCAGCTTCTATGCCAGTGAAAAGAAGGTTTTGGAGCTTACCCGCCGACTTCACGAGGAAGATACTCTCAACACTTACATCTCTCCAAAGAGGATGCGCAATGACTTTTTACATTAAGAATTTTGTAATATTTCGCCCATGGGGCACTTATGTACTAACAAATTTCTTCTTAGTATGACGTGTGTTCTTTTTGTCTGCAACAAATTTGAATTTTTGAACCCTTGAATGCATTACATAAATAGCATACCATTCATCATATGCATAACAGGTACCCTTTTACAGGTCTCTTATCTTCTTCACTGTTTATTTCAACAATCATCATGTCTGCTGAACCTTCCACTGAGCAAGCTATCAAGGCCCTCCAGGCCCAAAATGCCCAATTTCAAGAGTTGGTCATGAGCCTAGCTAAGGGTCAGCAGGACTTAAAGACCTTGATTCTGAAAGAGAGGAAGAAGAAGAAGAAGAGGACCATATTGTTCAACACCGGACGCAGGTTTAGAAACGGGCTGCAGAATGAAATTGATCTGGCCACCCCGTCTGGAGAGAAAGATAGTCCACAAGAAAGGAGGGCTCCTAGCCCTATGGTCTCCGACAATGAGACGGACTATGATGAAGAACAGTATCCTCCTGCTGAGGATAAATACAAACAGCTGGAAGACCGTTTGAGCGCTATGGAAATACAGAAGGTGCTCGGTCTGGATTTCGGAGATCTGGGTCTATCATCTGGGGTGGTGATTCCCCATAAGTTCAAGGCACCTGCCTTTGCCAAGTATGACGGAGTTTCCTGTCCGAAGCTGCACCTCCGGTCATATGTGAGGAAGATCCAGCCTTACACTGCTGATAAGAACTTGTGGATCCATTTCTTTTAAAACAGTCTCTCAGGGACTCATCTTGAGTGGTTCTATCAATTGGACGGAGCCAGTATCCATAGCTGGGAAGATTTGGCTACTGCATTCTATAGGTAGTATCAGTATAATTCCGACCTCGCTCCTACGCGTACCCAACTCCAGGGTATGTCAATAGGGACGGGTGAAGGATTTAAAGAGTATGCTCAAAAATGGAGAGACCTTGCTGGAAGGGTGCAACCACCTTTAGCTGATCGTGAACTTGTTGATATGTTTTTGGGGACCCTGTCCGGTCCATTCTTTAATCATTTGATTGGAAGCTCTTCAGCCGGGTTTACAGACCTTATCTTGACTGCTGAGAGGATTGAAGCTGGTATTAAGGCTTGGAAGATACAGAAGGGTGCCTCATCGAGCACCGAGAAGAGACCGTTTAAAAAAGAATCCAGTGATGTCTACAGTTCAAGAAGACAGAGTAGACTCGAACACCGCCAAGTTGTAAATGCGGTTGTTATCTCAAAACCTGCTGGTGCTCCTTAGCATCACAACCAACAAAGGGACGAGAGACCTCGAAGGAAATTTACTCGTCTCAGCATGACTTTGTCTCAGATGTTGCCATAACTACTGAAGACTAATCTGGTGACTCTAAGAGAAGCTCCAAAGAATCAAAATACTGCATCCCCAAAGTATAACCCTAACGCCCGCTGTGCTTATCACTCCGATAGCCCGGGGCATAATACAAATGATTGTTGGAGTCTGAAGAACAAGGTGCAAGACTTAATTGATGCAAAGGATATTGAGTTTGAGGCGCCCGAGAGGCCTAATGTTGTGACTGCTCCCATGCCCAAACATGTAGTAAATGCTGTAGAGGAGGACTTATTTGTAGTGTCTGTGGACGATGTTGTTACCCCTTTGATGACTATCAAGAAGAACCTGTTGTTAGCCGGTTTATTTCTGGGCTGTGGTGAAAGTTGCCCTATGTGTTCTGCTTTACCTACTGGTTGCCCATCTCTGAAGTCAGGTATCCAAAACCTGATGGATAGTAAAGAGATTCTTTTTGAAAAGACTGTTGTTCCACCCGTTCATTCTGAAGAAGTTTCCATCATTACCATTTTCGACAATTCTTCCAAGGCTCCCTCGAGGACGCCTGTTAGAATTACATCTGTTCTGAAGACCGCACCTATAATCATCACTGTTCTGGGGCCCATCCCCTATACCTCTGACAAAGCTGTCCCTTGGCACTATAGGGCAGATGTTTATCTTCTTGGAATTAAGCAAGAGTTTGATGCTGATACCGGCATCAGCAACATTACTGGGCCTGCTAAAGTCACCCGCAGCGGTAGACTTTTCTCACCTGATATTGCTCCACCAGCTATCCGAAGACTTGTTGTCATTAAGCCTGCAAGTGTACCTGCTGCCATTCCTGATCAAGTCCCTGTTCCTACCCCTGTCGCCGAGTCATCTAACGCTCGGGGCAAAGGGATCACCACTGATATGCCTACCCATACGGAGGCGCCAAAGACAATCAATGTTGAAGCTTCCAAACAGGAGATGGAAGAGATTCTGAAGATTATTAAGAAGAGTGATTTTAATGTAGTTGAGCAACTGGGGCAAACCCCATCCAAGATTTCTATGTTATCACTGATGTTGTGTTTAGAGGCCCATGCCAAGGCTCTGATTACCTTCCTAAAGACGACCCACGTGCCACAAGAGACATCAGCTGATCAGTTTACCGATTGTGTGGCTAATTTAACTACTGATAATGGTTTTGGTTTCTCCGACGCTGATCTGACTACTAATTGGAAGAACCATAATAATGCCCTGAATGTCTCCATTGAATGCAGGGGAACTACTCTTGCACATGTGTTGGTTGACACTGGTTCCTCATTGAACGTCTTGCTCAAGAAAGCTCTAGACAGGATGGATTGCGAAGGTTTGGAGCTAAAGCCGAGTAACATTGTTGTCCGGGCCTTTGATGGGTCTAAAAGGATGGTGCATGGTGAGGTTTATATACCAATCAAGGTTGGTTCTCAGGTCTTCAATTCTACATTCTACGTGATGGACATTCGGCCATCCTATTCTTGTTTGTTGGGTCGTCCGTGGATCCACAAAGCTGGAGCCGTAACCTCAACGCTCCACCAGAAGTTGAAGTACCCGGTCAAAGGCAAGATTGTGACAGTTCAAGGGGAGGAGGAGTACATGGTCAGCCACCTCAACTCGTTCCGGTATGTAGAGATGGATGGGGAGTTCATTGAGACCCCGTTTCAACACTTTGAAGAGGTTCCTCAGACACTGGCGTCAGCTCAGACTGTGGTGGAAGATTCTCCCATGAAGATGGCTTCCTTAAAGGATTCCCGGGAAGTTATTGAGAAGGGTGAGTATGCAAACTGGGGCTGACTTCCTGATTTCACTCAGAAGACTAACAAGTTCGATTTAGGTTTCACTGCAGAAGCTCAGAGGGCTGTTCGAAGTTCAAGGATTGGAAGAACTCCTGTGTTCATCAGCAACTCGGGAGTAAATGCCATCGAAGATGACGGGGAGGAGTCTGAATTCGACAACTGGATCTATCCTACGACCAACGGTGGACAAAACAACTGGACAGCAAAGGATTTCATCCTTATTACTTTTATTACTCAGTAATGAGCTTTTTGTTTCGAATTTGTAATAGACAGTGTTTTGAAACTTTATGGCCCGGTGTCTTACCCGGGGCACCGTGGCCTAATTTGTGAGGGCTTTTGTATGCCATTTTCATATATCATTAATGAAAGCATTGGACGTTTTCGCATTTCAAATTTTGTGCTCCTTGTCTTTCTTTATTACATATTGCAAAACAACTATTTTACACACACTCACATATACAGGTCTCCATCCACTCTGGATCTCACTGGTAACGACTCTGCTACTACCAGTTATGACTTCGAAAATCCGATCAACTTAGCCAAAGATGAAGGTGAAGATGATTACGAAGTGCCTGGTGAGCTTGCAAGACTGCTACTCCAGGAAGAGAGGGCCATTCAGCCACATGAAGAGCTAGTAGAAACAGTGAATCTGGGTACTGAGACAGACAAAAAGGAAGTCAAGATCGGTGCAAATCTGGAGCTTAGTGTGAAACAGTGGTTGATTCAGATGCTGCATGACTACATGGAAATCTTTGCCTGGTCTTACGAAGATATGCCTGGGTTGGATACCGACATTGTGGTTCATCGCCTGCCTACGAAGGAAGACTGTCCTCCAGTAAAACAGAAGGTTCGTCGTATGCGTCCATAGATGTCTGAGAAAATCAAGGCCGAAGTTATGAAACAGTTTGATGTCGGTTTTCTAGCAGTAACTTCTTACCCTTAGTGGGTTACCAGTGTGGTTCCGGTACCGAAGAAGGATGGTAAGGTCCGAATGTATGTTGACTACAGGGATTTGAACAGGGCAAGCCCTAAGGATGACTTCCCTTTACCTCACATCGACGTTCTGGTTGACAATACTGCTCAGCACAAGGTATTCTCCTTTATGGATGGTTTCTCCGGTTATAATCAAATCAAGATGGCTCCTGAAGACATGGAAAAGACCACTTTCGTTACCCAGTGGAGTACCTTTTGTTACAAGGTCATGCCTTTTGGGTTGAAGAATGCTGGGGCAACATATCAGCGTGCCATGGTTGCTTTATTTCATGACATGATCCATCATGAGATTGAAGTATACGTCGACGATATGATTGCGAGGTCCCAAACTGAGGAGGAACACCTTGACCATCTACAGAAGCTGTTTGACAGGTTGAAGTTATATAAGCTGAGATTGAACCCAAACAAATGCACCTTCGGGGTACGGTCTGGTAAACTGCTGGGTTTCATCGTAAGCGACAAAGGTATTCAAGTGGACCCTGCCAAGGTGAAAGCCATATAAGAGATGCCAGCTCCTAAGACAGAGAAAGAGGTCAGGGGCTTTCTAGGACTTCTGAACTATATTGCCCGATTCATCGCGCACCTAACTGCTACTTGTGAGCCAATCTTCAAGCTACTGAAGAAAGATCAAGTAGTACGTTGGAACGATGAGTGTCAGGCCGCTTTCGAAAGAATCAAAGAGTATCTCCAGGAGCCATCTATTCTTATGCCACCAGTTGACGGGAGACCTTTGATTTTATACTTGACAGTCTTGACAACTCAATGGGGTGTGTGCTGGGGCAGCATGACGAGTCTGGCCGAAAAGAGCATGCTATTTATTACCTTAGCAAAAAGTTTACCGACTGTGAGACCCGATACTCACTGCTCGAGAAAACTTGTTGTGCTTTGGCATGGGCTGCTCGCCGGTTGAGACAGTATATGTTGACTCACACTACTCTGTTGATTTCAAAGATGGATCCAATCAAGTATATCTTCGAAAAGCCTGCCTTGTCCGGAAGAATAGCAAGATGGCAGATGATCTTGACTGAGTATGACATCCAGTACACGACTCAAAAAGCAATCAAGGGAAGTGTATTGGCAGACCATTTGGCACATCAGGCAGTGGATGATTACCAGTCTATGAACTTTGAATTCCCGGACGAGAATATCATGTTGATAACTGATTGTGAAACGCCTGGACCAGATGAAGGACCTGGGGAAGGATCCCAATGGTCTATGCATTTTGATGGAGCTTCAAACGCTTTGGGTAATGGCATTGGCGCTGTGATCATATCTCCTAAAGGTTCTCATACTCCGTTTACCGCCCGACTGTGTTTCAACTGCACCAACAACATGGCGGAGTATGAAGCATGCATTATGGGTCTTCGAGCTGCAATTGACCTAAGGATTAAGTTTCTGAGTGTCTTCGGAGATTCCGCTCTCATGATCAGTCAGATCAAAGGAGAGTGGGATACGAAACACCCAAATCTTATTCCTTACAAGGAGTATGTATTGACGTTGCTTCCCCATTTCGAGGAGATAACCTTTGAACACTTCCCAAGAGAGGAGAATCAGTTGGCGGACGCGCTAGCTACAATGTCTTCTATGTTCAAAGTCAAGTGGGACGACGAGGCTCCCCGGATCATTATTTGGAAATTGGATGAACCAGCACATTGATGTGATCTTGAGACTGAAGAGGTAACAGAAAAACCTTGGTATCATGAAGTGAAGAGGTACCTTGAAGCTCAAGAGTACCCCGAGGGTGCATCTGTTAATGACAAGAAGTTTCTAAGAAGGTTCGCGGCAAAGTTCTTCATCAGCAATGGCATTCTTTACAAACGTAACCATGATTCAACCTTACTGCGTTGCGTGGATAAAATTGAAGCAGAAAGGATCATGGCAGAGCTGCATGAAGGTACTTTCGGAACTCATTCCAGTGGACATACCATGGAAAAGAAAATCCTTCGGGTAGGATACTACTGGTCCACAATGGAAGCCGACTGTCATCAACATTCTCGGACATGTCACAAGTGCCAGGTCTATGTTGATAAGGTGCACACACCTTCAGTTCCTCTGAATGTTTTGACAGCACCTTGGCCTTTTGCAATGTGGGGCATTGATATGATCGGCGAGATCATACCTACGGCATCCAACGAGCATCGTTTCATCCTGGTAGGGATTGATTACTTTATAAAGTGGGTCGAAGCAGCTTCCTTTGCTACGGTAACCAAGAACGTCGTGGCATGGTTCATTCGGCACAACCTGATTTGTCGATATGGCGTACCATAAAGGATCATTACGGACAATGGTACCAATCTCAATAACAAAATGATCACTGAGCTCTGCGAGCAATTCAAGATACAACATCATAACTCTTCTCCCTACCGGCCGAAGATGAATGGGGATGTAGAAGCAGCTAATAAGAACATTAAGAAGATTGTGTAGAAGATGACGGTGACATACAAATACTGGCACGAGATGTTACCATTTGCTCTTCATGGGTACCGTACCTCAGCACGGACGTCAATAGGGGCAACACCCTATTCCTTGGTTTATGGCATGAAGGCATTCTTGCCCATTGAAGTTCAGATACCCTCTCTTCGGATCATGAAGGATGCAGGTTTGAGCGAAGACGACTGGAGCCAGACCCGGCTTGATCAATTGAATCTATTCGACGAAAAGAGACTTACTGCTATTTGTCATGGTCAGACGTACCAAAAACGAATGATCAAGGCATTTAACAAGAAAGTCAGACAACAAGAGTATCAAGTTGGGGATCTGGTAATCAAGCTCATTATTCTACCTCAAGGTGATCCCAAGGGCAAATGGACCCCTACTTACGAAGGGCCATTTGTGGTTAAGAACATCTTCTCAGAAGGAGCGATGATTCTAACCACCATGGATGGTGACGACCTTCCTCACCCTGTTAATGCAGACATAGTAAAAAGATACTACGCATAATCCAAGACCCGCTAGGTTGATTGGCCTAGGCAAAAATAAGGGCTTCCTGGCGAACCAAAAGGGTTCGGGCAAAAATAATGGATGAAAATAAAAAAATCTGTACACCCGGCAAGTCGAAAACTTGAAAAGGCGGCTTGGACAAAAATGGGTATCCCGGTGGACTGAAAACCCGAAAGGGCGGTCCAGGCAAAAGTTAGGGATTAAAGCGTAACACTATGTCTCATTGGATCACCTCGCATCCGGACTTCGGTATCAACTATCAGGCTCGAACGACGCCAGTCAATCAGATTCCTCTTCAACCAAGCAGCAAAGTGATGAGATATAAAGGCAATAGCAGAGCTGGAACCCAGTGGGACTATTCACATAGCTGTTTTTGTTTTCTTTTCACAAATTGTATAAATTCTATTTTTGTTCGGCGGCGTTCTCTTACTAGGACGTCAGCCTCTTGTACAAAACGCCTATTTTCAGGCCAAACTTCAAAGTCAATACAAATTCATTTTCAAACAAATTTCAAACTGTTTTTCCTTTATCTGATTTGTTTTGCAAAGAATGTCCAATGTTCATTTTTGATATATGCATTTGACATTAACTGTTGATCATAAATACTTACATGCGGAACGAAAGATGAATTACTAGTAATATCAGAAATAGGGGCAATAAGAATTGTCCGAGCTGTCTAGTTGCTCTGTCCACCAAGGTACCAAGATATATTCAGCTGAAGAATAGGGAAAAGATACCTTCACTCCCAACAGAATAAAAACAGTAATGGTAGCTCTCCCCACTGGGACTTGCAACCATGAACAAATCAGCAAGACTCTTCCCAAGCAGAGTGGATCTACCATCAGCCCGAAAAGGCTTGGTATCCCCAGAAGGTCTTAATATTCCTCAACGGAGTATAAGAATATTCTCCAGCGAGTATAAGAGCATCCCCGGAAGTCTTAATATTCCTCAACAGAGTATAAGAATGTTCCCCGGCAGAATGCAAGGTACCCCAGTGGAGCCATTTCCCCAGCGCAGTCTAAAAAAGCTTCCCCGCCAGAGTTGAATCATCTTACCCAGTAGATTCTGGAAGCTTGTCCCCCGTAGAATACAAATGTATCTCCCCAGCCAAATTCATAAAGTTATCCTCACAAGAGTCTAACTGGGTTATCCTCAACAAGTTGCAACTGAAAGATCATCCCCAGCGAAGTTCTTCCTTTCCCCAAGCAGGACTTCTATCCTCAACAGATTCAATATCACCAGCAATGGTAATCAACCCCCAGCGGAGTTCATCATCAAAATCCCCAACAGAGCTTATCAACGGAATCCCCAGTAGAGTTTATCATTAAAATCTCAGCAAAGTATCTCTTCCCCACAGAGTATTTCCCCTCGGAGTAATCTCTTCATCATGTTTATCCCCCAACGGATTTCTTTTCTCCTAACAGGTTTATCCTTGCAATCATCTTCGTTCGTCATCCCCAGTGGAAACTAAGAACTCAACTCTATTCTCCAGCAGCTCCGGGATTTATTTTCCCCAACTGAAACATCACATTTCCATACATCATGATACATGCATATACGCATCATACCATATAATCTCATTTATGTTGAGAACATCATTGTTTGATTCATATCATGCATTGCATATGACTGACCTTTACCTCTCAGGAAAGATCCACTTAAGTTCTCAGTTATGTCCAAGACCTCCTCTGGTTCAGTTAAATCGATTCCTAAAGATTTTTCTGATGCCGATCCAGTTGAAGTTCTTCCAAGACCTCCTCTGGTTCAGTTAAATCGATTCCTAAAGATTTTTCTGATGCCGATCCAGTTGAAGTTATTCCAAGACCTCCTCTGGTTCAGTTGAATCAATTCCTAAAGATTTTTCAGATGCCGATCCAATTGAAGTTATTCCAAGACCTCCACTGGTTCAGTTAAATCGATTCCTAAAGATTTTTCTGATGCCGATCCAGTTGAAGTTATTCCAATACCTCCTCTGGTTCAGTTAAATCGATTCCTAAAGATTTTTCTGATGCCGATCCAGTTGAAGTTATTTCAAGACCTCCTCTGGTTCAGTTAAATCGATTCCTAAAGAGTTTTCTGATGTCGATCCAGTTGAAGTTATTTCAAGACCTCCTCTGGTTCAGTTAAATCGATTCCTAAAGATTTTTCTGATGTTGATCCAGTTGTAGTTATTCCAAGACCTCCTCTGGTTCAGTTAAATCGATTCCTAAAGATTTTTCTGATGCCGATCCAGTTGAAGTTATTCCAAGACCTCCTCTTGGTTCAGTTAAATCGATTCCTAAAGATTTTTCTGATGCCGATCCAGTTGAAGTTATTCCAAGACCTCCTCTTGGTTCAGTTAAATCGATTCCTAAAGATTTTTCTGATGCCGATCCAGTTGAAGTTATTTCAAGACCTCCTCTAGTTCAGTTAAATCGATGCCTAGAGATTTTTCTGATGCCGATCCAGTTGAAGTTATTCCAAGACCTCCTCTGGTTCAGTTAAATCGATTCCTAAAGATTTTTCTGATGCCGATCTAATTGAGGTTATTCCAACCTTTTCAAGTCCAAGTTTGATACCTGTAGCAAGCCAGGAAAAATATCTGTGGACGACTGATTGTAGGTTAATACATGAAACCAGACAGGACAAGTTCTATAACCTCAACGGTATAATCCCGGTGAGCACGAGTCAGTTCGTGAATCTCAAACAAAGTTAGACTTCCCCAGTGGAATCTTCTACAATAACAGGTATGCAAGTTCTCGCTAAGGAATCTCTTATGCGATCGACACTCCTGCAGATGGCATCTATAAGCCCATCCTCCTACCAACAATCTCCAAATGGCATCTGTAAGCTCATTCATGACATCACAATGCTGATACTACACCAGGCGAGTGCAAATTTCTGGGCACTCTAGTGTTCAATCATCTTCCACCTTCGGATCACGAAAGGCACGCAAGCCAATCTACATCCTCAGGTTTAAGAAGATTGAACAGGGGCAACTGTTGTACCCCAAAATTTTCCCTCTCATGTTTTCCAAAGTCTTCCCCCTGCATGGTTGACCAGAAACCCTTGCCTAAGGAAAAAGAAAATTTTTGAGTGATGCTTTAAGTACCCTTCGATTGGCACTCTGAAGGAGCCTTTCAATTGGCATTTTGGACAAGCCTTTCGATTGGCATTCTGGACAAGCACTTCGATTGGCATTTTGAAAGACTTTTCGATTGGCATTCTGGACAAGCCTATCGATTGGTATTCTGGACAAGCACTTCGATTGGCATTTTGAAAGACTCTTCGATTGGTGCTCTGAAGAAGCCTTTCGATTGGCGTTCTGGACAAGCACTTCGATTAACATTCTGAAAGACCCTTCGATTGGTGTTCTGAAGGAGCCTTTCGATTGGCATTATGGAAAAGTACTTCGATTAGCATTATAGCAGTGTCCTTCGATTGGAATTCCAAAATGTCCATTTGAAGAAGCATTCAAAAGGTCCATTCGAAGAAGCATTCAAAGGGTCCATTCGAAGAAGCTTTCGAAAAGAATTTGAAGGAGGCCATCAGCCCATTCGAAAGGGAGCATTCGAAGGCCAATTACATATCATTCAAAATTCAAAAAGGGACAAGATCCCATGTGTTTAGCCAACATTACAAACTCTCATTCATGGCTTTCAAACACATAATTAACGTTACAAATTCTCATTCATGGCTGCCAAACACATAATCAAGGTCATTTAAACCTTTGTCTTCCTGTCCCCTCCACCCCTTTATATAAAGAGATCTCAAATGTTGCAAAAGGACACACAAAAAATACGCTGAAAAATAGAGAACTTGGAGATACGCTGCCAAAAGTCATCAACACTTCCAGGAAGCCATACCCAATCCTTGCACAAGCCAAAGCTGCCACCCAACGAACACCTCCACCCTCAGAACTATATATCGAAGAACCTCTGTTTGGTAAAAAAAGTCTAATCTCAAACTCATTTTTAAATTCATTTTGATTGCATATTCATGTTATTACTACTGTTTGTGAATGATTTAATGTGCTACATATAAGCTACAACACAGAGATAAGATTGTGCCATTGCTTGGGCACAATCTGAGTTTCTCCTTCGAATCCCAGGATAAAACAAACCCAGACCCAGATTCAGCAGGTGCGAATAAGAGGGAGATTCGAACCAGGGGGTAAATCCCCCCTGGACCTTTAACATGTGTTTCGTTTCTTGTAGGAAATACATTCTCAGATTCCTGTTCAGAGTTTCGAAGCTCAACAGTTTAGCTTCGAACTGGACCCAGGATTTCCAGATCGAAGGATGACATGTCCAGATCGAACACCCTCAGAGTGCAGCCCCTCATGCACCTTCGATCAAGACTCTTCACTAGGTCGAAAGACAGCCTGCACCTCTTTCGACCCAGACCTCCAGAATTATATTTTTTTCTTGTTTTGCTGCCTGGCCCATTTGTACTTTGTTTACTTTGTTTTTGTTTATTTATTTTAGTTTGTTTTTTAATCAACATAAAAATCATAAAAAAATAAATAACTTAGAATTAGGATTTAATTTAGTTAATTATTTTAACTTATTTTCTTCAATTTTAAAATCAATAGACTTAGGATTTATTTGAATTCAATCCTTTTCATAAACAAAAAATGCAAAAAATATTAGGTATGTTTTAGAGTTAATTTTAATCATTTTTTTATTAATTAAATTTGACTTAATTGAACATTTAGCATTTTCCCAAAAAAGAAAATAAAACAACAAAAAGATCATATGCTTAGGATTTTTAAGATTCACGCGCGTTTATTTTATTGTAACTGCTTATTATTCCCCCAATTTTGGACATATAAATAATCCCCCTCCCCGAAGCCTTGTAATAGCGTAGGATTTACAATTTCCGCACTTTAAATTCCTGTATATATATTAACTGCTTAGATGTATGCTAACTAGGATTGTATGACAAGATCTAAAAACAAATGGTAGAACACCTAAAAATACAAAGATGATATAAATTGAAAATTGACACACTTGCACATGCCACTCCTAGGGTACACCTCACTTGGTTGCCTCAAATATGGTCATTAAGTATAGGATGTTTTAGAGGTCGTCCTTTTGTCCTAAGATCATAAGTTGCCTCGAAACGGTTGCCTCGGAAAAATGATCTAAGACATTAGGGTTACCACTAAGGCGTCCTAACGTTGCTTTAGTGACCACACGTCCCATAAATCGAATTGACCCGAAAACTCCAACGACGATGCTACCTACTCCTCAATAGTAGGATAGCATTGTCTAAAGGACTTTACCACAATTTAATTCCTTTTTGAGTAGGTAGAGGTTCTTAAGTACTTGCTCCTTTTAAAAACAAAACAAACTTTTCGCACTTACACTCTCTTCAAAAACAAAACTCTTTTCAAAAACCCACAAACACAAAGAAAAGAAAACTTTTGAAAACATAGTGAGCAAGTACCTAAGAGCCCGTGGATAACCACGGATAGAAAGGGTGCTAACACCTTCCCTTTCTATAATCTACCTCCCGAACCCGAGAAACAATCTCGAAAAGGAATTTTTCTGTGCTTTTGTCCTTTCCTTGTTGGATAAAATAAAAGATGGTGGCGACTATTGCTTACCGCGACACTTTGCAAAAACAAACGCAAACGCGAACCAGCATTCCAAAACAGTCAGTTCTCGTTCCCACCGATCACAACAAGTTATTGTGAAGCCTGGATTACGACCGGATAGCAAGTTTAATCTCATCTCCCCAGTAAGTCACTGTAAAGCTTGGATTACAACCAGATAGCAGTCAGTCTTATCACTAAGAAGCCTGGACCACAACCAGATAGTAGTTCATTCTCAACTTTCCTCTTCAATAGAGATGATTCCTCAGTAGAATAACGGACGACCGAAGTTCCTAAATTTCAACAGAGATGATTCCTCGGTAGAATAACGGCGACCGAAGTTCCTAAATTTCAATAGAGATGGTTCCTCAGTAGAATAACGGACGACCAAAGTTCCTAAATTTCAACAGAGATGATTCCTCAGTAGAATAACGGACGACTGAAGTTCCTAAATTTCAACAGAAATGATTCCTCAGTAGAATAACGAATGACAGAAGTTCCTAAATTTCAACAGAGATGATTCCTCAGTAGAATAACGGACGACCGAAGTTCCTAAATTTCAACAGAGATTATTCCTCAGTAGAATAACAGACGATCGAAGTTCCTAAATTTCAACAGATATGATTCCTCAGTAGAATAACGGACGACCGAAGTTCCTAAATTTCAACAGAGATGATTCCTCAGTAGAATAAAGGACGACCGAAGTTCCTAAATTTCAATAGAGATGATTCCTCAGTAGAATAACGGACGACCGAAGTTCCTAAATTTCAACAGAGATAGTTCCTCAGTAGAATAACGGACGACCTATGTTCCTAAATATCAACAGAGATGGTTCCTCATTAGAATAACGGACGACTGAAGTTCCTAAATTTCAACAGAGATGGTTCCTCATTAGAATAACGGACGACCGAAGTTCCTAAACTTCAACAGAGATGATTCCTCAGTAGAATAACGGATGACCGAAGTTCCTAAAATTCAACAGAGATGATACCCCAATAGAATAACGGACGACTGAAGCTCCTAAAATTCTATTTCTCTCAAGATAGAGATCACCATTCCCCAGCAGAATCTTCCTCAACAACAGGTATACAAGCTCTCGCTAAGGAATCTCTTACGCGATCGACACTCCTTCGGATGGCATCTTTAAGCCCATTCCCCGTCGGCAATTTCCAAATGGCATCTGTAAGCCCATTCCTGACATCACAAGACGGACACCACTTCATGCGAGTGCAAATTTCTGGGCACTCTAGTGTTCAATCCTCTGCCACCTTCGGATCACGAAAGGCACGAAAGCCAATCTACATCCTCAGGTTTAAGAAGATTGAATAGGGGAAGCTGTTGTACCCCAAAATTTTCCCTCCCATATTTCTCAAAACATTTCAAGAAAGATCCTCAAGTTGCTCAAAGAAGTCCAAGGGTTGGCTAGACAAGCTCTCTCTTAAGGCAGTCTACCTCAAATTAGGGTTTCATATTACATCAAGATACTTGAGTCCAAGGGACCCCAAATGTTCATCATTGTCCTAATATGTTTTCAAGATCATCCATGTCAAGTTTCAATCCCTACAGAGAAAGTTTGCTCAGTCAATTGCTCAAAGGCCTGAAAATCGACTGTGCTAGGGCAAAAGTAAATTGTGGCTTACATACAGTAAAACTTCAAGATTTTTAGTTAACATTATCATTTTGAAGTATATTCCATCATTTGATCAAGTGTTGATCATGATACCTCAAGGATTGCTCATAATTCATCAAGGCTCAAAAGTTGCTAAATTAGGGTTTTGTAGGAAAAGTCAACTCAACTTTGACCAAGCATAAATTTCTCATACTTTATGAGAAATGACACATCCAAAGCTCATTTTAAATAGGATGTAATGATATACAATCCATATTCATATCCCAAGTTCAAAATATGCACTCACAAGAAGTTATGAATTTGGAAATTATAGGTCATTTTGGAAAGTCAACAAAATCACCTTTTTTGTCAAAGCTTCATGCATGAGCATGGAATATAAAATTGATATTAGACAAAAAGGGTTGCTTATAGGACATATCAAGATTTCTAAAAAGTCCAAGAACACCCTCAAAGAGTCAAAATTGAGGAAGTTATGCATTGGTGAAGTTGACCCTTTTTGCAAAATTGCCAAAAGTCAACTATGCCTAAAACTTCAATTTTTGCCAAATGGGCCCAATCTTTTTCACTTGTTTTGAGTTGGCAACATAGTCCACGAGCTCTAGCCCTTGCCACTTGTCATTATCATGTTTTTATTATTTATTTTGATTTTTATTTGAATCAAATCAATTTTAATCAAAATAAATCATGAGAAAATCTAAAGCATTGAAAACTCAAGATTTTATACTTGTTTCAGGTCTCAAATCCAGTTGGCAAGTATTTGAAATCGTGCAAGGCATTGGTGTGGACAAAAAGATTGGTTTTAGGCTATTTTTGGAATGATATTCAAGTGTATCAAATCACAATCAAATTCAATAATGGAAGAAGATTGAGTACATTCTATCAACCCTAATACATTCCTCAATACATATAGAAGGAATGCATACCAAAAGAGGCTAGAGAAGGAGGCGTGTGATCAAGAACAAAACTTGGAAAAAACAAGAAAAAGTGGTGAATCGAATTCCTGCTTAGAGGCCAATTCAAGACCCTTGGACTATTCCAATCACTTCCTGGGATCCCTAGCAAGCAAAAGAAATCCAAAACAAGCGTTTCCAGGCCCTATATCGCGCTGTAAGTCCATCACGACATCCATGTATTTTTGAATTCGGTTTGCATGATTTAGGCATTGATAGCATGAATTAATAATATATTATTGATCCATAGAACATTTGCAAGCTTTCTGTATTCTTTAATTGTGTTTTCATGGCTTGTATGAAGTTTCACCATTATTAGGGTTTACAAGCTCGCTTTGGGGTTTCTGAACCTAGGCAAAATTGGGCCATGAAAGAGGCACCATTGTGCTCAGCAAATCCAGATGAGTCCATTCATGGCCTTGGTAGTCATTTATATCACTTGTATTTGATTTTGAGAAATTGCAGGGCTGTAGCGAAGCACGTTTTCCGTAGGTAAAGGTTTCCAAACCTTTTAGCCACAGAGAGAGGAGGGAGACGAAGACGTGGCAAGCCATCACTCGTCCATTTGAATTTTCGCGCTAATATTTTATTATTTCGCTTGTTTATTTTATATTAATTCTTGTTTATATTACATACAACAAAAACAAGTGGCGCAGTTGGTTACAGGGTAGGTTCAAACGCTTCAGGACCTGAGTTAGAATCCCAGGTCCCCCACTTTTCTCATTTTATTTTCTTTCAGGCAATCTCATGCGTACACAACACTAGGGACCGCCATATATCCTCATCATCCAGCCATTAGACCTCCTGGAAGATATATCTAAAGGCTAGCATATGAGAGACCACCATGGGGCCTAGTCAACGCAACACACTGAATTCAACAAGTCAATAATGGATCAAGTCTTTTGGGCCCAGAATCTAATTTTTGCACCCCCTCAATTTACTCTCAGGCCCAATTTCTTCACTTTTTTTTCATTTTTATATTTTTATTTCATTTAATTCATTTATTTTATTTTACTAACAAAATAACTATTTTCTTTTTATCAAAGAATCACAAAAATAATACTTTTCACAAATTAGGTTTAGATTTTATTTTTTTATCAAAAAAATTAATTAATTAAATTAGATTTTAATTTTAGGTAAAACTTTAATTATTTTGTAAATAAATTTAAAATCAATTACAGCAATTAGGTTTTATCTCTAACTTAATCATATTTTCTTTTTTCTTAAAAATAATAAAAAACACAAAAATAGGCCATGTAATTATTTTCATTAATTAATGTAATTAACTAATTAATTTGTATATTTAATTTTAAAACCTAAGTTCTTTTCTTTAAAAAATGTTTAAAACAACAAAAAAACAATTTTTCTTTAAATTAGGTTAGAAGGGTCAAAACCCTAATTTTTTCCTGATCTAAATTTCATCGTGCGCTTTATTATTATTTTTACCCAATTATTGTATCTGCTCACAAGTTATAATAGTTTAGATTAGGACTTTATTTTCATTTATCGCTTTATTTCTTTAAGGGTTTGTTTTTGGCTATGTAAATACCTGAAGCCTTGTAATAGCGTAGTTTAATTTCCGCACTTTAAATTCCGCAAAATATTAAACTGTTAGATGTATGATATTAGGATGCATGACAAGAATGTATGATTAATTTTAAAACAGTTAGATAACCCTAAAATGTGCAAAGATAATAATCTGAAAATGAATCACTCGCACATGCGCACTCCTAGGGTACACTCCCACTTGGTTGCCTTTGGTAAACAGTCATTGAGTATAGGGTGCTTTAGTAGTCGTCCTTTTGTCTAAACAAAGATCAAAGTCCCGATTCAGCAAAGTTACTTCGGAATGGTTGCCTCCGAATTGGTGCCTCGAATAAATTGGTCTAAGACATTAGGGTTACTACTAAGACGTCCTAACATTACTTTAGTGACCGTACGTCCCTTTCGAATTGACCCTCAAAACTCCAACGATGGTGTTACCTACTCACTAATAGTGGGATAGCGCTGTCTAAAGGAAACGAACATATAACAATTCTTTTTTCGAGTAGGTAGATTAGTTCTTAAGTACTTGCTCAATCCAAACAAACTTTTTCACACTTACACTCTTTTCAAACAAAGTTTCAAAAACACTTCATTACATTCTTGAAGACAAAAACAAGAGTTAAATCGAAGTCAAAACAAAAGGTTTTCAAATCACACAAACACAAAGAAAATAATTTTGAAAATGATGAGTAAGTACCTAAGAGCCCGTAGATAACTACGGCTAGAAAGGGTGCTAATAACTTCCCTTTCTATAATCTACCCCCCGTACTCAGAAATATCTCGAAAAAGGAATTTTTCTGTGCTTTTTTCCTTTCCTTGGATAAAATAAAAGTCGATGGAGACTCTTGCTTACCGCGACATTTTGCAAACACAAACGTAAAACGCAAACCAGCAATTCCTAAAAAAGAGGGAAACACGTCCCGGTTCTGGTCACCGTATCACACCCGTAACCAAATTTTAGGTTACTTTATCACTAAGAAACTAAGTTAAAAGACTATTAATTAATGACACATATTTCATATACATTGGTAATAACTGAATTTATATAAAGAGGCTCGATAGTATATCTATTCCCAATATTCATATTGTTATAATTTATATATGATATAAACAATTTCAATATTTTTCTTCTTCCCTATCACAAAATTGTAGGTTACTTCATTAGTAAGAAACTAAGTTAAAAGGATATTAATTAATGACACATATTTCATATACATTGATAATAACTAAAATTATATAAAGAGGCTCGATAGTATATCTATTCAACATATTCATATTGTTATATGTTATATATTATATAAACAATTTCAATATTTTGCTTCTTCCCCGTCACCAAATTTTAGGTTACTTCATCACTAAGAAACTTAATTAAAAGACTATTAGTTAATGACACATATTTCATATACATTGGTAATAACTAAAGTTATATAATGAGGCTCGATAGTATATCTATTCTCAATATTCATATTGTTATATGTTATATATGATATAAACAATTTCAATATTTTTATTCTTCCCCATCACAAAATTGTAGGTTACTTCATCACTAAGAAACTAAGTTAAAAGACTATTAATTAATGACATATACTTCATATACATTGTTAATAATTAAAATTATATAACGAGGCTCGGTAGTATATTTATTCACCATATTCATATTGTGTTATAGTATAATATATGTAAACATGTTCAATATTTTCTTCTTCTCCATCACCAAATTTTAGGTTACTTCATCACTAAGAAATTAAGCTAAAAGACTATTAATTAAAGACACATATTTGATATAAATTTATAATAATTAAAATTAAATAATGATGCTCGATAGTATATATATTCTCCATATTCATATTGTTATATGTAATATATGATATAAACAATTTCAATATTTTTCTTCTTCCCCATCACAAAACTGTAGGTTACTTCATCACTAAGAAACTAAGCTAAAAGACTATTAATTAATGACACATATTTCATATACATTGATAATAATTAAAATTATATAAAGAGGCTCGATAGTATATTTAGTCATCATATTCAAATTGTATTATGGTATAATAGATGTACACAATTTCAATATCTTTCTTCTTCTCTGTTGTACCCCAAAATTTTCCCTCCCATTTTTCATAGAAAACACAACCCTAGGGTTTCTCAGATATTCAATCTAGCTCAGGAATCGATCAGACATATTCTCTTCTGTGGCAGTAAACCAGTAATTAAGGTTTTTCTTGCAATTCTCAAAAGAAATGAATTCTCAAAGATCCAATTGGCTTTCACAGGTCTTCATGCTTTCTCAAGTTTACTGAAAAGACAATGTTTGTTCTCAGAGCATGGTTTGTTTGGGATAAGAGATTAAAACTGTCATGTGGGACACTCATGATTGTTTGATCCAGGTTAACCATATGTTTCGCGTCTCTTAAAACAATTGCTTAGTTAGGAAATGGAATATACAGTGCGTGTTTGTTTGGAATGCAGTTGCAAGATTACAGAATTATTGGAATTTAAGTTATCAAATTGGAGCATTTTGTTTCAATTATCTTGATTGGGAATCTTTAAGAATCAGTTAGGATGCGAAGAGAAAATTACAAGTTATTGACAGTAAAGGATTTCAATTGACACCAGAATATTTCATAAGATTTTCTCCAATTTTTTCAAACATTGTTACAAAATAATTTGTTCTTTTAAATACTCTATTTTTTACAACTTATTGTATTTAAAAGATAAATTAGTACAATTGTTGGATACAATACAAGAATGTTTTTTCTAAATTACAAAGGAAATTCAAATGCTTGATTGGCCTAGGAGAACTAATTTATGCCTAAGTTTGACTGAAGTTCTTTTTCTATCTCCAAAGACCTTCCTTGCTTGCCCTAGGGTTCTTGCCTTCCATGCTTTGTCCCCTCCATTGTGCTCAATGAAAATGAAATAAAGGAAATATGATTAGTACAAAATTATTTGGGCATGAGCAAGAATTTTCAAAAGAAAAAGTGCTATTCATCATTAAAGTTTGCAAATTGGAATCAGAAGGCTATTTTAATTCACCATAATTTATTTTCTCTATTTGCAAATCACAAGAAGATTATTATTCTTGGTTCACAAAAAGAAAAAATGCAAGCAAGCTGTCCAAGAAATGCTGCAAAACTGTCCAAATGGTACAAAGCTATCCAAACAAAAACAAATGCAGCAAAACTGTCCAAATGCTACAAAGCTATCCAAACAAGAACAAATGCAGCAAAACTGTCCCGAAGCAAACAGCAGCGCAAATCAAACAAAATTGCCCAAACAAATACTACAAACTGAATGCAAGCAAGCTGCGCAAACTAGGCAACAAACAACAACATTATCGCAACTGTCCAAAAAATAAACAGCTTTGTCCAAACAAAATGCAAACATCATAAATGAGGCAGCAATACAAAATGCAAAAAGCATCAACAAAAGCAGGCAGCAAAGCAGAAGTATAGCAATATAATAGCTAAGTCAAACAACAAAAACATGTTCAAGAAGCCTAATTTATCATTTTCCATTTTTTATTGCAAACTTTTCAGAATTGGAAAAAAAAGGCAAAAGAGTAATTGACTTTCTTAGTGTCATTGAGAGAGAAGAGAGGAAAGAAGTCATCTAGGTTATTGGGATGCACAGCCCTGCATCCTTGACTGTCACAAGTTACATAGAAGTTGCTAGAAAACAAAACTGCCATCAAAAAGCCAAAAGAACAATATAGTAAAATATTCAAATTCTTTGTTTTCCCACCATGTTGAATATGAATTCAACAAAAGCAACACCAATATAACAATGGACAACTCTAAAGCCAAGAGGAGAAGTCTAAAAAACTCAGAAAATCACCAAACCTCAAAAAACTGTCAAAATACAAAAAAACTGTCAAAGTCCAAAAACTATCAAAGTCCCAAACCTCAAACCTTCAAACCATCAACACAAACCAACATCCATCCTCAAGAACCAAACCTATAATAAAACTGTTAACCAACAACAAAAAACCACAAGAAACTATCAAACCATCAAAACAAACCAACAACCATCCTCAAAAACCAAATCAGTAACATATCGAAAACCTATAGCCAAATTGTTAAAACCAACAACCTTCAAAAACCAACAACCAACTCAAAACACCATTAAACAACCATCTCAAAACTGTAACAAAGCCAAACTGTCAAAACCAAAAACATTAACCATCATCAAATCAAAACCTGCACTAAGCCTCCAGAAACCACAAATCTCAAACTCATAAACCAGTCAACAATCATCAAAACACAAAAAAAAACTGTTAACTATCAAGCTAACAAAACCAAAACATATCCAAAACCTATAGCCAAGAATCAAACCAAAAAAAACACGTTTACTCAAAATCAGTAACAAATCCATAAAACCAAGAAAAAAACTTTTAACCAACAAGCTAACAGAATCAGTCTCAAACCAACCAAAACAGAACCTTCATCAAAACAAACCTGTCAAACACAAAGCCTCAACACAAGTCACAACTATCATCAAACAAATCCCAAACCAGTATCCAATCCTCAAACGACCAAAGACAGAAATATTTTCAAACTCACAAAACAATAACAAGCCACAAAATCCAGAGGATAACCAATATCATCAAAGAAAACAGAAAGTTACCAAAGCGTCAGAAGCACCAACGCCTCCATCCTCATCTCCTCCCCCGCGCAGCTCCGGCCACCAAGGAGCGCCGCCCTCAAAATCTCGCCGCCCCTTTTCATTTCACAGAAAGTTTCCAACAGGTATGAATATTCCCTCTTTCTCATGAATCTCTAAAACCATTCTCTGCATGTCAATGGACCACAAGGTAGATTAATAGAAAAACACATAACAAGATGAAAATCATTGAATTCGTAAGCTTTAATAAAAACTGAACCTTACTTTTTCAAAGAAAACGTAAATCATGGTGAGACAAAGAGGCCAAGAGTGTTTTGTTCATGAAATTAGGAAGAGGCGAGTGGTGAGATAGTTCAGAGATGAAAAGATGAACAAAAAATGGAAGGGATGAGCGAAAGAGATGAGAGCGCCGCTGTGAACCACAAACCCTAATTTTCATCTCCTCCCCTTAATCCATAACTAAGCATGTTTAGAAAGGTTGGGCTTTTATCACATTTTTACCCTAAGGCCCACTCGTTCGCTGATACACCCCCCCCCCCCCCCCCTTTGGCTTGTTTTTCTGATTACAGCAAATAGCAACATTTCTCTTGGGCCTCTCATCTAAATTCTAAGCCCATTTGCTTTTTGTTTATTTATTTCTCTTCTTATTTTATTTTTATTATACAATATACTAATATAACTTAAGGTATTTTTTTTAATTTTATTTAGGTTTTTTTATAATTAATTCTTATCATTTTTTTTTAATAAACTTATCTTAGGTTTAATTTTACACATAATAAAATACCAAAAATATAATAATAATTTAGTTTACTTGTGTTCGTTAGGTGTTACATAATTAATAAAATACAAAAAATAAAGTATATATTGAATCAATCATTATTATTTTTATTAGATTAGGTTTTACCTTTTCTCTTTTCAAGTAAATATTTAGCATTTCATATTTTGCTAATACTATCTTCATGAATTGTCATAGCTTTATATAAATCACACAAAAATTCGATTTGGTTATATTATTTGTTATTCGAACTTTGCTATCTCATTTGATTCATCCCCATTTGTAAAAATTGTACCCCCATTCCCGAACATTCTGTAATAGTTTAGAATTCCAATTCCCGCAATTTACTGCTTTTTTATATACTGTATAGTAATTAGGCGTGTATGGCAAGATTCGAAAAGCAATCGCTAGATGACCTAATCCAAGAATAAATTAACTTGAAACCAACACACTTTTTCACACGCGCACCTCTAGGGTAACCTCGCTCGTTGCCTCGGAAATACAATCATGTCCCTCGAATATGGGATGATTTAGCAATGTCCCTTCGATAAAAAAGATCGTATTCCCTCGATGACCCTCGATGTTGCCTTCGATTAAAACGATCTCGTCCCTTACAAAAATTGCTAAAGCGTCTCACAAGTTGCCTTCAATGATTGTAAAATTGACCCGCGCCTGTCCCTTCACATCCAATGGTGGGGCTTCTTACCAAATCAATGGTAAGATAACACCATTAAACAGAGGAAGAAAAGATCAACTTAAGACCTTTCAAGTAGATAGATTCGCTCTTAGTTACTCGCTTGCTCATGACAAAAACTCTTTACACCTACACTCTCATTTCAAAAACATTTTCAAAAAGATAAAACGCTTTGTTTATGTTCTTATAGAGACGAGAACCATCGCAATCCTATACCCACCTTGCTAGGAGACATCTTGAATTGCCTTCATACCCGTACCATGAAGAAAATAGGTACCCTTTTGTGTTGTATACCCCTACTCGCTAAGTGGTTCACTTCACACCTGCCTCAGTCAGCATTGAAAAACGAGCAAAGATTGACTTGGTCTCAAAGGATGATGTCTCTCACTCACTCCGATATCCGTTAGTGCTCAAGATATTTGGAAGATATCTCTATCATTGACCACTGTGGGGAGTTCCCTAACGTGCCTCTTCTAGGTATTAGGGGAGGTATCACCTACAACCCGTGTTTAGCTCTTCGGCAGTTTGGGTATGCTCGAAGAGATGGTCCTCATGAGATGCTCGTCCGAGGTCTGGTTTTTGACTACGACAAAGAAGACCAAGGTTAACGCCAGAGGTTTACACGTGCTTGGGGAATGGTGAACAAAGTGAACAGTAGGACTTTGGGACATAAAACGTTTTGTATATGTTCTTATAGAGACGAGAACCATTGCAAAACCTCTTTTCAAAACACTTTTTGAAACACGATTCACAAACACATCTTTGAACCATTTTTCGAAACAAAACTTTGTATACGTTCTTATAGAGACGAGAACCATTACAAAGAGATTTTTCAAAATACTTTCAAAGCCCACACCACATGCACACAATCAAATGAAAGCAAGTGATCTAAACGAGTAACTAAGAGCCCATGGAAAACCATGGATGAAAAGGGTGCTAATACCTTCCCTTTTCATAATATACCCCCCGAACCCGAGAAATAATCCCGAAAGGTCTTTCCTGTGCTTTTTTACCTTTCAATTTTGGATAAAAGAAAATTCGGTGGCGACTCTTGCTAACCGCACAAGTGCGATCGAAACGCAAAACTTCAAGTCAGTTCTCCCACCGCATCACAGAACTGGCGAATCTGCTGGGGAGTTATTTAGAAGTGGGGTTACCTTAGGGATAAATCACTTTTACTTGCTTTCATTATTTGATTTGTGTGCTTTATATTCAGTTCTTTGTATTGGGCTTGCTTTGATCCTCCACCCGGATTTGGGGCACCTTTTTAGGTAAATAGCAATAGATTGTGGAGACTATACGGCGTAGACCGCTATGGTTGAAACAATGGATATGTTAGTGTGACGCATTTGTGGGTACCAATATCCCTCGTGGTGAATCGAGGAGAATAAGGGGCCACTGAGTGGCGTCGCGAAGCACTAATTAACCTTAGAACCCTAATTGAACAAACTTGGCCATTAGGACGTAGTGAGGTAACCAGTTTCGGTGTAAAGCTGAAAATTAGTTGACACTCGATACTACACTCATTGAGGCTAGACTTTTGTGATATCTCGGCCGCAAGAAAAGATTGTTGTGCTGAGACAATGCCTAAGAGAAAGGTCGGTGATATTGAGATCCTTTAGAACCCGATCATTATTTCTAAGACAGGTTGAGCAAACTAAAACTTCAAGAGGGTACTTACCCACGAATTCATGCAAGTCTGAAACATAGGGATCTGTTTGTTGTGTGTATATATGTTTGCTTGTACATAAATATCATAAACATCATCAACATCATATGCATGCTCACTAACCATTTCAAGGATTTAGAAATTTATCTTTGTTTTTGTTTTGTAGGATATGAATTCTCTCCGAAGAAACACCATCCGAATAAGCTTTGTAAAAGCACATCCTCAACTTTAAGAGCTAGCCTCAAGAGTGCCCGGGGATTCTCCTTTCACCAAGAAGTATGGTCGACTTCTCAGTTTGGCTACATCCAACTTCAAGAATTGATGATATGTGTACTCTTCCAATTCTTAGATCCCGTACATCATTGTTTCACTTTTCCAGACTATCAGTTGGTACCAACATTGGAAGAGTTCTCTCTACTCTTAGGGGTGCCCGTGCTTAATCAGATACCGTTCACCGGTCTAGAAGGGATTCCAAAACCTGAAGTCATCGCCGAAGCTTTACATGTGAAGAGGGCCGACGTCATATCCAATTGGGAGACAAGAAGTGGGGTTAAAGGATTTTTAGCTAAGTTCCTATTGGAAAAAGCTCGTTCATTCTAGGATGACATGGATTTCCAAGCTTTCGAAGACGTGCTAGCTCTCCTCATTTATGGTTTGGTTCTGTTTCCTAGTTCGAACCAATTCATAGATGTTAATGCCATCAAATTCTTTCTCTCTCGCAATCCTATACCCACCTTGCTAGGAGACATCTTGCATTGCCTTCATACCCGTACCATGAAGAAAAGAGGTACCCTTTTGTGTTGTATACCCCTACTCACTAAGTGGTTCACTTTACACCTTCCTCAGTCAGCATTGAAAAACGAGCAAAGATTGACTTGGTCTCAAAGGATGATGTCTCTCACTCACTTTGATATTCGTTGGTGCTCAAGATCTTTGGAAGATATCTCTATCATTGACCGCTGTGGAGAGTTCCCTAACGTACCTCTGCTAGGTATTAGGGGAGGTATCACCTACAACCCGTGTTTAGCTCTTCGGCAGTTTGGGTATGCCCTAAGAGACGACCCTCATGAGATGCTCGTCTGAGGTCTGGTTTTTTACTACGACAAAGAAGACCAAGGTTACCGCCAGAGGTTTACACGTGCTTGGGGAATGGTGAACAAAGTGGACATTAGGACTTTAGGACATAAAAACTCTATCCCTCTCGAGCCTTACCTTAAGTGGGTACGGGCTCGTGCGCAGAGCCTCTTAATGCCTTACCCTTCCATCCTTCCTGTCATCATTGAGCCCGTTATTGAAGGAGACGTCCCATACAACGTTCTTCATCCGAACATGCCTACCTCTCTCGAAGACCTGCAGAAAGCTTGGATTCAGTTGAAGGAAGAGCGAGACACCTTTGAAACCCAGTACTACGCCAGTGAGAAGAAGGTTCTAGAGCTCACCAAGCTGCTTCATGAAGAGAAGAATCTAAATACTTACATTGCTCCAAAAAGGATGCGTGCGGTCTTTTTGTCTTGAGAATTTTGCTGTATTTTAGTTTCTTTCATGTTCAAATGGTTCAAGATTTCTCAAGGGTTGCACAACCCAGATGCCTCCTAAGCCAGTCAAATTTAGGGTTTTGGTTCCTTCAATGAATTTGAGGTTTTCAATGGATCAATCAAGTCACATGGGTCTATATACATTGTCAAGCATCTACATGTCAAGTTTCAAGACTCACAGGGTCAAATTGCACAGTCAAAAGCCTTATTTGGTTCACAATCAACTACAGGGGCAAAATGGTCATTTGACAGTCAAAAGGCAAAAATTTTGGTCAACATCTTATTTTGAGTCCACAATCATCATTTGATCAAGTCTTGATCATGATTCCTCAAGCATGGCTCAAAAATCATCAAGATGCTAAAAGTTACTATTTTTGGACAGTAGAAAAGTCAACTGTATTTTGACCAGGGCATAACTTTTTCATGGTTCATCAGAAAAATCCCATCCAATGCTCATTTTAAAGGGGATGACATTTCCTACAACTCATCTTCACATTCAAAATCCAAGAAATGCTCTCACAAAAAGTTATCAATTTCTACATTATAGGTCAATTTCAAAAGTCAACAAAAATGCACTTTAAGTCAAAGACCATAACTTGAGATTGGTAAATCCTAATGACATGGGACCAAAGGCATTGTTTAGAGGAATTCAAGACCTTTCCAAAATGTCCAAGAACATGTTCATATGATCAAAATTAAGCAAGATATGCATTGGAGAAGATGGGAAATGTTTGTGAATTTGCAAAAGTCAACTTTGCTCAAAACACTTTGTTTTTGCTAATGGGCCTCAAATTCCTTCTTGAAACTTTATCCAAGGCTTATGCACGACCCATTGAGATTATTTGAATTTATTTTCTTATTTTTATTAATTAATTGGATTTTTAATTGATTTTTAATTCATTTAATTAATTTAAAATGTAGGAAATTCAAAGATATGATTTTTTCAATCTTTTGTGAAGCAAATAAGCTCAAGACAAGCTGGCAAATTCGTGTATCAATCAAGGACATCAAAATCTCCATGTTTGGCAAGTTTTCTAAATCAAAAAGATTGAAAAATATTTGATTTTCAATCAAATATTGAAACATCAATGCAAGGGATTTCTTGTGCAAGATTTAACCTAAATCCATTCTACTATATATGCACAAGCTAAACCTAATGCCTGGGACGTGAGAATTGCTGCAGAAAGCCATAAACAACATTGAAAAAATCAAGAAAAAAGCCAAAACTGTTTTCCAGGTTCCAGACCCTTTCAAAGCAATTTGAGGATTCAAACACATTGCTAGAACTCCCAGAAACGTTTTGGAATCAAAACCAAGTGCTAAGGCCTAAGAAATCGCTCCACACGAACTCACAGTTTGCTTGACTTTTCCATAATCGTAACTCATGATTTATGCATAATTAACATGTTCTAATCATTGTTTTGCATTACTTGAGTTCATACAAAGCTTTTGGCATAGGTTAATTAGACTGAAACGCCCTGAATCATAAATCACCATGAACGAATATTAGGGTTCCGAAGCTTTGATTTTGGGGCTTTCCACATCCAGTAAAATAAGAACCCCTAATGCCTATGGTTGGATTCGTCAGGTTGAGACGATTTCAAATCACATGTCGCGAACAATTTATATTAACCATAGGCCTGTTCGCTATTTTTCGTCCTTGCAGGTTGTGGGGGTTAAAAACCCCCGCTATTTGATTATCTTTTACAGGGAAAAAGGAAGACGATGATGAGTTGTAAGCGTGCTACTGGACAGTTCAAATGGCGCGCGTTTTTTGTTTGTTTCCAACACATGTGATTATTTTTATATATTATCTTTGTTTCTTATTCATATTACAAAGCGTGCAAATTGGTTGAGTGGTTGGCCAGGTGTTCAGCAAGCGTTGGGACCTGGGTTCGATTCCCAGGTCCCCCAAACCTTTGTTTCTATTTTTTCTTCTATGTTCACATGCAGGCTTCATGAAAGGCTTCACCATATACCTCCAGCGCTCAGCATGCCATGTGGCCATAATCATGCATCCAAAGGCCAAAAGGTGATGAACACCATGTTCCCAGTCAAAGCCAGCGTAGACCATCCAGAAAGTCAAAGCAGGCTTGTGTTAATGGGCCACAGAAATTCCAGATTTACCTCCTATAGGGCCCATCACCCCCCTGGTCTAATTATTTCTTTTTCTTCTTTTATATTTTTGTTTTCTTTTAATTATTTGATTATAATTACTATTATTATTATTATTATTAACTCATAATTAATTAATTTTCATAATAAATTCAGAAAATTAAAATGTAAATATTATTTATTTTATTATTACTATTAATTATTATTTTGTAAATAAATGTAATTAATTAATTAGTTGTTTTAAATTAGGTTAACTTTAATCTTTTTTCATAATAATTTAAATTAATACAGAATTAGGGTTTTCTTGACTTTTAATTTCTTTTATTTTATTTTCATTAAAAACATAAAAAACACAAAAATACTTTTTTCTTGTAATTATTTAATTAATTAGAATTTGGTTTAATATTTAATTAATTGCAAAAAGGGACCAAATTCCATTCTTTTTCTCAAAAAGGGCCAAAACCCTAAGGACGTCCCGATTCAATTTCTTTCGCGCATATTTATTTTTAATTCATTATTTTGATTATATTTATGTAACTATTTCCGAGAATGAAATAGATAATTAGGACTTTTATCGCTTTCTTTATTTTCTCGCAATTTATTTTCAAGGGTTATCTTTTTGGCGATGTAAATACCCGACGCCTTGTAATTGTTTAGTTTACTTTCCGTAATTTATTTTCCGCAAATTATTTAACTGTTAATTATGCATGACAAGACTTGTATGAAAAATAAAATCAACCCGTAGCTTACCCTGAAATATGCAAAGATAATATAACATGAAATCTGACACACATGCACATGCCACTCCTAGGATACGCCTCACTTGGTTGCCTCGACGTGGTCATCAAGTATATGGTGTTTTAAAGGTCGCCCTCTTGTCTAAAGATCCAAGTTGCCTCGAAACGGTTGCCTCGGATAAAAAGGATCTAGGACATTAGGGTTACCGCTAAGGCGTCCTACTATTGCTTTGGTGACCACACATGTCCCTTAATCGAATTGACCCGAATAACTCCAACGACGATGCTACCTACTTCTCAATAGTGGGATAGTACTGTCTAAAGGACTCTTACACAGCTTAATTCCTTAGAGTAGGTAGATTTCTCCTGGGTACTTGCTCTTTCAAAAAAACAAAAACATCTTTTCGCACTCACACTTTCAAAAAGTTTTCAAACAAATACTTCATACACTCTTGAGGACTGATACAAGAGTTACCTAGAAGTTTTCCAACTAAACTTTTTCAAAACCCACATACACAAGAAAAGCAAACATTTTTGAAAACATAGTGAGCAAGTACCTAAGAGCCCATGGATAACCATGGATAGAAAGGGTGCTAACACCTTCCCTTTCTATAAATATACCTCCCGAACCGAGAAATATCTCAAAAAGGAATTTTGCTGAGCTTTTGTCCTTTCCTTGTTGGAGAACATAAAAGACGGTGGCGACTCTTGCTTACCGCGACATTTCGTGAACCACCTTTAAAACAGTCAGTTCTATTTCCATCGATCACAGAACTGGCGACTCTGCTGGGGATATATTTATAAGTGAGGTGTACCTTAGGATTAGACCACTCTTATGTTTTCAATTGTATGCCTTGATTGCTTTTATATTTGTGGGCTTGCATCGGAGTTTCATAGATCCTAACCCGGATCTGGGGAAAACCCTTTAGGTAGCATAAGCTGTGAGGGACCTGTCCGGTGTAGACCGACACGGGTGAAGCAGTAGTTACGTTGGTGTGACACCTTGGTCTGTACCGATATCCCTTGTGTTGGAATAAGGAGAATATGGGTCTTCTGAGGAGTCATTAAGCACCAACCGACCTTAGAATCCTAAATTGACCCAACTTGGCCATAGAACAGTAGCAGTATGCTACACTCATTGAGGCTAAACTCTCGCGATGGTTCTGGCCGCAAGAAAAGATTGCGACGTTGGAGTTATGACCGATTGAGGGTAGTCGGTGATATTGAGATCCTCTAGAACCCGGTTACTATTTTCTAGGACAGGTCTTAACCAACGAAACTGAAAGAGGGTAGTACCTAAACTTCATGCTGGCCTAAACTCTAATGGCTGTCTTGTGTGACTTGTGTGCCTTATCATGTTTGCCTTTGTGAATACTTGTGGTGTGCTTTATCATGACATCATACCATCATAACATTGCATGCATCCTGCATAAGGACTAACCTGCATACATCTTGCATAAGGACTAACCCATTTCAAGGATCTCAAGGGTCTGTGATGCAGGTCATGATGAACCAACTGTCTAGCAAGGGGCAAAGGGGATTTATTTTCCTCTAGCCAAGGTTGATAACTTGAGTCAGGGGCTATGACCCACTCGATATGGTGAGCTTTGACTCTTGAAGAAGGACTCTCAACAACATGAAGCTCCTTCAATCAAACTACCATATTCAAATTCTAACAAGTTTCTTTGTTTACCCCACGAGATCCTTGAAAACATTGCATGCATATCATACATATCATTGCATTACAGGTACCATTACAGGTCACTTATCTTCTTCGCTGTTTATTTCAGCAATCATCATGTCTACCGAACCTTCCGCTGAACAATCTATCAAGGCCCTCAAGGCCCAGAATGCCTAGTTCCAGGAATTGGTTATGAGCCTAGCCCAGGGTCAACAGGATTTGAAGACTCTGATTCTGAAAGAGAGGAAGAAGAAGAAGAAGAGGACTGTTTTGTTCAACACTAGACGCAGATCTGGGAATGGATTACAGAACGAGGTTGAGCTGACTACCTCACCTGTAGGCAAGGGCAGTCCCTAAGAGAGAAGGATTCCTAGTCCCGTGGTCTCCGACAACGAGACGGATTATAATGATGAACAGTACCCTCCTGCTGAGGATAGGTACAAACAGCTGGAGGACCGCTTAAGTGCTATGGAGATTCAACAGGTGCCCAGTCTGGACTTCGAAGATCTAGGTCTATCCTCTGGGGTGGTGATTCCCCGTAAGTTCAAGGCACCTGCTTTTGCCAAGTACGAAGGAGCTTCCTGTCCTAAGCTACACCTCCGGTCGTATGTAAGGAAGATCCAACCGTACACAGCTGACAAGAATTTGTGGATCCATTTCTTCCAGGATAGTCTTTCAAGGACTCAACTCGAGTGGTTCTATCAGCTGGATGGAGTCAGTATCCGTAACTGGGAGGACCTTGCTGCTGCCTTTTATAAGCAATATCAATATAATTCCGACCTTGCTCCTACGCGTACCCAACTCCAGGGTATGTCAATAGGGACGGGTGAAGGATTTAAGGAGTATGCTCAAAAGTGGAGAGACCTGGCTGGAAGGGTGCAGCCACCTTTAACTGACCGTGAACTTGTGGATATGTTCCTGGGGACCCTGTCTGGTGCGTTCTTCAACCATTTGATTGGAAACTCTTCAGCCGGTTTTACAGACCTTATCTTGACTGGGGAAAGAATTGAAGCTGGCATCAAAAGTGGGAAGATTCCCGAAGCTGCACCTTCTAATGCTCATAAAAAGCCTTACGGTGGGAAGAAAGAGTCCAATGCTGCGTACAGTCAAAAGAGTCGTCGTGACCAACATGTAGGGGCTGTCATGATCTCTGGTTCTGTGTCACGCCGACAACCGCAAAAGGGAAATCAACGAAGGCCGGACGAGCTTAAAAGACAGTTCACCAACATCAACATGCCATTGTCACAAGCACTGCAACACATGTTGAAGATGAATCTGATTGTGGTGATAAACCCTCCTGCGAACCCCAAGACTTCTTCTCCAAACTACAATCCAGATGCAAGGTGCGCTTACCATTCCGGTAGCCCGGGGCACGATACTGACGATTGTTGGGCGCTGAAATACAAGATCCAGAACATGATTGACGCTAAGGAGATCGAATTCGAGCCTTCTGAGACTCCCAATGTGACCATTGCGCCCTTGCCAAAACATGGCTAGGATTGAGAGACCTTTGTTCATTTGAATTCTGATGTTGTATTTTTCTTTGCTTATTCAAACAATTATCATGTCAAACTCCCTTATTTCATTAATGCATTACACGTGTCTATTTTGAATTAATTGTTTTCACTATGCTTAAAATTGCTTCATATTTCTTTTTTGTGATGATTCAACTCTCGATTAAAAAATTCTAAACCTTTTGAGGGAGGATGACGAAAACGATACCACGATCTTTACAGTATGCTTTTGAACCGACCCCGCTGACGATGTACAGGCATTGTTTCAAATCCTAAACACTGGAGTTATAAGGAAGATAATCCCTCGTCAACCCCTCTGAGCTAAAGAAGTTGGAGTTTTTCTTTTCGAAAATTAAAACCCTTAATCATAACCGGGGGCAGGGTAGTTTTCTCAGTTGATCCCGGTGCACAAAGAATGGCATCAAAGGAGTCCTTCTAAAACAAAAGACAATGATGGTTCCCTATAATCGTAAAGACAGGCAGTCATTATCTCTCAGAAACAAAAGCCCAATAAGTCAAAACCTATGAAGGAGACTTACAAAACTGGGGCATCCCGCTGACTGTAATCACAAAAGAGACAGTTCAGGAAAAAAACAGGGATAATGAAATCAAAAAGAATGAGGTCCTACAAACCCTCAACAAAAAAGAAATGACTGCCTATTCAAAATAAACTATCAGTATCCGAACCATCACTGGTATATCAGAGCAAAGACTCAAACAAGATCTAATGCACGATTAGCTGAGTTTAGGTTTGAAGAACATCACGAAGAGCGGGTGGGTACAAATAAATTTTGAGCCTTTATCCTTTGTTTCTTAAACCGTGAACCAGGCCACGTTATAACCCTTAAAAAGGTCTAGCTGAAGCATGGGTTAGTTCGAAAGCATACTGTTACAAAAGGTATCCTGACTCCTATAAGGGCTCGCTGTAAAATCTTGAGTTGACATCACGTTTTACAAAATTTGTTTGTTTTACTGAAAAATGCATTTTCAAAAAAAAAACTTCAAGACAGACATAAGCTTTGCATTTTTAATATAACATTGTTTGCATATGACTATTCGTTCAAACAGCAGAGGAATTCACACGATGAATATCCAGTGAACAAAAGCACTTCCAATCAAGGGGCACGACATGATCATTGTCTATCATCTAGGGCAGTCCAGTCAAGATTCAAAGAATCTCTCAAGATGCCAAAGAGCCAGGGGCAGGTCTCCATCTGAATCAACTGGGGCATTGGGCATGAATTCCAGCTACGAATCTTGCTCGATCCAACGAAGATCTTCTGATGGTATGGCAACACAACACTACTGACAGTGACAACTCCTTACATCCTGAGAGCATGGACATAGTCGAAAATATACTACGCATGATAAAAGACCCACTAGGTTGACACACCTAGGCAAAAATAAGGGCTTCCCGGCGAACCAAAAGGGTTCGTGCAAAAATAAGGGATAAAATAAAAAATCTGTACACCCGGCAAGTCGAAAACCTGAAAAGGCGGCTTGGGCAAAAATGGGTATCCCGGTGGACTGAAAACCCGAAAGGGCGGTCCAGGCAAAAATTAGGGATTAAAGCGTACGACTATGTCCCGTCATCTCGTCACTTGCCTACCAGAAGAAGATTTGTCAATCGACAGAACTGCACCTCCACAAGTACCTTCTCCCGCAGAAACAGGGGCAATAAGAATTATCTAAGTGATCTAGTTGCTCTGTCCATCAGGTACAAGGCAAATTCGGCTGGAGAACATGACCCAGATACCTTCACTCCCCGCAGAGTAAGACAAGAATCAGCCATGCTCTCTCCTCAAGCAGAGTTGGTCTCCAATCAGCCCCAAGAAGGCACAGTATTCCCCCAGCAAGTCAGCGATACTCTCCCCAAGGAGAGTTAGTCTACTGTCAGCCTTAAGGAAGTTGGGTATTCCCAGAAGATCTCAACACTTCCCAGCAGAGTATACAGACGTTCCCAAGCAAGCATCCTTGGCAATCGTAATATTCCTCGACGGAAATATAAGATTGTTCCCCGGCGGAATACCAGACACCCCATTGGAATCAATCTCCCCAAGAGAGTTGAATCATTCTCCCCAGTAGATTCTGGAAGCTTATCCCCAGTAGATTCTGGAAGCTTATCACCTGCAGAGTACATGCATCTCTCCCCGACCATAGTCAAAGGTTATTCCCCGCCAGAGCCTATAACTGGGTTATCCTCAGCAAATTACAACGGAAAGATCGTCCTCGGCGAAGTTCTTCCTATCCCCCAGCGGAGTTCATCAAATTCCCCAACATAACTTATCAATGGAATCCCCAGCGGAGTTATCATTAAAACCTCAGCGAAGCATCTCTCCCCCACAGAGTAATTCCCCGCAGAGTAATCTCTTCAACAAGTTTATCCCCCAACGGAGTCATCTTCTCCTACCGGTTTATTCTTGCAATCATCATCCCCAGCGGAAACGAAGAACTCTACTCTTCAGCATCAGCCCAGGATTCAACGAATTTCCCGGCATTCGTCAAGGATTTATTTTCCTAGACGAAAATACATTCATAAACATTTCACATTTCATATCTCCTATTTACATACATGATAAAGTGCATATGACACGATCTCATTTATTTTTGAGAGCATCATGACATCATGCAGTTCATGCATCATGACATTGCATACAGCTAATGTTTTGCCTTTTCAGGAAAAGATCAATCAAAAGATGATTACCATCTACCTTTTAAGTTCCAGATCAACACCTGTGTCAAGCCAGGAAAATTCTGTGGACGACTGATCGTGGGTTAATACCTGAAACTAGACAGGACAATTATCTACTTAATCATCATGAAGTAACCCTACACCGGTTCCTTCTCAATTTCAGATGAAGTTTTACACGGACTCATCCTCAGGAAACCCTACACTGGTTCCTCCTTAGTTCCAAGACGAAGTTTTACACGAACTTATCTCCTAGTAACCTTACCCCGGTTCCTCCCGAAGTTTTACACGAACTTATCTCCTAGTAACCTTACTCCGGTTCCTCCAGAAGTCTTACACGGACTTATTCCAAAATAACCTTACCCCGGTTCATCCAGAAGTCTTACACGGACTTTTCTCAAAGTAACCTTACCCAGGTTCATCCAGAAGTTTTACATGAACTTATCTCAAAGTAACCTTACCCCGGTTCATCCAGAAGTTTTACACGAACTTATCCCAAAGTAACCTTACCCCGGTTCATCCAGAAGTTTTACACGAACTTATCCCGAAGTAACCTTACCCCGGTTCCTCCAGAAGTTTTACGCGAACTTATCCCGAAGTAACCCTACACAGGTTCTCTCTCTCCAGACGTAGTTTTACACGGACTCGTCACCAAGAAACCCTACACAGGTTCTCTCTTTCCAAAGACGTAGTTTTACACGGACTCGTCACCAAGAAACCCTACATAGGTTCTCTCTTTCCAAAGACGTAGTTTTACACGGACTCGTCATCAGGCAACCCTACACAGGTTCCCTCTTTCCAAAGATGAAGTTTTACACGGACTCCTCATCAGGCGACCCTACACCGGTTCCCTCTCTTTCCAGATGCAGTTTTACACGGACTCATCATCAAAAAACCCTACACAGGTTTTCTTTCTTCCAGGATGCAGTTTTACACGGACTCATCATGAGGCGACCCTACACCGATTCCCTTTCTTTTTCCAGATGCAGTTTTACACGGGCTCATCATCAAAGTAACCCCACACAGGTTCCTTCTTCATTCCAAGATGCATTTTCACACGGACTCATCATCAGTCAACCATACACAGGTTTGTTTCCTTCCAAGATGCAGTTTCACACGGACTCGTCATCAGTCAACCCTACACAGGTTTCCTTATTTCTAAGATGCAGTTTTACACGAGCTCATTATCAGGCAACCCCACACAGGTTCCCTCTTTCAACTTACAAGATCACAATTCAACAGACAATCTCCAGATGGCATCTATAAGCCCATCCACCTACCAACAATCTCCAAATGGCATCTATAAGCCCATTCCCGACAAGACTCTGTCACACTTCCAGATGGCATCTATAAGCCCATCCTCTTATCCACCATCTCTCCAAATGGCATCCATAAGCCCATTCCTAACACCACGCTGATACTACACCATGTGAGTGCAAATTTCTGGGCACTCTAGTGTTCAATCATCTTCCACCTTCGGATCACGAAAGGCACGCAAGCCAATCTACATCCTCAGGTCTAAGAAGATTGAACAGGGGAAACTGTTGTACGCCAAAATTTTCTCTCCCATGTTCTTCAAAGATTTGTCAAGAATCATCTTCAAATGGTTCAAGATTTCTCAAGGGTTGCACAACCCAGATGCCTCCTAAGCCAGTCAAATTTAGGGTTTTGGTTCCTTCAATGAATTTGAGGTTTTCAATGGCTCAATCAAGTCACATGGGTCTATATACATTGTCAAGCATCTACATGTCAAGTTTCAAGACTCACAGGGTCAAATTGCACAGTCAAAAGCCTTATTTGGTTCGCAATCAACTGCAGGGGCAAAATGGTCATTTTACAGTCAAAAGGCAAAAATTTTGGTCAACATCTTATTTTGAGTCCACAATCATCATTTGATTAAGTATTGATCATGATTCCTCAAGCATGGCACAAAAATCATCAAGATGCTAAAAGTTACTATTTTTGGACAGTAGAAAAGTCAATTGTATTTTGACCAGGGCATAACTTTTTCATGGTTCATCAGAAAAATCCCATCCAATGCTCATTTTGAAGGGGATGACATTTCCTACAACTCATCTTCACATTACAAATCCAAGAAATGCTCTCACAAAAAGTTATCAATTTCTACATTATAGGTCAATTTCAAAAGTCAACAAAACTGCACTTTAAGTCAAAGACCATAACTTGAGATTGGTAAATCCAAATGACATGGTACCAAAGGAATTGGTTAGAGGACTTCAAGACCTTTCCAAAATGTCCAAGAACATGTTCATATGATCAAAATTAAGCAAGATATGCATTGGAGAAGTTGGGAAAGTTTTGTGAATTTGCAAAAGTCAACTTTGCTCAAAACACTTTGTTTTTGCTAATGGGCCTCAAATTCCTTCTTGAAACTTTATCCAAGGCTTATGCACGACCCATTGATATTATTTGAATTTATTTTCTTATTTTTATTAATTAATTGGATTTTTAATTGATTTTTAATTCATTTAATTAATTTAAAATGTAGGAAATTCAAAGATATGATTTTTTCAATCTTTTGTGAAGCAAATAAGCTCAAGACAAGCTGGCAAATTCGTGTATCAATCAAGGACATCAAAATCTCCATGTTTGGCAAGTTTTCTCAATCAAAAAGATTGAAAAATATTTGATTTTCAATCAAATATTGAAACATCAATGCAAGGGATTTCTTGTGCAAGATTTAACCTAAATCCATTCTACTATATATGCACAAGCTAAACCTAATGCCTGGGACGTGAGAATTGCTGCAGAAAGCCATAAACAACATTGAAAAAATCAAGAAAAAAGCCAAAACTGTTTTCCAGGTTCCAGACCCTTTCAAAGCAATTTGAGGATTCAAACACATTGCTAGAACTCCCAGAAACGTTTTGGAATCAAAACCAAGTGCTAAGGCCTAAGAAATCGCTCCACACGAACTCACGGTTTGCTTGACTTTTCCATAATCGTAACTCATGATTTATGCATAATTAACATGTTCTAATCATTGTTTTGCATTGCTTGAGTTCATACAAAGCTTTTGGCATAGGTTAATTGGACTGAAACGCCCTGAATCATGAATCACCATGAACGAATATTAGGGTTCCGAAGCTTTAATTTTGGGGCTTTCCACATCCAGTAAAATCAGAACCCCTAATGCCTATGGTTGGATTCGTTAGGTTGAGACGATTTCAAATCACATGTCGCGAACAATTTATATTAACCATAGGCCTGTTCGCTATTTTTCGTCCTTGCAGGTTGTGGGGGTTAAAAACCCCCGCTACTTGATTATCTTTTATAGGGAAAAAGGAAGACGATGATGAGTTGTAAGCGTGCTACTGGACAGTTCAAATGGCGCGCGTTTTTTGTTTGTTTCCAACATGTGTGATTATTTTTATATATTATCTTTGTTTCTTATTCATATTACAAAGCGTGCAAATTGGTTGAGTGGTTGGACAGGTGTTCAGCAAGCGTTTTGACCTGGGTTCGATTCCCAGGTCCCCCAAACCTTTGTTTCTATTTTTCTTCTTTGTTCACATGCAGGCTTCATGAAAGGCTTCATCATATACCTCCAGCGCTCAGCATGCCATGTGGCCATAATCATGCATCCAAAGGCCAAAAGGTGATGAACACCATGTTCCCAGTCAAAGCCAGCGTAGACCATCCAGAAAATCAAAGCAGGCTTGTGTTAATGGGCCACAAAAATTCCAGATTTACCTCCTATAGGGCCCATCACCCCCCCTGGTCTAATTATTTCTTTTTCTTCTTTTATATTTTTGTTTTCTTTTAATTATTTGATTATAATTACTATTATTATTATTAACTCATAATTAATTAATTTTCATAATAAATTCAGAAAATTAAAATGTAAATATTATTTATTTTATTATTACTATTAATTATTATTTTGTAGATAAATGTAATTAATTAATTAGTTGTTTTAAATTAGGTTAACTTTAATCTTTTTTTCATAATAATTCAAATTAACACAGAATTAGGGTTTTCTTGACTTTTAATTTCTTTTATTTTATTTTCATTAAAAACATAAAAAAACACAAAAATACTTTTTTCTTGTAATTATTTAATTAATTAGAATTAGGTTTAATATTTAATTAATTGCAAAAAGGGACCAAATTCCAATCTTTTTCTCAAAAAGGGTCAAAACCCTAAGGACGTCCCGATTCAATTTCTTTCGCGCATATTTATTTTTAATTCATTATTTTGATTATATTTATGTAACTGTTTCCGAGAATGTAATAGATAATTAGGACTTTTATCGCTTTCTTTATTTTCTCGCAATTTATTTTCAAGGGTTATGTTTTTGGCGATGTAAATACCCGATGCCTTGTAATAGTTTAGTTTACTTTCCGTAATTTATTTTCCGCAAATTATTTAACTGTTAATTATGCATGACAAGACTTGTATGAAAAATAAAATCAATCCGTAGCTCACCCTGAAATATGCAAAGATAATATAACATGAAATCTGACACACATGCACATGCCACTCCTAGGGTACGCCTCACTTGATTGCCTCGACGTGGTCATCAAGTATAGGGTGTTTTAGAGGTCGCCCTCTTGTCTAAAGATCCAAGTTGCCTCGAAACGGTTGCCTCGGATAAAAAGGATCTAGGACATTAGGGTTACCGCTAAGGCGTCCTACTATTGCTTTGGTGACCACACATGTCCCTTAATCGAATTGACCCGAATAACTCCAACGACGGTGATACCTACTTCTCAATAGTGGGATAGTACTGTCTAAAGGACTCTTACACAGCTTAATTCCTTAGAGTAGGTAGATTTCTCCTGGGTACTTGCTCTTTCAAAAAAACAAAAACATCTTTTCGCACTCACACTTTCAAAAAGTTTTCAAACAAATACTTCATACACTCTTGAGGACTGATACAAGAGTTACCTAGAAGTTTTCCAACTAAACTTTTTCAAAACCCACATACACAAGAAAAGCAAACATTTTTGAAAACATAGTGAGCAAGTACCTAAGAGCCCATGGATAACCATGGATAGAAAGGGTGCTAACACCTTCCCTTTCTATAAATCTACCTCCCGAACCGAGAAACATCTCGAAAAGGAATTTTGCTGTGCTTTTGTCCTTTCCTTGTTGGAGAACATAAAAGACGGTGGCGACTCTTACTTACCGCGACATTTCGCGAACCAGCTTTAAAACAGTCAGTTCTATTTCCACCGATCACACTTGGTTTTATTTAATATGACGTGTGTTTCTTTTTTGTTTAAAACAAATTTGAATTTATGAATCCTTGAAAACAATGCATGAATACATATCATTCATCATATGCATAAGCAGCTCTTCACACCAAGTTTCCTCATCTATCTATTGTTTATTTCAGCAAGATGGATATTGAATAAACGGTCAAAGACTTATAAGCTCAGAATTCACAATTTCAACAGCTACTCTTGACCTTAGCCAAGGGGCAGGAGGAGCTTAAGACTCTGCTAGATAAAGAGAAAGAGAAAAAGAAGAAGAAGCGAGCCAGTGTGGTTGTCATAGGCAGAAGATTTCAGGGATAAGCCAGACAGACGTTGGAATTCCCATCCACATATGAAGAGGGGGAAGGAAAAAGAAAAGGAGAGGCAGTGCCATCAAATTCTAAAGCAGAAGAAGAGGAAGATGAGGACTACTCTGAACAACAATACCCTCCGGCCGATGACAAATACAAAAATTTGGAAGAGCGTCTAGCTGCTATGGAAGTACAGAGAGTACCGGGGCTGGACTTTGAGGAGTTAGGTTTGGTGTCTAGAATAGTAATCCCTCCGAAGTTTAAAGTGACACTATTTTCCAAGTACAATGGGGTGTCCTGTCCCAAGATGCACCTACGATCTTATGTCAGGAAAATTCAACCGCATTCTGCTGACAAACATTTGTGGGTCCATTTTTTCCAGGACAGTTTGATAGGAACGCAGCTTGATTGGTTCTACCAGTTAGAGAGGTCTGATGTGCATAATTGGGAAGACTTGGCAGCCACCTTCTATAAACAGTATCAATACAATGCCGACTTGGCACCAACCCGTACTCAACTCCAGAGTATGGCCATGGTGACCAACGAGGGATTTAAAGTCTTCGCCCAAAAGTGGAGGGATTTAGCCGGAAGGGTGCAACCACCCCTATCTGAGAGGGAGCTAGTAGACATGTTCCTGGGTACCCTGTTAGGTCCTTTCTTCAATCACCTGATTGGAAGTTCGTCTGCTGGGTTCATTGAATTGATTCTAACCGGAGAAAGAGTGGAAGCCGATATAAAAAGCGGGAAAATTCAAAAAGATGCATCTACTTCTGCTACCATCAGAAAACCTTTCACGGGAAAGAAGGAAGTATCAGTTGTCTACTCTCAGATGGGTCAAGGAAGAGTTGAGCGTCGGCCAACGGTGAGGGCCGTTATGATTCAGAAGTCTGCATCTGATCAGTCCAGAACCAGTAAACCAAGAACCGATCAAACAAGGGTGGTGTTGTACCCCAAAATTTGCCCTCCCATATTCCTCAAGATTTGTCAAGAATGATCCTCAAATTGCTCAAAATTGCTCAAGGGTTGTACAGTCAAACCACCTCCTAAGACAGCTGAAATTAGGGTTTTGGTTCTTTCAAAGAATTTGGGGTTTTCAATGGTTCAATCAAGTCTCATAGGCCTATATACATTCTCAAGCACCTACATGCTAAGTCTCAAGACTCACAGTGGCAATTTGCACAGTCAAAAGCTCCATTTGATCTACAGTCAACTGCAAGGGAAAAATGGTCATTTTACAGTCAAAAGTCAGAATTTTTGGTCAACATCTCATTTTCAGTTCACAATCATCATTTTATTAAGCCTTGATCATGATTCCACAAGAATAGCTCAAAAATCATCAAGATGCAAAAGTTACTATTTATGGACAGTAGAAAAGTCAACTGTACTTTGACAAGGGCATAACTCTTTCATGGTTTATCATAAAATCCCATCCAAAGCTCATTTTTAAGAGGATGCAATTTCCTACAATCCATCTTCACACTCCAAGATCAAGAAATGCCCTCACTAAAAGTTACCAATTTTTATATTATAGGTCAAATTCAAAAGTCCACAAAAGTACACTTTGAGTCAAAGGCCATAACTTGAGATGGGTAAATCCAAATGACATTGGACCAAAGGCATTGGTTAGATGACTTTAAGGGCTTTCCAAAATGTCCAAGAACATGGTCATATGATCAAAATTGAGCAAGTTGTGCATTGGAGAAGTTGGGAAATTTTCATGAATTTGCAAAAGTCAACTTTGCTCAAAACACCTTCTTTTTGCTAATAGGCCTCAAATCTCTTGTTGAAACTTCACCCATGACCTATGCACGACCCACCAAGATGAATTGGGTTTATTTTCTTATTTTTATTGATTAAATGGATTTTTAATACATATTAATTCATTTAATTAATTTAAATTATAAGAAAATAGAAGATTTGTTTTTTAAATCAATTTGTGAAGCAAATATGATCAAGATATGCTGGCAAATTCGTGCACAAGTCAAAGATACAAAAAAATCCAAATTTGGCAACATTGTTCAATCATGAAAAATCAAGAATATTTGATTTTCAATCAAAGATTTAAACATCAATGCACATGGATATTGGCCCAGATTTTTAACCTAATTTGATTCTCCTATATGTATGCAAGCAAACCATGACCTAGAACACGATTGAAAGCTGCAGAAACAACCTTGTCAAATTCAAGAATTTCCATGAAAACTAAAAACCTGTTCTTGCAACCTAGGCTAATTCAAGGCGTTTTGACCATTCAAACATATTGCAGGAGGCACTAGGATTGATTTTCAATCAAATTCAGGCACTAAAGCTCAAGGAATCGCTGCATACAGTCCCACGGTTTGCACTTCTTATTCAGAATTATATCTCCTAATTCATGCGCATTTAACATGTGTTTGTGATTGTTTTGCATTGCTAGAGATCATACAAAGCTAATGGCATGATTGAATTGAACTGTAACGCCCTGAATCGAAAGATACCATGACTGAATTTCTAGGGTTCTTAAGCTTTTAAATGGGGCTTTTCAATCCAGGAAAAATTGGGACTAATAGGATACATGGTTGAAATCGTGAGGCCAAGACGATCAAAACCCATACCTCACGAAATATTTATGTTTGCTATATTTCTATTCGCTATTTTTCCTTGCAGGAGGTAGTGGAGGTTAAAAACCCCCACTATCTGATTCTAATTATGCAGAAAAAGGTTGAAGACGATGATGTGTTATCATCTGGTTGGTCCATTTGAAAAGCACGCGTTTTGTTTTTTATTTACAGCATATTGAGTTGTTTGCATATATAATAATTTCCTATTATCCAAATAATAAAAAGGTGCAGGTGGTTTAGTGGTAAACGCGTTGGTCTGGAAGCCTTGGGACCTGGGTTCGAATCCCAGGTCCCCCAAAACATTTATTCTATTTTTCTTCCTATGTTCACATGCAGATTTCCCAAGGTGGTCCACCATACACCTCCAATTCCCAAGCGCCAGATGTCTTCAAACTCAAATCCAATGGTCAAAGATGAAGGACCATCATACTCCCCAGTCAATCAGCGCGTGGGTAATCAGAAAAGTCAACAGGCTAATGAATAATGGGCTTGGAATTTGCTGACTCTACCACAAAATTGGGCCCAACACCCCCTTCAAGTTTATTTCTTTTCTTTTCTTTTTTATTTCTTTCATTTAATTATTTTTATAATTATTATTTTCACTAACAAATTAATATTTATTTTCATAATAAAATCAGAAAACATAAAAAAATATAATATTTTTATTTATTAAAATTAATTAGTTATTTTTGTAAATAAATAAGTAATTAATTAATTTAGTTTTAATTAGATTAATTTTAACTTTTTTGCAACAAAAATAAAATTAATGTAGAATTAGGGTTCTTGACAATTTTAATCCTCTTTTATTATTTCCTTAAAACATAAAAAACTCAAAAAATATCTTTCTTTTATTTAATTAATTAATTAGTCTAGGTTTAATTTAATTAAATAAAAAATAATAAAAAATCTCTTTCTTTCTCAAAAAAGGGTCAAAACCCTAAAAAACTCTCCGATCCAATTTTTCTCGCGCGTGTGATTATTCTTGATTCATATTTTTATCCATATAATTGTATTTTCTCCGAGGATGTAATAGTTTTAATTAGGACCCCTTTTATCGCTTTTATTTATTTCCCGCAATTTACTTTTTCAAGGGTTTGTTTTTGGCGATGTAAATACCCGACGCCATGTAATAGTTTAGTTTTATTTTCCGCAACTATTAACTGCTAGATGTATGTTAAATAGGCTATGCATGACAAGATCTCTCTTAAAATAAAATCAGTCGTAGCTCACCGTAACATGTACAAAGCTAACATAACTGAAACCTGACACACTCGCACATGCCACTCTTAGGGTACGCCTCACTTGGTTGGCTCGACGTGGTCATTGAGTATATGGTGTTTTAGAGGTCTCCCTCCTGTCTAAAGATCAAAGTTGCCTCGAAACGTTTGCCTCGGATAAAATGATCTAAGACATTAGGGTTACCACTAAGGCGTCCTACCATTTCTTTAGTGTCATATGTCCCTAAAATCGAATTGACCCGAAACTCCAACGACGATGCTACCTACTCCTCAATAGTGGGATGGCACTGTCTAAAGGACATTTACACAACTTAATTTCTTTTGAGTAGGTAGAGGTTCTCAGGTACTTGCTCTTTCAAAACAAAAATACTTTTCGCACCTACACTTTTCAAACAAAGTTTTCAAACAACACTTCATACACTCTTGAGGACAGATACAAGAGTTAAATCGAAGTTTTCAAACAAAACTTTTCAAAACCCACAAACACGAGAAAAGTAAAACATTTTGAAAACATAGTGAGCAAGTACCTAAGAGCCCGTGGATAACCACGGATAGAAAGGGTGCTAACACCTTCCCTTTCTATAATCTACCTCCGGAACCCGAGAAACATCTCGAAAAGGAATTTTGCTGTGCTTTTGTCCTTTCCTTTTTCGATAAAATAAAAGACGGTGGCGACTCTTGCTTACCGCGACATTTTGCGAAACGCAAACGCAAACCAGCATTCCAAAACAGTCAGTTCTATTTCCACCGATCACAGAACTGGCGACTCTGCTGGGGACTATATAAGTGAGGTGTACCTTAGGACTAGATCACTATGTTTTCAATTGGATGCCTTGTATGCTTTAATTTTGTGGTCTTGTATCAGAGTTTTATAGATCCTAACCCGGATCTGGGGGTACCCTTTTTTAGGTAAGTAGCAATAAACTGTGAGGGATCTGTCCGGCGTAGACCGACACGGATGAAGCAGTAGCTACATTGGTGTGACACCTTGGTCTGTACCGATATCCCTTGTGTTGGAACGAGGAGAATATGGGTCTTCTGAGGAGTCATTAAGCACCAACTGACCTTAGAACCTTAAATTGACCAACTTGGCCATAGAATAGTAGCAGTATGCTACACTCATTGAGACTAAACTCTCGTGATGGTTCCGGCCGCAAGAAAAGGTTGCCAAACTGGAATTATGACCGATTGAGGGTAGTCAGTGATATTGAGATCCTCTAGAACCCGGTTACTATTTTTAGGACAGGTCTTAACCAACTGAAACTGAAAGAGGGTAGTACCTAAACTTCATGTCAGCCTGAACTCTAAGGGCTCTTTTGTGTGACTTGTGTGCCTTTACCATGTTTGCCTTTTGTGAATACTTGTGGTGTGCCTTTATCATAACATCATAACATCATAGCATTGCATACATCCTGCATAAGGACTAACCCATTTCAAAGACAAGAAGGTTTCATCTTTGCTCTATTTTGTAGGACATCATGATGCCCATGCGTAGGAACACTATCCGGCTCAACTTTGTTCAACCACCTGCTTTGCTTAAAGAATTGGTTGACAGGATTCCAAACACTACTTCCTTCATCAGGAGGCATGGTTCTCTTCTCGGTTTAGTCACCTCAAAGTGGGACCAACAACTGATGAGTGTCCTGGTCCAGATTTATGATCCGCTATACCATTGCTTCACCTTTCAAGACTTCCAGCTGGTCCCTACCCTGGAAGAATTCTCTGAGTTGCTTGGTATCCCTGTCTTGGAACAGACTCCATTCACTGGTTGGGAAAAGACTCTCAGGCCTAAAGAGATTGCTGCAGCCCTTCACTTGACCAAAGAGGAGGTAACGGCTAACTGGGATACTAGAAGTGGAGTTAAGGGTTTTTTGGCTAAGTTTCTGGTTGGCAAGGCTAATTGTTTCTGGAATGACTTAGACTTCAAAGCGTACGAAGACACTCTGGCTCTCTTAATCTATGGTATGGTATTGTTTCCAAATCCTGACACCTTCATTGATGTTAATGCCATAAGGATCTTCATCTCTCGGAACCCTGTACCCACTCTCTTGGGTGATATCCTTTACCAGCTCTATACTCGTACTGCCCGAAGATGGGGAACTTTAATGTGTTGTGCTCCTTTATTGGCGAGGTGGTTTATTTCGCACCTCCCTAAGTTCGTACTGAAGAACAAAGAAGGAAGGGGCTGGGCTCATAGGATAATGTCTCTTACTGATAAAGACATTATTTGGACTCTCAGAGGCTTAGATGAGGTGGTCGTCATTGATCGTTGTGGAGAGTATCCTAATGTTCCATTGATCGGAACCCGTGGAGGAATCTCTTATAACCCATGTTTAGCTCTCCGTCAGTTTGGAAGAGCCAGAAGAGAAGGGCCTCATGAGATGTTGATACCTCATATCGCCTTTGATTTTCAGGTAGATAGCGACGAGCTGCGTCATAGATTCATCAGGGCTTGGGATAAAGTTCACAAATCTGACCCACATGAGTTGGGACCAAATACTTCTCTACCAATGGAGTCATATTTCAGATGGGTCCGCATCCGGGCCCAGAGGTTAGGTATACCATACGAAGCTGCCAGGCCTATTACTCTTGAAGCTGCTGATAAAGACGGGGTTCCTCCAACTATTCTCCATCCTCATACGCCCACTGATGTTGGCACACTGAAGAGGTCTTGGGCGCAACTGCAGGAAGAACGGGATTCTTATCGGGAAAGGTTCAACGAACAAGATAAGAAGATCCAGAAGTTGACTAAGCAATTGGAGAACGAGCGGATCCTGAATGACTATATCTGCACTGAGAAAAAGAGGCCATGGGAACATTGATGGACCTTTGAGGATTTCTTTTACGGTTTTATTTACTTTTCAGTATTTTCATTCTTGTAACGCCTAAGGGCAACTTGTTGAACAATTTAAATTCCGAAGTTAAATCTAATAAAGTGTGTTTCCTTTTTGTCTACAGATTTGAATCCTGATTGTCTTTGAAAACATAAATCATACGCATTTCATTTCATCATATGCATAACAGGTACCCCTTTTTACAGGTCACTTATCTTCTTCGCTGTTTATTTCAGCAATCATCATGTCTACTGAACCTTCCACTGAACAAGATATCAAGGCCCTCCAGGCCCAGAATGCCCAGTTCCAAGAGTTGGTTATGAGCCTAGCCCAGGGTCAACAGGATTTAAAGACACTGATTCTGAAAGAGAGGAAGAAGAAGAAGAAGAGGACCGTCTTGTTCAACACTGGATGCAGGTTTGGGAATGGACTGCAGAATGAGGTTAAGCTGACCACCTCATCTGTAGGAAAAGACAGTCCACAAGAGAGAAGGGTTCCTAGTCCCGTGGTCTCCGACAACGAGACGGATTATGATGAAGAAAAATACCCTCCTGTTGAGGATAGGTACAAACAGTTGGAGGACCGCCTGAGCGTTATGGAGATACAGAACGTGCCCGGGCTGGATTTCAGAGACCTAGGTTTATCCTCTGGGGTGGTGATTCCCCATAAGTTTAAGGCACCTGCCTTTGCCATATATGACGGAGCCTCCTGCCCAAAGCTGCACCTCCGGTCGTATGTAAGGAAGATCCAGCCTTACACAGCTGATAAGAATTTGTGGATCCATTTCTTCCAGGACAGTCTTTCAGGGACTCAGCTGGAATGGTTCTATCAGCTGGATGGGGCCAGTATCCGTAACTGGGAAGATTTGGCTATGGCGTTCTATAAGCAGTATCAATATGATTCCGACCTTGCTCCTACGCGTACCCAACTCCAGGGTATGTCAATAGGGACGGGTGAAGGATTTAAAGAATATGCTCAAAATGGAGAGACCTTGCTGGAAGGGTGCAGCCACCTCTAACTGACTGTGAACTTGTTGATATGTTTCTGGGGACCCTGTCTGGTCCGTTCTTTAACCATTTGATTGGTAACTCCTCAGCCGGGTTTACAGACCTTATCTTGACTGGTGAGAGGATCGAAGCTGGTATCAAGGCAGGGTAGATACAGAAGGGTGCCTCATCGAGCACCAAGAAGAAGTCGTTCAAGAAAGAATCCAGTGTTGTCTATGGTTCAAGGAGACATAATAGATCTGAACACCGCCGAGCTGTCAACGCGGTGGTTATTTCAAAACCTGCTGGTGCTCCTCAGCATCACAACCAACAAAGGTGTGAGAGACCTCGAAGACAATTTACTCGTCTTAGCATGACCTTGTCCCAGATATTGCCGCAGTTACTGACGACCAATCTGGTGACCCTCAAAGAAGCTCCGAAGATTGTAAACACAACATCCCCAAAGTACAATCCTAACGCCCGCTGCGCTTATCACTCTGACAGCTCGGGGCATAATACGGATGATTGTTGGGCTTTGAAGAATAAGGTTCAGGACTTGATCGATGCAAAGGAAATTGAGTTCGAGGCGCCCGAGAGGCCTAATGTTGTGACTGCTCCCATTCCCAAACATGGAGTAAATGCTGTAGAGGAAGACTTGTTTGTAGCCTTTGTGGATGATATTGTCACCCCGCTGTTGACTATCAAGAGGAACTTGTTGCTAGCCGGTTTATTTCCGGGATGTAGTGAGGGTTGCCATCTGTGTTCTATTTCACCTACTGGTTGTCCATCTTTGAAGTCAGGCATCCAAAACCTGATGGATAATAAAGAGATCCTGTTCGAGAAGGTTGCTGTTCCTGCTACCCATACTGAAGAAGTTTCCATTGTTACCATTTTCAACAATTCTCCCAAGGCCCCCTCGAGGAAGCCTGTCAAAATTATGCATGTTCAGAAGATTGCACCCATAATCATCACTGTTCCGGGGCCCATCCCCTATACATCCGAAAAAGCTGTCCCTTGGCACTACGGGGCAGATGTTTATGTTCTTGGGGTTAAGCAAGAGTTTGATACTAATACCGGCGTCAGCAACATCACCAGGCCTGCTAAAGTCACTCGCAGTGGTAGACTTTTCTCACCTGATATTGCGCCACCAACTTTCCGAAGACCTATTGTCATCACACCTGCGAATGTACCTACTCCCCTTCCTGATCAAGTTCTTAGTTCTACCCCTGTCGCCGAGTCATCTGATGCTCGGGGTAAAGGGATAGCCACTGATATGCCTGCTCAGACGGAGGCACCAAAGACCATCAATGTTGAAGCTTCCAAACAGGAGATGGAAGAGATTCTGAAGATCATCAAGAAGAGTGATTATAATGTAGTTGAGCAGCTGGGGCAAACCCCCTCCAAGATTTCTATGTTATCACTGTTGTTGTGTTCAGAGGCCCATGCCAAGGCTCTGATTACCTTCCTGAAGACGGCCCACATGCCACAAGAGACGTCAACTGATCAGTTTACCGATTGTGTGGCCAACTTAACTGCTGATAATGGTTTGGGTTTCTCCGACGCTGATCTGACTGCTAAAGGGAAGAACCATAACGATGCCCTGCATGTCTCCATTGAATGCAGGGGCACTACTCTTGCACATGTGCTGGTTGACACTGGTTCCTCATTGAACGTCTTACCCAAGAAAGCTCTAGACAGGTTGGATTGCGAGGGTTTGGAGCTAAAGCCAAGTAACATTGTTGTCCGGGCCTTTGATGGGTCTAAGAGGATGGTGCATGGTGAGGTCGATATTCCAATTAGAGTTGGCTCTCAGGTCTTCGATTCTACATTCTACGTGATGGACATTCGACCGTCCTATTCTTGTTTGCTGGGTCATCCATGGATCCATAAAGCTGGAGTTGTGACCTCCACACTCCATCAGAAGCTGAAGTACCCGGTTAGAGGGAAGATTGTGACAGTACAGGGGGAGGAAGAGTACATGGTCAGCCACCTCAACTCGTTCCGGTACATAGAGATGGATGGGGAATTCATTGAGACTCCATTTCAACACTTCGAAGAGGTTCCTCAGACACTGGCATCAACAAAGACTGTGGTTGAAGATTCTCCTTTGAAGATGGCTTCCTTAAAGGATGCCCGGGCTGTTATTGAGAAGGGTGAGTGTGCAAACTGCCTGATTTCACTCAGAAGACTGACAAGTTTGGTTTGGGTTTCACTGTAGAAGCTCAAAGGGCTGTTCTTAGTGCAAGGATTGGAAGACTTCCTGTGTTCATCAGCAACTCGGGAGTAAATTCCATCGAAGATGACATGGAGGAATCTGAATTTGACAGCTGGATCTACCCTACGACCAACGGTGGACCAAACAACTGGACAGCGAAAGACTTCATCCCTATTACTTTTGTTACTCAGTAATGAACTCCTTTGTTTTGAATTTGTAACAGACAATATTGTGAAACTTTATGGCCCGGGGCACCGTGGCTTCATTTGTGAGGGATTTTGTGTGCCATTTTCATATATCATTAATAAAAGCATTGGACGTTTTTTGAATTTCAAATCTTGCGCTCCTTGTATATCTTTATTATATATTGCAAAACAGCTATTTACACACACTCACATATACAGGTCCCAATCCACTCTGGATCTCACTGGTAACGACTCTGCTACTGCCAGTTATGACTTCGAAAATCCGATAAACTTAGCCGAAGACGAAGGTGAAGATGATTGTGAAGTGCCTGGTGAGCTTGCAAGACTGTTACTCCAGGAAGAGAGGGCCATTCAGCCACATGAAGAGCCAGTGGAAACGGTAAATCTGGGTACTGAGGCAGACAGAAAGGAAGTCAAGATCGGTGCAAACCGGGAGCTTAGTGTGAAACAACGATTGATTCAGATGCTGCATGACTACGTGGAAATCTTTGCCTGGTCTTACGAAGATATACCGGGGTTGGATACTGACATTGTGGTTCATCACCTGCCTACCAAGGAAGACTGCCCTCCCGTAAAACAGAAGGTTCGCCGTATGCGCCCAGAGATGTCCGAGAAAATCAAGGTTGAGGTTATGAAACAATTTGACGCCGGTTTTCTAGCAGTAACTTCTTACCCTCAGTTGGTCGCCAATGTGGTTCCGGTACCGAAGAAAGATGGTAAGGTCCGAATGTGTGTTGACTACAGGGATCTGAACAGGGCGAGCCCTAAGGATGACTTCCCTCTGGCTCACATCGACGTTCTGGTTGACAACACTGCTCAGCATAAGGTATTCTCCTTCATGGACGGCTTCTCCAGTCATAATCAGATAAAGATGGCTCCCGAAGACATGGAGAAGACCACTTTTGTCACTCAGTGGGGTACCTTTTGCTACAAGGTCATGCCTTTTGGGTTGAAAAATGCTGGGGCAACGTATCAGCGTGCCATGGTTGCTCTGTTCCATGATATGATCCATCATGAGATTGAAGTATACGTCGATGATATGATTGTGAGGTCCCAAACTGAGGAGGAACACCTTGACCATCTACATAAGCTGTTTGACCGGTTGAAGTTGTACAAGCTGAGATTAAACCCAAACAAGTTCACCTTCGGGGTGAGATCTGGAAAATTGCTAGGTTTCGTCGTGAGCGACAAGGGTATTCAAGTAGACCCTGCCAAAGTGAAAGCCATACAAGATATGCCAGTTCCTAAGACCGAGAAAGAGGTCATAGGCTTTCTAGGACGATTGAACTACATTTCCCGATTCATGTTGCACCTAACTGCTACTTATGAACCAATCTTCAAGCTACTGAAGAAAGATAAAGTAGTACGTTGGAATGATGAATGTCAGGCCGCTTTCGAAAGAATCAAAGAGTATCTCCAAGAGCCACCCATTCTTATGCCACCGGTTGAAGGGAGACCTCTAATCTTATACTTGACAGTACTGGACAACTCAATGGGGTGTGTGCTAGGTCAGCATGACGAGTCTGGCCGAAAAGAGCATGCTATTTATTACCTTAGCAAAAAGTTTACCGACTGTGAGACCCGATACTCACTGCTCGAGAAAACTTGATGCGCTTTGGTATGGGCTGCTCGCCGGCTAAGACAGTATATGTTGACTCACACTACTCTGTTGATTTCAAAGATGGATCCAATCAAGTATATCTTCGAAAAGCCTGCCTTGTCCGGAAGAATAGCAAGATGGCAGATGATCTTGACTGAATATGACATCCAGTACACAACTCAAAAAGCAATCAAGGGAAGTGTGTTGGCAAACCATTTGGCACATCAGGCAGTGGACGATTACCAGTCTATGAACTTTGAATTTCCAGACGAGAATATCTTGGTAGTAACTGATTGCGAGATACCTGGACCGGATGAAGGACCTGAGGAAGGATCCCAATGGTCTATGCACTTTGATGGAGCTTCAAACGCTTTGGGTAACGATATTGGCGCTGTGATCATATCTCCTAAAGGCTCACATACTCCACTTACCGCCCGACTGTGTTTTAACTGCACCAACAACATGGCGGAGTATGAAGCATGCATCATGGGTCTTCGAGCTGCAATTGACCTAAGGATCATGTTTCTGAGTGTCTTCGGAGATTCCGCTCTCGTGATCAGTCAGATCAAAGGCGAGTGGGATACGAAACACCCAAATCTTATTCCTTACAAGGAGTATGTATTGACGTTGCTTCCCCACTTCGAGGAGATAACCTTTGAACATTTCCCAAGAGAGGAGAATTAGTTGGCGGACGCGTTAGCTACGATGTCTTCTATGTTCAAAGTCAAGTGGGACAACGAGGCTCCCCGGATCGTTATTTGGAAAGTGGATGAACCTGCATATTGTTGTGATCTTGAGACCGAAGAGGTAACAGAAAAGCCTTGGTATCATGAAGTGAAGAGGTACCTTGAAGCTCAAGAATACCCCGAGGGCGCATCTGTCAATGAGAAAAAGTTTCTGAGAAGGTTCGCGGCAAAGTTCTTCATCAGCAATGACATTCTTTACAAACGTAACCACGATTCAACTTTACTGCGTTGTGTGGATAAAACTGAAGCAGAAAGGATCATGGCAGAGCTGCATGAAGGTACCTTCGGAACGCATTCCAGTGGGCATACCATGGCGAAGAAAATCCTTCGGGTAGGATATTACTGGTAAACAATGGAAGCCGACTGTTATCAGCATTCTTGGACATGCCACAAGTGCCAGATCTATGCTGATAAGGTGCACATTCTTCCAGTTCCTCTGAATGTCTTGACAGCACCTTGGCCTTTTGCAACGTGGGGCATTGATATGATCGGCGAGATCAAACCTACGGCATCCAACGGGCATTGTTTCATCCTGGTAGCAACTTGATCTGTCGATACGGTGTACCAGAGAGGATCATTACGGATAATGGTACCAATCTTAACAACAAGATGATCACTGAGCTCTGCGAGCAATTCAAGATACAACACCATAACTCTTCTCCTTACCGGTCGAAGATGAATGGGGCTGTAGAAGCAGCTAATAAGAATATTAAGAAAATTGTGCAGAAGATGACAGTGACCTACAAAGATTGGCACGAGATGTTACCATTTGCTCTTCATGGGTATCGTACCTCAGCACGGACGTCAACAGGGGCAACACCCTACTCCTTGGTATATGGCATGGAGGCAGTCCTGCCCATTGAAGTTCAGATTCCCTCTCTCCAGATCATGAAGGATGCGGGTTTAAGCGAAGACGACTGGATCCATACCCGGCTGGATCAATTAAACCTAATCAACGAAAAGAGACTCACTGCTATTTATCATGGTCAGGTGTACCAAAAATGGATGATCAAGGCATTTAACAAGAAAGTTAGACGACAAGAGTATCAAGTCGGGGACCTGGTAATCAAGCGTATTATTCTACCTCAAGGTGATCCCAGGGGCAAATGGACCCCTACGTACGAAGGGCCATTTATGGTTAAGAACATCTTCTCAGGAGGAGCAATGATTCTAACCACCATGGATGGTGATGACCTTCCTCACCCCGCCAATACAGACATAGTAAAAAGATACTACGCATGACTAAAGACCCGCTAGGTTGACCGGCCTAGGCAAAAATAAGGGCTTCCCGGCGAACCAAAAGGGTTCGGCCAAAAATAAGGGATGAAAATAAAAAAGATCTGTACACCCGGCAAGTCGAAAACTTGAAAAGGCGGCTTGGGCAAAAATGGGTATCCCGGTGGACTGAAAACCCGAAAGGGCGGTCCGGGCAAAAATTAGGGATAAGCGTAACACTATGTCTCATTGGATCACCCTGCATCCAGATTTCGGTATCGACCATCAGGCTCGGACGACACCAGTCAATCAGGTTTATCTCCAACTAAGCAGCAAAGTGATGAGATGCTTGAGGACATAAAGGCGATAGCAGAGTTGGAACCCAGTGAGATTTTTCACATAGCTGTTTTGTTTTCTTTTTACAGATTGTATAAATTCTATTTGTTCGGCGGAGTTCTCTTACTAGGACGTCAGCCTCTTGTACAAAAACGCCTATTTACAGGAAAACTTCAAAATCAATACAAATTCATTTTTCAGACAAATTGCAAATTGTTTTTTCCTTTATCTGTTTTGTTTTGCAAAGAACGTCCAATGTTCATTTTTGATATATACATTTGACATTAATTGCTGCTCATAATTATTTACGTGCGAAACAAAGGACTAATTACGGGTGACATCGGAAGTAGGGGCAATAAGAATTGTCTAAGCGATCTAGTTGCTCTGTCCACCAAGGTACCAAGTTAGGTTCGGCTGAAGAATATGACCAAGATACCTTCACTCCCCAAGAGTAAAACAGTAATGGTAGCTATCCCCCACTGAGACTTGCAACTACGAAGGATTCAACAAATACTCTCCCCAAGCAGAGTTGGTCTACCATCAGCCCTAAAAAGTTGGGTATCCCCAGTAGGTCTTAATATTCCCCAACGGAGTATACAGATATTCCTCAGCAAGCATCCCCGGCAGTCTTAATATTCGTCAACAAAAAATAAGAATGTTCCCCGGCAGAATACAAGATACCCCCAGTGGCGCCATTTCCCCAGCGCAGTCTAAAAAAGCTTCCCCGACAGAGTTGAATCATCTTCCCCAGTAGATTCTGGAAGCTTATTCCCTGCAGAATACAAATGCATCTCCTCGGCCAAATTCAGAGGTCACCCCCCACAAGAGTCTAACTGGGTTATCCTCAGCAAGGTACAACTGAAAGATCATCCCCAACAAAATTCTTTCTATCCCCAGCGGAGTTCATCAAAATCTCTAACAAAACTTATCAACGGAATCCCCAACGGAGTTATCATTAAAATCTCAGCAAAGCATCTCTTCCCACAGAGTAATTCCCCACAGAGTAATCTATTCATCAAGTTTATTCCCCAACGGAGTCATCCTCTCCTGCAAGTTTATCACCTTCGTTCGTCATCCCCAGCGGAAACGAAGAATCCAGCTCTATTCTCTAGCAGCTCTGGGATTTATTTTCCCCAGCTAAAAACATCACATCTTCATACATCATGACATGCATACGCATCATACAACACAAATCTCATTTATTTTGAGAACATCACGACATCATGCATTTCATACATCATGACATTGCATACAACTAACGTTTTACCTTTTCAGGAAAAGTTCAATCCAAAGATGATTACCATCAACCTTTTCAAGTCCTAGTTAAATACCTGTAACAAGCCAGGAAAATATCTGTGGACGACTGATTGTAGATCTATACCTGAAACCAGCCAGGAAAGTTATCTACATGAAGAGATTGAAAGTTAATACCTGTAACAAGCCAGGAAAACTACTTTTCTTTCTCAGGTCAGAGATTAATACCTGAAACCAGCCAGGACAGCTATCTCCTCGACCAACCTTTCTTAAGTTCCAGATGAACACCTGTAACAAGCCAGGAAAATTCTGTGAATGATTGATCGTAGATCTATACCTGTAACAAGCCAGGAAAGTTATCTATATAAAGAGATTGAAGATCAATACATGTAACAAGCCAAGAAGACCATCTTTCTTTCTCAAGTCAGAGATTAATACCTGTAACCAGCCAGGACAACTATCTCATCGACCTACCTTTCTTAAGTTCCAGATCAATACCTGTAACAAGCCAGGAAAACTACTTGTGGATGATTGATTGTAGATTAATACCTGAAACTAGCCAGGAAAACTATCTACATGAAGAGATTGAAGATTAATACCTATAGCAAGCCATGAAAACTATCTTTCTTCCTCAGGTCAGAGATTAATACCTGAAACCAGACAGGACAACTATCTACTCGACCAGCTCAAACCACCCAACTTTCCAATACAGTTCAGAGGCGCTCCAGGCACGGACGCCATGCTGGCAATCATCCAGTTCCAGCTTATAGACACAGTCTAGCATTCACCCCTGGATGACATCTTTAAGCCCATCTCCACAACTATCCATTACATTTCCAGATGGCATCTATAAGCCCATCCTTCTATCAACAAGCTCCAAATGGCATCTGTAAGCCCATTCCCGACATCACCATGCTGATACTACATCATGCGAGTGCAAATTTCTGGGCACTTTAATGTTCAATCATCTTCCACCTTCGGATCACGAAAGGCACGCAATCCAATCTACATCCTCAGGTTTAAGAAGATTGAACAGGGGCAACTGTTGTACCCCAAAATTTTCCCTCCCATATTCCTCAAGATTTGTCAAGAATGATCCTCAAATTGCTCAAAATTGCTCAAGGGTTGTATAGTCAAACCACCTCCTAAGACAGCTGAAATTAGGGTTTTGGTTCTTTCAAAGAATTTGGGGTTTTCAATGGTTCAATCAAATCTCATAGGCCTATATACATTCTCAAGCACCTACATGCTAAGTTTCAAGACTCACAGTGACAATTTGCACAGTCAAAAGCTCCATTTGATCTACAGTCAACTGCAAGGGCAAAATGGTCATTTTACAGTCAAAAGTCAGAATTTTTGGTCAACATCTCATTTTGAGTTCACAATCATCATTTGATCAAGCCTTGATCATGATTCCACAAGAATAGCTCAAAAATCATCAAGATGCAAACGTTACTATTTTTGGACAGCAGAAAAGTCAACTGTACTTTGACAAGGGCATAACTCTTTCATGGTTTATCAGAAAAATCCCATTCAAAGCTCATTTTTAAGAGGATGCAATTTCCTACAATCCATATTCACACTCCAAGATCAAGAAATGCCCTCACAAAAAGTTACCAATTTTTACATTATAGGTCAAATTCAAAAGTCCACAAAAGTACACTTTGAGTCAAAGGCCATAACTTGAGATTGGTAAATCCAAATGACATGGGACCAAAGGCATTGGTTAGAGGACTTCAAGGGATTTCCAAAATGTCCAAGAACATGGTCATATGATCAAAATTGAGCAAGTTGTGCATTGGAGAAGTTGGGAAATTTTCATGAATTTGCAAAAGTCAACTTTGCTCAAAACACCTACTTTTTGCTAATGGGCCTCAAATCTCTTGTTGAAACTTCACCCATGACCTATGCACGACCCACCAAGATGAATTGGATTTATTTTCTTATTTTTATTGATTAAATGGATTTTTAATACATATTAATTCATTTAATTAATTTAAATTATAAGAAAATAGAAGATTTGTTTTTTAAATCAATTTGTGAAGCAAATATGATCAAGATATGCTGGCAAATTCGTGCACAAGTCAAAGATACAAAAAAAATCCAAATTTGGCAACATTGTTCAATCATGAAAAATCAAGAATATTTGATTTTCAATCAAAGATTTAAACATCAATGCACATGGATATTGGCCCAGCTTTTTAACCTAATTTGATTCTCCTATATGTATGCAAGCAAACCATGACCTAGAACACGATTAAAAGCTGCAGAAACGACCTTGTCAAATTCAAGAATTTCCAAGAAAACTAAAAACCTGTTCTTGCAACCTAGGCTAATTCAAGGCGTTTTGACCATTCAAACATATTGCAGGAGGCACTAGGATTGATTTTCAATCAAATTCAGGCACTAAAGCTCAAGGAATCGCTGCATACAGTCCCATGGTTTTCACTTCTTATTCAGAATTATATCTCCTAATTCATGCGCATTTAACATGTGTTTGTGATTGTTTTGCACTGCTAGAGATCATACAAAGCTAATGGCATGATTGAATTGAACTATAACGCCCTGAATCGAAAGATACCATGACTGAATTTCTAGGGTTCTTGAGCTTTTAAATGGGGCTTTTCAATCCAGGAAAAATTGGGACTAATAGGATACATGGTTGAAATCGTGAGGCCAAGATGATCAAAACCCATACCTCGCGAAATATTTATGTTTGCTATATTTCTATTCGCTATTTTTCCTTGCAGGAGGTAGTGGAGGTTAAAAACCCCCGCTATCTGATTCTAATTATGCAGAAAAAGGTTGAAGACGATGATGTGTTATCATCTGGTTGGTCCATTTGAAAAGCGCGCGTTTTTTTTTATTTACAGCATATTGAGTTGTTTGCATATATAATAATTGCCTATTATCCAAATAATAAAAAGGTGCAGGTGGTTAAGTGGTAAACGCGTTGGTATGGAAGCCTTGGGACCTGGGTTCGAATCCCAGGTCCCCCAAAACATTTATTCTATTTTTCTTCCTATGTGCACATGCAGATTTCCCAAGGTTGTCCACCATACACCTCCAATTCCCAAGCGCCAGATGTCTTCAAACTCAAATCCAATGGTCAAAGATGAAGGACCATCATACTCCCCAGTCAATCAGCGCGTGGGTAATCAGAAAAGTCAACAGGCTAATGAATAATGGGCCTGGAAATTGCTGACTCTACCACAAAATTGGGCCCAACACCCCCCTTCAAGTTTATTTCTTTTCTTTTCTTTTTTATTTCTTTCATTTAATTATTTTTATAATTATTATTTTCACTAACAAATTAATATTTATTTTCATAATAAAATCAGAAAACATAAAAAAATAAAATATTTTTATTTATTAAACTTAATTAGTTATTTTTGTAAATAAATAAGTAATTAATTAATTTAGTTTTAATTAGATTAATTTTAACTTTTTTGCAACAAAAATAAAATTAATGTAGAATTAGGGTTCTTGACAATTTTAATCCTCTTTTATTATTTCCTTAAAACATAAAAAACTCAAAAAATATCTTTCTTTTATTTAATTAATTAATTAGTCTAGGTTTAATTTAATTAAATGCAAAATAATAAAAAATCTCTTTCTTTCTCAAAAAAGGGTCAAAACCCTAAAAAACTCTCTGATCCAATTTTTCTCACGCGTGTGATTATTCTTGATTCATATTTTGATCCATATAATTGTATTTGCTCCGAGGATGTAATAGTTTTAATTAGGACCCCTTTTATCGCTTTTATTTATTTCCCGCAATTTACTTTTTCAAGGGTTTGTTTTTGGCGATGTAAATACCCGACGCCATGTAATAGTTTAGTTTTATTTTCCGCAACTATTAACTACTAGATGTATGTTAAATAGGCTATGCATGACAAGATCTCTCTTAAAATAAAATCAATCGTAGCTCACCATAACATGTACAAAGCTAACATAACTGAAACCTGACACACTCGCACATGCCACTCTTAGGGTACGCCTCACTTGGTTGCCTCGACGTGGTCGTTTAGTATAGGGTGTTTTAGAGGTCGCCCTCCTGTCTAAAGATCAAAGTTGCCTCGAAACAGTTGCCTCGGATAAAACAATCTAAGACATTATGGTTACCGCTAAGGCGTCCTACCATTGCTTTAGTGACCACATGTCCCTAAAATCGAATTGACCTGAAACTCCAACGACGGTGCTACCTACTCCTCAATAGTGGGATGGCACTGTCTAAAGGACATTTACACAACTTAATTTCTTTTGAGTAGGTAGAGGTTCTCATGTACTTTCTCTTTCAAAACAAAAATACTTTTTGCACCTACACTTTTCAAACAAAGTTTTCAAACAACACTTCATACACTCTTGAGGACAGATACAAGAGTTAAATCGAAGTTTTCAAACAAAACTTTTCAAAACCCACAAACACAAGAAAAGCAAAAACATTTTGAAAACATAGTGAGCAAGTACCTAAGAGCCCGTGGATAACCACAGATAGAAAGGGTGCTAACACCTTCTCTTTCTATAATCCACCTCCCGAACCCGAGAAACATCTCGAAAAGGAATTTTGCTGTGCTTTTGTCCTTTCCTTGTTGGATAAAATAAAAGACGGTGGCGACTCTTGCTTACCGCGACATTTTGCGAAACGCAAACGCGAACCAGCGTTCCAAAACAGTCAGTTCTATTTCCACCGATCACAGGTGGAAAGGCCAGTTAGGCAATTCACCAGGATAAACATGAATCCTGCCCAAGTTCTACCCCATCTCTTGAAGTTAAATCTAGCAAGTCTGAAAGAGGCCCCGAAGAATCCGAATACTGCTTCTCTGCACTACCATCCGAATGCCAAGTGCGCTTACCATTCGGAGAGCCCAGGGAACGACACTGACAATTGTTGGGCCCTGAAGAATAAAATTCAGGATCCGATAGATGCTAAAGAAGTTGAATTCGCCGCACCTGAAAAACCCAATGTTATATCTTCTCCAATGCCAAGGCACGGCCATAACGCCCATGCTGTTGAGGAGGATCTGTTTGTTGCTACTATAGATGATTTGATAACTCCGCTCCCTATAATCAAGTTAAATTTGTTGAAGGCTGGGGTTTTCCCAGGTTGTGAAGAAGATTGTCACCTTTGTTCATCCTCATTAACCCACTGTCCGTTGTTGAAGATAGGCATCCAACGCCTAATTGATAACCATGAAATCCTATTTGAGAAGACTCCTGTTTTATCAACTCCTGTTAATGATGTTTCAATAATAACCATATCACCAATCCTTCCAAGGTCCCTAAAAGACCTGTTAGGATTACATCCACTCCGAAGGCTGCACCTTTGAAGATAACCATGTCTGGGCCAGTCCCGTACAAGTCCGACAAATCAGTACCATGGAACTATAGTGGAGAAATATACTACCATGGTATCAAACAAATTGAACATACTGTCGAGGAAGAGAGTTATGAAGAAGACAATTCCAACATCAGTAACATTGCCGGAACAAGCAAAGTTACCCATAGTGGAAGAATCTTTTCTCCAAAGATTGCCCCTCCAAAGGCAATTTTTGGACCCTCAGCTACTCCTAAGGTTATCTCTACATCGGTAAACATATCTGCAAGTACACCAATCATAGAAGAATTCGAAACCCCCGTGGTTATCCCTTCTGCTGCTACTGATGTTCGAGGGAAAGGGATCCAAGAAGAGCCCGTCAGGACGAGGGCTCAGCCGTTGATCATCCCTGAAACCTCTCAAAAAGAAATGGAGGAAATTTTGAAAATAATCAAGAAAAGCGATTATGATGTGGTGGAACAGCTGGGGCAAACCCCCTCAAAGATCTCCATGTTGGCCCTGTTGCTTTGTTCAGAAGCTCATGTTAAGGCTCTGATAAGATTTTTGAAGACGGCCCACGTGCCACAAGAAACCTCCGCTGATCAGTTCCAGGAATGTGTGGCTAGTTTAACAACTGACAATGGTCTAGGATTCTCCGATGCAGATTTAACTTCGAAAGGGAGAAACCATAATGATGCTTTGCATGTCTTGGTGGAATGCAGAGGGACAACCCTAACACACGTACTGGTAGACACTGGTTCGTCTTTGAATGTCTTGCCGAAGAAAGCCTTGGATAGACTGGATTGTGAAGGCTTAACCCTGAAACCTAGCAATATAATTTCCAGATCCTTTGGTGGTTCTAAAAGGATGGTCCACGGGGAGGTGGACATCTCGATTAAGGTGGGAACTGAAACCTTTAACTCCACATTCTATGTGATGGACATCCGTCCTTCTTATTCTTGCCTGTTGGGAAGACCTTGGATCCACCATGCTGGAGCTGTCACTTCTACTCTACATCAAATGCTCAAGTACCCTGTCCAGGGGAAAATCATAATTGTTCATGGCGAAGAGGAATACATGATCAGTCATCTGAATTCTTTCTGTTATGTAGAATTGGATGGCGAATTCATCGAAACTCCTTTTCAGCATTTTGAAGAGGTAGCTCAGGAGATAGCGGCGACCAAGATAATGTCCTTAGTACCCATGATTATCAGACCTCCGCCTCAGATGTCATCTCTCAAGGATGAAAAAACAGTGGTTGAAGAGGGAGGAAGCACAATCTGGGGGCAGATTCTAGACTTTCCCTACAAATCAGACAAGTTTGGCTTGGGATTCACCTCAACTGCTCAGAAGGCCGTACGCCGCGCCCGTGCCAGAGGGCCACCTGTGAAGATCAGTCACCAAGGGGTTAATGCACTAGGGTACAGGGAAGAAGAGGGTAGTCTGGAAGATTGGATATTTCCTACTGTCAGCGGAGGACTGTGCAATTGGGAAGCAAAAGATTTCATCCCGATAACTTTCATTGATCAGTAATTTACCTTTTACATTTCTGTTGGACTGTAATAATTCACAAACAATTCTTACTTTTTCAACCTTGTGTCTTACCCGAGGCACAATGGTCCATTTGTAAGGGTTCTTATTTCATTTTCATATGTCATTTCAATGAATCATGGACGTTTTTCATATAAACTTTTGTGTTCATTGTCTTTCTTTTTACATTTTATTTGTTTTAAGATGGCTATACCCTTACACACACCCACACTCACAAATACAGGTACCCTTCCATTATGGATCCCATGGGTAACGATACTGCTATAGCCTTCAGTGACTCTGAAGATCTGATCTACCAAGCCGAATACAAATGTGAAGAAGATTGTGAGGTGCCCGGGGAATTGGCTAGACTTCTACAACAAGAGGAAAGAGAAATTCAGCCTCATGAAGAGCAGTTGGATACAATTAACTTGGGAACTAAAGATGACAAAAAGGAAATCAAGATATGTGACAATCTAGAGCCGAGTGTCAAGGAACGCCTAATTCAGCTATTACATGACAATGTTGAGATCTTTGCCTGGTCATACGAAGACATGTCGGAACTCGATACAGACATCGTGGTACACTGTCTACCCACAAGAGAAGACTGTCCACCGGTGAAGCAGAAAGTTTGCCGCATGAGACCTGACATGTCAGAGAAGATCAAAGCAGAAGTTATGAAGCATTTCAATGCTGGATTTCTGGTTGTCACTTCCTATCCTCAATGGGTTGCTAACATTGTGCTTGTGCCTAAGAAGGACGACAAAGTGAGAATGTGCGTGGATTATAGAGATTTAAACAGGGCCATTCCTAAAGACGACTTTCCACTTCTGCACATCGACATCCTGGTCGACAATACAACCCAGCACAAAGTATTTTCTTTCATGGACGGATTCTCAGGCTATAACCAGATCAAAATGGCACCTGAGGACATGGATAAAACTACTTTTGTTACACAGTGGGGTACGTTTTGCTACAAAGTGATGCCATTCGGACTGAAGAATGTCGGGGAAACCTATCAACGCGCCATGGTATCTTTGTTTCATGATATGATACATCATGAGATAGAGGTTTACGTAGATGACATGATAGCCTGATCACAAACTGAAGAAGAACACCTTGATCACTTGCAAAAGCTGTTTGTCAGTTTGAAGGAGTACAAACTAAGATTAAACCCTAACAAGTTCACATTCGGAGTCCGGTCTGGTAAATTCTTAGGTTTCATTGTCAGCAACAAAGGCATCAAGGTTAATCCTGCCAAAGTCAAAGCTATACAAGAAATGCATGCTCCTTGCACTGAGAAGGAAGTCAGAGGTTTCTTGGGACGCCTAAACTACATCGCTAGGTTCATTTCTCACTTAACATCTACCTGTGAGCCAATCTTCAAGATGTTGAAGAAAGACCAGGTTGTAAGATGGAATGACGAATGCCAGATTTCCTTTGACAGAATCAAAGAATATTTTCTAGAACCTCTTGTCTTGATGCCACCCGTAGAAGGAAGACCACTAATCATGTATCTGACCGTCCTAGAGAATTCAATGGGGTGTGTACTGGGGCAGCATGACGAGTCTGGCCGAAAAGAGCATGCCATTTATTACCTTAGCAAAAAGTTTACCGACTGTGAAATAAGATATTCACTACTCGAGAAAACTTGTTGTGCTTTGGTATGGGCTACTCGCCGGCTAAGGCCGTACATGTTGACTCATACCACTTTGCTGATATCTAAGATGGATCCGATCAAATACATCTTCGAGAAGCCTGCTTTATCTGGAAGGATAGCTAGATGGCAGATGATCCTAACGGAATACGATATACAGTACACAACCCAAAAAGCTATAAAAGGGAGTGTGATAGCTGATCATCTGGCCTATCAAGCTGTAGAAGATTATTGATCCATGAAGTTCGACTTCCCTGACGAAGACACCATGACATTGGGCAATGTTGAAAATTTCAGACCATATGACAGACCAGAACAAGGATCCCGATGGACCCTGTACTTTGATGGGGCCTCCAATGCACTTGGCAACGGTATCGGCGCGGTACTCATATCCCCAGAAGGTTTCCATACTCCTTTCATCGCCAGACTTTGCTTCAACTGTACGAACAACATGGCAGAGTATGAAGCGTGCATCTTTGGACTCAAGGCTGCCATAAACTTGGGAATCAAATATTTAGTTGTGTTTGGGGACTCAGATTTGGTTATCAGTCAAATCAAAGAAGAGTGGGACACTAAGCATCCAAACTTCATCCCTTGCAAAGGACATGTTCTGACATTGCTACCACATTTCGAGCAGATTACCTTCGAGCACTTCCTGCGAGAAGAAAATCAGCTAGCAGATGCTCTAGCTACAATGTCATCCATGTTTAAACTTAATTGGGATAACGAGGCTCCCCAGGTCACCATTGAACGGATGGATGAACCAGCGCACTGTCACGAGATTAATACCAAAGAAGTAGTGGACCAACCTTGGTTTCATGAAGTCAAAAGGTATCTCGAGGCTCAAGAATATCCTGAAGGAGCTTCAGACATGACAAAAAGTTCTTAAGGAGATTCTCCGCTAAGTTCTTCCTAAGTAATGGCATCCTGTACAAGCGCAATCATGATTCTATTCTGCTCCGTTGTGTGGACAAGATTGAAGCTGAAAGGATTATGGTTGAACTGCATCCAATGGACACCGCTTCATTCTTGTAGCAATTGATTACTTCACAAAGTGGGTCGAAGCAGCTTCCTTCGCATCCGTTACTAAGAATGTTGTTGCCCGCTTCATCAAGCAGAATCTTATTTGCCGGTACGGTATCCCCGAAAGGATCATCACCGATAACGGTACAAACCTTAACAATACTATGATCACCCTTTGTGCGAGCAGTTCAAGATTCAACATCACAATTCATCCCCCTACCGGCCAAAGATGAATGGTGTTGTGGAAGCTGCTAACAAAAATATCAAAAAGATCATACAAAAAATGACAGTCACCTACAAGGACTGGCATGAGATGCTACCGTTTTCTCTCCACGGATACCGTACCACGGATCTCACTTCAACTGGGGAAACGCCCTATTCTTTATTTTATGGCATGGAGGCTGTTTTACCTATTGAGGTCCAGATCCCCTCTTTAAGAATCATGAAGGATGCAGGTTTGAGTGAAGACGATTGGATCCAAACCTGACTTGATTAGTTGAACTTAATTAACGAGAAGAGACTTATTGCTGTTTGCCATGGTCTGGCGTATCAAAAGCGGATGATCAAGGCTTTCAACAAGAAATTCAGACACCAAGAGTATCAAGTCAGAGATCTTGTGATCAAGTGCATCATCTTGCCACAACGTAATCCCAGGGGAAAATGGACTCCTACCTATGAAGGACCATTTGTAATCAAGAACATCTTTTCTGGTGAGGCAATGATCTTAACCACCATGGACGACGACGATCTTCCGCACCCTGCGAATGCAGACATAGTCAAAAGATACTACGCATAAGAGACCCGCTAGGTTGACACACCTAGGAAAAACAAGGGCATCCCGGCGAACCAAAAAGGTTCGGGCAAAAATTAGGGATAAAACAAAAAAATCTATACACCCGGCAAGTTGAAAACCCGAAAGGGTGACTTGGGCAAAAAAGGGTTTCCCGGTGGACTGAAAACCCGAAAGGGCGGTCCAGGAAAAATTTAGGGAATTAAAGCGTATGACTATGTCTCGTCGGATCATTTTAAAGACAATCTCTTCACAGACAAACCTGGAGCTTCTGATCAATCCAATCATCTTCGGACGAAGCAACGAATGGACAAGATATTCGGAGTTACGAAGGCTATAGCATAATGGGAACCCCATGGGATTATTACACATAACTATCTTTCTTTGTAAATTTTTCTTATTTATGACACCATCCTGTTACTAGGATGTCTATCTCCTTTGTACAAAATACTTATTCAAAGTAAATACAAAGACATCTCTTTCAAAGTACAGAAAACCATTTGTCTTTTTCTTTTTACACTTGTGTTTTATTTGCAAAAACGTCCAATGATTCATTAATGAACATATGCATTTGAACATAATTACTGTTTACAAATAAACATGATTAAAAAGAACAATTACTGACAGGTAGAAAGATTAGGAAAACGTCTTTAGGCTATTCCATGAGCAATCTCTACAGCACGTCATTAAGATCCCTAGCGGAGCCAAAACTTTGAACTACAGATCCCCAGCGGAGCTGAGACTACCGACTACAAATCCCCAGCGGAGTTGAAATTTCAATCCCTAGCGAAAATCATCCAGTTTCTCCGGGTTCCCCCAACAAGTTGTCTTGAAGCCTGAAAATCAACCAGTTAACAGTTAACTTTTGTTTCTCCCCAACCTAGGGTAACTCCCCAGTAGAATGGCAGACAACCGAAACTCCTAAACTTTTTCCAAACAGGAATAAGCTTTTCCCCACAAAGTTTTTATTGCTTCTCGACAGAACAAAGACTCACATCAATAATCCCCAGTAGAAGTCATTAAAAATTTCTGGATTCCCCAAGCAGATTCCTCAAGAAGTATATGGAATTACTCTCACAATGGAATCCTCAGCAGTCAAGGATTTATTTTCCCCAACAGCAGTCAAGGATTTATTTTCCTCAGCAATACAGCAAATCAGCTTACATGTGCATACATTACATCCATATATTATAAACATTGATAAAGTACATATATTGCATCATACATTTCATGCAACATAACTTTGTGTTTCAGCTAACATTTTACCCTTTTCAGGATAAGATTAACAACTATCTTTAACAAATATTCAAAGATTTCAGATACAGTACAAATACACTCCAGACACGGTTGCCATTTTGTCACTCATTCAGACTTAATTTCAAGATACGGTACATATATGCTCCAGACACGGTTGCCATTCTGTCACTCATTCGGATTTCAATTTCATGATACAGTACAGATACACTCCAGACACGGAAGTTATTCTGTTGCTCATTCAGATTTCAATTTCAAGATACAATCCAGATACACTCCAGACACGGAAGTCATTCTGTTACTCATTCAGATCTCAATTTCAAGATACAGTCCAAATACACTCAAGACACGGAAGCCATTATGTCGCTTATTCAGGTTCATCCTTCAGATACAGTTCAGATATGCTTTAGACACGGTTTCCATTCTGTTACATATTCAGATTCAAGTACATATACAACTCAGATACGTTCCATATACGGACACCATTCTGATGCTTATTCTTTTGATTTACAACAAACATTCTTGGATGGCATCTACAAGCGCATCTCCAACAAGATTCTAACATACTCTCCAAATGGCATCTTTAAGCCCATTTTATCAACTACACCTTTGTCGAGTGCAAATTTATGGGCACTCCAGTGTCCAATCATCTTTTACCTTCGAGTCACGAACGACAAATGTGATCGGTGGAAATAGAACTGACTGTTTTGAAATGCTAGTTCGCGAAATGTCGTGGTAAGCAAGAGTCGCCGCCGTCTTTTATTTTCTCCAACAAGGAAAGGACAAAAGCACAGCAAAATTCCTTTTTGAGATGTTTCTCGGTTCGGGAGGTAGATTATAAAAAGGGAAGGTGTTAGCACCCTTTCCATCCGTGGTTATCCACGGGCTCTTAGGTACTTGCTCACTATGTTTCCAAAATGCTTTTCTTTTCTTGTGTTTGTGGGTTTTGAGAAAAAGTTTGTTTTGAAAACTTCGTTTTAACTCTTGTATCTGTCCTCAAGAGTGTATGAAGTGTTTGTTTGAAAACTTTTGTCAGAAAAGTGTAAGTGCGAAAAGTATTTTTATTTTGAAAGAGCAAGTATCTAAGAACCTCTACCTACTCAAAAGAAATTAAGCTGTGTAAATGTCCTTTAGACAGTACTATCCCACTATTGAGAAGTAGGTAGCACCGTCGTTGGAGTTATTCGGGTCAATTCGATTATAGGGACATGTGGTCACCAAAGCAATAGTAGGACGCCTTAGCGGTAACCCTAATGTCTTAGATCGTTTTTTATCGAGGCAACCGTTCCGAGGCAACTTTTGATCTTTAGACAGGAGGGCGACCTCTAAAACACCCTATACTCAATGACCACGTCGAGGCAACCAAGTGAGGCGTACCCTAGGAGTGGCATGTGCGAGTGTGTCAGGATTCAGTTAAGTTATCTTTGCACATGTTATGGTGAGCTACATGTTGATTTTAATTTCAGAGATAAGTCTTATCATGCATAGCCTAATTAACATACATCTAGCAGTTAAATGTTGCGGAAAATAAATCTACGCTATTACAAGGCGTCAGATATTTACATCGCCAAAAACAAACCCTTGGAAAAAGTAAATTGCGGGAAATTAAAGAAAAGCGATAAAAAGTCCTAATTAAAGCTATTACATCCTCAGAGCATTTACATAAATATGGATAAAAAATTAATAAAACAAACATACGCGTGAGAGAAAATTGAATCGGAGAAGTTCTTAGGGTTTTGACCCTTTTTGAGAAAGAAAGAAGTTTTTGTCCTTTTTGCATTTAATTAAATTAAACCTAAAACTAATTAATTAATAAAAATAAATATTTTTGAGTTTTTTAATGTCTTAAGGAAATAAATAAAAAAAAGTCACAAGTTAGTAAAAACCCTAATTCTACATGGACTTTATTTATTATGAAAATAATTAAAGTTAACCTAATTAAAGAACTAAATTAATTGTGTTAGCATTTATTTACAAAAATAAATAATTAAGGGTGAAATTAATTTAAATAATAATAATAATAAAAAATGTTATTTTTTAGTTTTCTGATTTTATTATGAAAAAAATTAATTGAGTTAATTAAGTAATAATAATAATAATAATTAATGAAAGAAATAAAAAGGAAAAGAAAAAAAAAGAAAAGAAGTAAACTTGTGGGGGTGATGGCCCAAATCAGGAGGTATGCTATGCAATTCTCAGGCCCAATTGTTTCCAGCCTCTTTGACTTTTTTTGATTCTCCATGGCGCGTGTTGACTGGGAGTATGATGGTCTTCCCCTCAGGACCATTGGATTCATGTCTGGGGGCATCTGGCGCTTGGAGAGATGAAGTTCATGGTGGACCTCAAGGCATGAGGTATACTGGATAAGCTGCAAGAAAATAACAATAATAATTTTGGGGGACCTGGGATTCGAACCTAGGTCCTAATGCTTCCAAGCCAACGCATCAACCACTACACCACTTGCACGCTTTTGATATTATAATAACAAGCAATTATTATATTGGAAATTTAATCCACATGCTGTAAAACAAAATCAAGCACGCACTTTTTTCAAATTATCCAACCACGTGATAACACATCACATCTTCTTCACTTGTACCTGCAAAAGTAATATCAGATAGCGGGGGTTTTTAACCCCCACAACATGCTACGAGGAAAAATAGCGATTAGCACTGTGGTTTATATAAATATTTCGCGAAGGGTGCATCATGTTCGTCTGGTTCTCACGATTTCAACCATATGTATCACTAGTCCTAATTGTTCCTGGATTGCAAAGCCCCAATTCAAAGCTCACGAACCCTAAAAATTCAGCTATGGCATCTTTTGATTTATGGCGTTTCAGTTCAATTCAGTTATACCATTAGCTTCGTATGGTCCCTATTAACACAAACCAATCAAGAAAATATGTTAAATATGCATGAATTCAAGAATACGATTTTGGAAAAAGATGGCAAACCATGAAACTGTAAGTGATGATTCTTTGAGCTATAAAGCTGGAATTTGATTGCCACACGTTCTGGGAACCTCCTGCAGTGTATTAGAATCAACAAAAGTCCTTAAATCGCCCTAGAATGCAAAAATCAGTTTGCAATTTTCTTGAATTTTTCTTAATATGCTATGGCTTTTTTCTGCATCTTTTTCACGTTTTTTTTCATCAGGGTTTGCTTGCATATATATAGAAGAATGAAATTAGGTCAAAACTTGAACAAGAATCCATTGAATTGATGATTTGATCTTTGATTGAAAATCAAATCTTTTTGCATTTTCATGATTGAACAAAGTTGCCAATTTTGGAGATTTTGCATCTTTGACTTTGAGCACGAAATTGCCAGCATATCCTGACCATATTTGCCTCACAAATTGATTGAAAAAATCAAATCTTGTATTTTCCTACAATTTAAATTAATTAAATGAATTAATATTAATTAAAAATCCAATTAATCAATAAAAATAAGAAAATAAGTTCAATTAATCTTGATGGGTCGTGCATAGGTCATGGATGAAGTTTCAAGAAGAGATTTGAGGCCCAATAGCAAAAATAAGGTGTTTTGAGCAAAGTTGACTTTTGCAAATTCCTAAAAATTTCCCAACTTCTCCAATGCATATCTTGCTCAATTTTGATCATATGAACATGTTCTTGGACATTTTGGAAAGGTCTTGAAGTCCTCTAACCAATGCCTTTGATCCCATGTCATTTGGATTTACCAATCTCATGTTATGGCCTTTGACTTAAAGTGCATTTTTGTTGACTTTTGAATTTGACCTATAATGTAGAAATTGATAACTTCTTGTGAGAGCATTTCTTGGACTTGGAGTGTGAATATGGATTGTAGGAAATTGCATCCCCTTCAAAATGAGCATTGGATGGGATTTTTCTGACAAACCATGAAAAAGTTATGCCCTGGTCAAGATACAGTTGACTTTTCTACTGTCCAAAAATAGTAACTTTTTGCACCTTAATGATTTTTGAGTTATCCTTGTGGAATCATGATCAAGACTTGATCAAATGATGATTGTGGACTCAAAATAAGATGTTGACCAAAAATTCTGACTTTTGACTGCAAAATGACCATTTTGCCCTTGTAGTGAACTGTAGATCAAATGAGGCTTTTGGCTGTGCAAATTGGCACTGTGAGTCTTGAAACTTGGCATGTAGATGCTTGAGAATGTTTATAGGCATATGAGACTTGTTTGAACCATTGAAAACCCAAAATTCCTTGAAGGAACCAAAACCCTAATTTCAGCTGTCTTAGGAGGTGGTTTGACTGTATTTTTCTTGAGCAATCTTGAAACCTTTGAAGATCAACCTTGACAAATCTTGAAGAATATGGGAGGGCAAATTTTGGGGTACAACAGTTTCCCCTGTTCAATCTTCTTAAACCTGAGAATGTAGATTGGCTTGCGTGCCTTTCGTGATCCGAAGGTGGAAGATGATTGAACACTAAAGTGCCCAGAAATTTGCACTCGCATGGTGTAGTATCAGCGATGTGATGTCGGGAATGGGCTTAAAGATGCCATTTGGAGAGATAATGGATAGGAGGATGGGCTTATAGATGCCATCTGGAGATGTGACAAAATCTTGTCGGGGGATGGGCTTATAGATGCCATCTGCAGATTGTTCGTTGAATTGTAACTTGGTAGGTTGAAAAAGGGAGGATGTGTAGGGTTGCCTAATGATGAGTCCGTGTAAAACTGCATCTTGGAAGAGAAGGAACCGGTGTAGGGTTGCTTCATGATGGTCAAGTAGATAGTTGTCCTGTCTGGTTTCAGGTATTAATCTACAGTCCGTCGTCCACAGATATTTCCTGGCTTGCTACAGGTATTAATCCGGAACTTAAGAAGGTTGGCCGATGAGATAGTTTTCCTGTCTGGTTTCAGGTATTAATCTCTGACTTGAGAAAGAAAGATGGTTTTCCTGTCTGGTTTCAGGTATTAATCTTCAATCTCTTCAATGTAGATAACTTTCATGTCTGGTTTCAGGTATAGATCTACAATCAACCGTCCACATATATTTCCTGGCTAGTTACAGGTGTTGATCTGGAACTTAAGAAAGGGTGGTCGAGGAGATAGTTGTCCTGTCTGTAACACCCTCTAAACCCCGCATATAATTTTCGCAAATATTAATAATTATAAACTCAGAGTACATGTAATAATCGAGGAATGCTACAATTCTCTTTTAATAAAATAAATTCCTGTCATGCATAATTTTAGTAGTAACTCATACATGTTTACACAGCGGAATACTTAAATTAATAAAATCAAATGTTATAATAATTTCCAAATCATCAGGGATTAACACCTGGAAAGTAAACATCATACTATAACAATTAAAAAGGAATTAAACGAGTCTGACTAAAGCAGCTCGACAACCAAACGTTCCCGGAGTTACAACTATCAGAGCATGACCCGGACATACTAAAACAAAACTAAACTAGACACGGTAAGCCCTCGCCAAGCACCTGAGCGAAGCTCCTCAATCTGAAATATTCAACAGTAAGGGTGAGCTTCTCAAATATACATTTGGTTATACATTCATAACAATCAATTCACGAAATCATAAGCATCACCCAATAATTAGCATATTTCATAATTTACAAAACCTTTACAATTCATATATCCATGACATATTGCCTTTCATATTTGCAAAATATTCATCAAACATCATCGACCATTTATCAATCATACGTGCATACAAACAATCAAATATAGCATTGGAAAATCATCCATTCATGTTATATTCGAGTAATGCAACACACCCATGCATGTGGTACCACTACACCGCCCCATTAAATCGCGGGTCACGGATAACTCACCGTTCCATTATATCGCGGACACGGCTACCACCTCAACGTTCCATTAAATCGCGGACACGTATATTGGCCACCATGTTAATTCCACACAATGGGAATTAACAAATGCAACATGATATGTAAGTATGTAACACTCAGCATACTATGAACATCAATCAACATATCATGCACATCAATAATATCAAACATAACGTGATATGAAATAGCATGTGACCACTCAGCATACCATTTAAACATCAATCATATCAAGTTACGGATAGCATGTAATCACTCAGCATACTATTCAAACATCAACCAATCACATCAATTATATCATATTTCATGCTCGATAACATATCTAAAAGCATGGCAATAAAAATCCAACGTCAAAACACTGAAATCAAAAATTCAGAAACTCATCACAGCAGAGCAACACGGGCACCCGTGTTGTGCAACACGGCCCGTGTTGTGCAGAACGTCCAGAAAAATGCACATTTTAATTTTATCAGTACAGGGGCTCTGACACGGGTACCCGTGTTGTGCAACACGGCCCGTGTCGTGCAACCAGGAGCACACCCCTTCCAACTCAGAGGAGCAACACGGGCACCCGTGTTGTGCAACACGGCCCGTGTTGCTGAGCGCGCACAGGATTTTCCTGAACCTGCAGCAGCTCAGAAAACAGCAGTCCAAACGCGGGAAAACGTCCGCCAAAACGCGTATTTCAGCACCTAACGCATCGAGTTTGTACAATTCACAACAACACCACAATATCCAAGTTACCAACAATTATTATAATAACCTTAATCGGAAACTAACCGTCCTTTTGGGGAAATCTACTGACACGGAGGTTATCCCTACAACTTCCAAGGTAAATTCACGATCATGATATATACTCTCAATTCCTCATTTGGGACCTAAAACTCTTAATCGATTCATAAAAATTGGGAACCTAACCCTTTTCTAACAAGGTTCAGTCCTACAGTTATCGATCCCTAGAAACATCTAACAATTGGGAATTCCTACGATTACCCGAATCAATCGTACATAAACCCATAAACAAATATAAGTCGAGTATAAACCCCCCTTACCTTATCAATTAGCAGCTTTAAGTTCTTGGGCGATGTTCTTCGTTCTCCGTTCTTCAGAGCTCTATTTTCCCAAATTCCAACTTCTGTTCTTACGTGAAAACCAAAAATGAGAAAATGGCCTAAGTCCCAAACATAACTTTATTTCTCTGCACCCCCACTCTTTACTAACAACATCTAAGCCCAATAACATAAAATCTCAATATTCCTTATTTCTTTTATTTTCCTCAAACACTCCAAAATAAATAATTCTTTTTATTTTATTAATTCTAATAAAATAAATCCCCAAATTTAAATAAATCAATTAATTGAAAACGGGGTGTTACAACTCTCCCCCACTAAAAGAGTTTTCGTCCTCGAAAACATACCTTAGACGAACAGCTCAGGATAAGCCTCTTTCATCTGGCTCTCCAGCTCCCAAGTGATATTTCCATCTGCTGGACCTCCCCAAGCAACCTTTACTAATGCTATCTCTTTACCTCTTAACTGTTTCACTTCCCGATCTTCTATCCTCATAGGCAATGCTTCTACTGTTAGGTTATCTCTCACCTGTACATCATCTATTTGGATTACATGAGATGGGTCTGGAATGTATCTCCTCAGCTGAGAAACATGAAAAACATCGTGCAAATTCGCAAGTCTCGGAGGTAAAGCAATGCGATAAGCAACTTCTCCAACTTTTTCCGTAATCTGAAACGGACCAATAAAACGCGGAGTCAACTTCTTAGACTTCAACGCCCGACCAATACCCGTCATCGGAGTAACTCTCATAAACACATGATCTCCAGCACTGAATTCTAAATTCTTTCTCCTCTTATCATGATAACTTTTCTGACGACTCTGAGAAGCTCTCATCTTCTCTTGAATCAATTTGATCTTTTCAGTAGTCTGCTGAACAATCTCTGGCCCAACTACCGAACTCTCTCCAGATTCATACCAACACAAAGGTGTTCTACACCGTCTACCATACAATGCCTCAAACGGAGCCATATCAATGCTCGAATGGTAACTATTGTTATAAGTAAATTCAATCAATGGCAAATAGCTATCCCAAGCTCCACCCTGCTCTAAAACACAAGCACGCAATAAATCTTCTAATGATTGAATCGTCCTCTCCGTCTGTCCATCAGTCTGAGGATGGTAAGCTGAACTCAATCTCAACTTAGTACCCAAAGCCTTCTGCAATCCTTCCCAAAATTTCGAAGTGAACCTCGGATCTCTATCTGACACAATACTAGAAGGAACTCCATGCAAACTCACTATTTTCTCAATATACAACTGTGCCAATCTCTCCATCGAGTAATCCATTCGCACCGGTATAAAATGAGCAGACTTAGTCAACCTATCCACAACGACCCATATCGCTTCACAATTCATAGGAGTCCTCGGCAACCCAGATACAAAATCCATAGAAATACTATCCCACTTCCATTCTGGAATAAACATTGGTTGCATAAATCCAGACGGCTTCTGATGTTCAATCTTCGATTTCTGACAGATTAGACATGCATACAGCTATTTCCTTTTTCATTCCCGGCCACCAAAACAATTTCTTTAAATCATGATACATTTTCGTGGCTCCCGGATGAATGCTCATCCCACTGCGATGTCCTTCCTCTAATATACTTTTCTTGATTTCTGCGACATCAGGAACACAAACTCTATCGCCAAATCTCATAACATCATTCTCATCAATTCTAAACTCACCACCTTGACCTTGGTTGATCAATGTCAATTTATCAACCAAATTAACATCAGATTTCTGCCCGATCCTGATCTCTCCTAGAATACCACTAGTAAGTTTCAACATACCCAAACGAACACACTTCGGAGTACTTTCACAAACTAAACTCAAATCTCGGAATTGCTCAATTAAATCCAATTCACGAACCATCATCATAGACATATGCAAGGACTTCCTGCTCAAAGCATCTGCAACTACATTTGCCTTACCAGGATGGTAATTCAAACCAAAATCATAATCTTTGAGAAATTCCAACCACCTTCTTTGCCTCATATTGAGCTCTTTCTGATCGAAAAGATACTTCAAACTCTTATGATCGCTATACACTTCAAATCTCGAACCATACAGATAATGTCTCCACAATTTCAAGACAAACACAACTGCTGCCAGTTCTAAGTCATGAGTAGGATAGTTCCTTTCGTGAACCTTCAACTGCCTCGAAGCATACGCAACTACCTGTTGATTCTGCATTAAAACACCACCTAAACCCAACAGAGATGCATCACAATAGACCACAAAAGATTCCACCGGATTCGGCAAAATCAGAATAGGAGCACTAGTCAATCTCCGCTTCAATTCTTGGAAACCTTTCTCACAATCAGAATCCCAAATAAATGCTTGTCCTTTACGAGTCAATTTCGTCAACGGCAATGCTAACTTTGAGAATCCTTCGATAAACTTTCTGTAATAACCTGCAAGACCAAGAAAACTTCTAATTTCAGAAACAGTCTTCGGCGCTTCCCACTGAGATACCGCTTCTACTTTTGTAGGATCCACTGCAATACCATTCTTAGAAATCACATGTCCAAGAAAACTAACTTCACTCAGCCAGAACTCACATTTGGACAACTTTGCATACAACTTCCTATCTTTCAACAACTCTAACACAATTCTGAGATGTTCCGCATGCTCTTCGTCATTCTTGGAATAAATCAGAATGTCATCAATAAAAACCACAACAAACTTATCCAGATACGGATGAAAAATCCTGTTCATATATTCCATGAAAACACCAGGTGCATTAGTAACTCCGAACGGCATAACAGAATATTCATAATGCCCATACCTCGTTCGAAAAGCAGTCTTTTGAATATCCTCCGCTTTCACACGAATCTGATGATATCCAGATCTCAAGTCAATCTTACTGAATACACTAGCTCCAATTAGTTGATCCATCAAATCATCAATTCTCGGTAACGGATACCGATTCTTAATGGTTACCTTGTTCAATTGCCTGTAATCAACACACAGTCTCATAGAACCTTCTTTCTTCTTAACCAACAATACCGGAGCACCCCAAGGCGAAACACTTGGACGAATAAACTTCTTCTCCAGTAAATCTTCCAACTGACTCTTCAATTCAGCCAATTCAGACGCAGACATACGATATGGCGCCATCGACACCGGTCTCGTACCAGGAATTAAATCTATAGAAAATTCCACTTCTCTCTCAGGAGGTAACTCGCCAACATCATCAGGAAAGACTTCTGGAAAATCACACACCACTGGCAATTCCACACTCCTGACCTTTCCTGTTGCATCTAACGAAGCAAGTAACATAAACACATTAGCACCGTCTTCCATTGCTTCTTGTACCTGCCTAGCAGTCATAGTCAAATTCTCGACACCAACTGCTTCTGGAAAAATCACCGTCTTAGCAAAACAGTTCAGATGAACCCGGTTGAATTCCAACCAGTTCATCCCAAGGATAATATCAATTTGTTCAAGCGGTAGGCACACTAAATCCATACCGAAACTTCTACCAAAAATCTCAATAGGACAATTCCTACATACGAGTGAAGTTGTCACTGAACCCGATGCAGGAGTATCAACAACCATGCTACCTCGCATACCAGATATGTCCAGTTTCAACCTCTCAGCACAATCCAAAGAAATGAAAGAATGGGTTGCACCAGTATCAATAATTGCAACTAAAGGTGTGCCATGAATAAAACACGTACCTTTAATCAATCGATCCTCTGGAGTAGTCTCAGATCCAGACAAAGCGAACACTCTTCCACTTGACTGATCCTTCCTAGGCTTAGGACACTGCGGACGAATGTGACCTTCTTCGCCACAATTGTAACAAGTAACAGACTTCCCTTTGCAATCAATAGACAAATGACCAGCCTTTCCACATTTATAGCACTTCTTCTCATCACTCTTGCAATCTCGAATGTGATGACCAAACTCACCACACCTGTAGCATCTGATAGGAGCCTTAGAATCTCCCCCACTAGGCCTTTTCCATCCACTTGATCTCGGGTTATCTCTACCATATGGCTTGCCACGGTCCATATGTTGCTTTCCTCTTTTGTCAACAGCCCCACGAGAGTGAGACGACCTATTCTTGGTAATATCTTCTTCCAAGATCCTGCTACAATCCACCAGATCAGAAAATCTACGAATACGCTGGTACCTGATTCCCTGTTTAATCTCATCTCGGAGACCATTCTCAAATTTGATACACTTGGAGAATTCTCCAGCCTCATCATTGTTGTAGTGTGCATAATACTTTGCCAGCTCAGTGAACTTAGTAGCATACTCACTAACAGTCAGATTGCCCTGCTTAAGCTCCAAAAATTCAATTTCCTTTCTTCCCCGAACATCTTCAGGAAAGTACCTCCTCAGAAAAGCCCTTCTGAAGTTAGCCCAAGTCAGTGCCTCTCCATCTTGAACCATTTCAGTCCTTGTGGCAACCCACCAGTCGTCGGCCTCTTCTGCCAACATATGCGTACCATATCTGACTTTCAGATCTTCAGCACAATCGATCACACGGAAAATCCTTTCGATTTCCTTCAGCCACTTCTGAGCACCTTCAGGGTCATGTGTACCTTTGAACAACGGAGGATTGTTCCTTTGGAAATTTCCCAATTGCCTATCAGCACCAATCACGCCTCCAGTTGGGTTTCCAGCAAGTACACCAGCTAACACCCCCAAAGCCTCAGCTAGTGCAGCATCATTTCGTCCGTTACCCCCAGCCATATTCCTGAGAATTAAAACATACTCCACATCAGAATACAGTATCGACAGTGTTGCCTTACACTAATCGCATACAAAAGGGATGACTGACTCCAGACTCTGGTCACAACGACCGACTATGCTCTGATACCACTATTGTAACACCCTCTAAACCCCGCATATAATTTTCGCAAATATTAATAATTATAAACTCAGAGTACATGTAATAATCGAGGAATGCTACAATTCTCTTTTAATAAAATAAATTCCTGTCATGCATAATTTTAGTAGTAACTCATACATGTTTACACAGCGGAATACTTAAATTAATAAAATCAAATGTTATAATAATTTCCAAATCATCAGGGATTAACACCTGGAAAGTAAACATCATACTATAACAATTAAAAAGGAATTAAACGAGTCTGACTAAAGCAGCTCGACAACCAAACGTTCCCGGAGTTACAACTATCAGAGCATGACCCGGACATACTAAAACAAAACTAAACTAGACACGGTAAGCCCTCGCCAAGCACCTGAGCGAAGCTCCTCAATCTGAAATATTCAACAGTAAGGGTGAGCTTCTCAAATATACATTTGGTTATACATTCATAACAATCAATTCACGAAATCATAAGCATCACCCAATAATTAGCATATTTCATAATTTACAAAACCTTTACAATTCATATATCCATGACATATTGCCTTTCATATTTGCAAAATATTCATCAAACATCATCGACCATTTATCAATCATACGTGCATACAAACAATCAAATATAGCATTGGAAAATCATCCATTCATGTTATATTCGAGTAATGCAACACACCCATGCATGTGGTACCACTACACCGCCCCATTAAATCGCGGGTCACGGATAACTCACCGTTCCATTATATCGCGGACACGGCTACCACCTCAACGTTCCATTAAATCGCGGACACGTATATTGGCCACCATGTTAATTCCACACAATGGGAATTAACAAATGCAACATGATATGTAAGTATGTAACACTCAGCATACTATGAACATCAATCAACATATCATGCACATCAATAATATCAAACATAACGTGATATGAAATAGCATGTGACCACTCAGCATACCATTTAAACATCAATCATATCAAGTTACGGATAGCATGTAATCACTCAGCATACTATTCAAACATCAACCAATCACATCAATTATATCATATTTCATGCTCGATAACATATCTAAAAGCATGGCAATAAAAATCCAACGTCAAAACACTGAAATCAAAAATTCAGAAACTCATCACAGCAGAGCAACACGGGCACCCGTGTTGTGCAACACGGCCCGTGTTGTGCAGAACGTCCAGAAAAATGCACATTTTAATTTTATCAGTACAGGGGCTCTGACACGGGTACCCGTGTTGTGCAACACGGCCCGTGTCGTGCAACCAGGAGCACACCCCTTCCAACTCAGAGGAGCAACACGGGCACCCGTGTTGTGCAACACGGCCCGTGTTGCTGAGCGCGCACAGGATTTTCCTGAACCTGCAGCAGCTCAGAAAACAGCAGTCCAAACGCGGGAAAACGTCCGCCAAAACGCGCATTTCAGCACCTAACGCATCGAGTTTGTACAATTCACAACAACACCACAATATCCAAGTTACCAACAATTATTATAATAACCTTAATCGGAAACTAACCGTCCTTTTGGGGAAATCTACTGACACGGAGGTTATCCCTACAACTTCCAAGGTAAATTCACGATCATGATATATACTCTCAATTCCTCATTTGGGACCTAAAACTCTTAATCGATTCATAAAAATTGGGAACCTAACCCTTTTCTAACAAGGTTCAGTCCTACAGTTATCGATCCCTAGAAACATCTAACAATTGGGAATTCCTACGATTACCCGAATCAATCGTACATAAACCCATAAACAAATATAAGTCGAGTATAAACCCCCCTTACCTTATCAATTAGCAGCTTTAAGTTCTTGGGCGATGTTCTTCGTTCTCCGTTCTTCAGAGCTCTATTTTCCCAAATTCCAACTTCTGTTCTTACGTGAAAACCAAAAATGAGAAAATGGCCTAAGTCCCAAACATAACTTTATTTCTCTGCACCCCCACTCTTTACTAACAACATCTAAGCCCAATAACATAAAATCTCAATATTCCTTATTTCTTTTATTTTCCTCAAACACTCCAAAATAAATAATTCTTTTTATTTTATTAATTCTAATAAAATAAATCCCCAAATTTAAATAAATCAATTAATTGAAAACGGGGTGTTACACTGTCTGTTTTCAGGTGTTAATCTTTGACCTGAGAAAGAAAGATAGTTTTCCTGTCTGTTTTCAGGTATTAATCTTCAATCTCTTCATGTAGATAACTTTCCTGGCTGGTTTCAGGTGTTGACCTATAATCAGTCGTCCATAGATATTTCCTGGCTTGCTACAGGTATTAATCCGGAACTTAAGAAGGTTGGCAGATGAGATAGTTGTCCTGGCTGGTTACAGGTATTAATATCTGACTTGAGAAAGAAAGATTGTCTTCTTGGCTTGCTACTGGTATTGATCTTCAATCTCTTTATGTAGATAACTTTCCTGGCTAGTTACAGGTATAGATCTACAATCAGTTCATCCACAGATATTTCCTGGCTAGTTACAGGTGTTGATCTGGAACTGCAAAAGTGGATGGTAATCATCTTTTGATTGACCTTTTCCTGAAAAGGCAAAGCATTAGTTGTATGCAATGTCATGATGTATGAAATGCATGGTGTTCTCAAAATGAGATCGTATGATATGATACGTATATGCATGTATCATGATGTATGACAATGTGATGTTTTAGCTGGGGAAAATAAATCCCGGATAGCTGCTGGAGCATGATGTTGAATTCTTCGTTTCCGCTGGGGATGATGAACGAAGATGATTGCACGAATAAACATGTAGGAGAGGATGACTCCGTTGGGGAATAAACATGGCGAAGAGATTACTCTGTGGGGAATTACTCTGTGGGAAGAGATGCTTCGCTGAGATTTTAACGATAACTCCGTTGGGGACTCCGTTGATAGCTTTGTTGGGATTTTGATGATGAACTCCACTGGGGGGATAGAAAGAACTTCGCTGGGGACGATCTTTCCGTTGCAATTTGCTGAGGATAACCCAGTTAGACTCTGGTGGGGATAATCTCTAAATATGGCTAGGGAGAGATATTTGTACTCTGCAGGGAATAAGCTTCCAGAATCTACTGGGTAAGATGATTCAACTCCGTTGGGGAAGCTTTTCCAGACTGCACTGGGAAATGGCTCCACTGGGGGTATCTTGTATTCCGCCGGGGAACAATCTTATATTTCTGTCGAGGAATATTAAGACTGTCGGGGATGCTTGCTAAGGAATCTGTATACTCCGATGGGGAATATTAAGACCTTTGGGGGATACCCAACTTTTCCAGGACTGATAGTAGACCAACTCTGCTTGGGGGAGAGTATTGCTGACTTGCTGGGGACACTGTGCCTTTTTAGGGCTGATGGGAGGCCAACTCTGCTTGGGGAGAGTATTGCTGAATCTTGTCTTACTCTGCGGGGAGTGAAGGTATCTTAGTCATATTCTTCAGCTGAACTTACCTTGGTACCTCGATGGACAGAGCAACTAGATCACTTAGACAATTCTCATTGCCCCTACTTCCGATGTCACCCGTAATTAGTCCTTTGTTTCGCATGCAAATATTTGTGATCAGCAATTAATGTCAAATGCATATATCAAAAATGAACTTTGGACGTTCTTTGCAAGACAAAACAGATAAAGGAAAAACAATTTGCAATTTGTCTGAAAATGAGCTTGTATTGTTTGAAATTTGCCTGTAAGTAGGCGTTTTTGTACAAGAGGCTGACGTCCTAGTAAGAGAATGCCGCCGAATAAAATAGAGTTTATACAATTTGTGAAAAGAAAACAAAACATCTATGTGAAAAATCCCACTAGGTTCCAACTCTGCTATCGCCTTTATGTCTTCAAGCGTCTCATCACTTTGCTGCTTAGTTGAAGAGGAATCTGATTGATTGGTGCCGTCCGAGCCTGATAGTCGATACCGAAGTATGGATGCAGGGTGATCCAATGAGACATAGTATTACGCTTATCCCTAACTTTTGCCTGCACCGCCCTTTCGGGTTTTCAGTCCGTCGGGATACCCATTTTTGCCCAAGCCGCCTTTTCAGGTTTTCGACTTGCCGGGTGTACATTTTTTTTTTAATTTTCATCCCTTATTTTTGCTCGAACCCTTTTGGTTCGCCGGGAAGCCCTTATTTTTGCCTAGGCCAGTCGACCTAGCGGGTCTTTAATCATGCGTAGTATCTTTTTACTATGTCTACATTGGCGGGGTAAGGAAGGTCGTCACCATCCATGGTGGTTAGAATCATTGCTCCTCCTGAGAATATGTTCTTAACCACGAACGGCCCTTCGTACGTAGGGGTCCATTTTCCCCTGGGATCACCTTGAGGTAGAATGATGCGCTTGATTACCAGGTCCCCAACTCGATACTCTTGTCGTCTGACTTTCTTGTTAAATGCCTTGATCATCCGTTTCTGATACGTCTGACCATGACAAATAGCAGTGAGTCTCTTTTCGTTGATTAGGTTTAGTTGATCAAGCCGAGTCTGGATCCAGTCATCTTCACTTAAACCTGCATCCTTCATGATCCGGAGAGAGGGTATCTGAACTTCAATGGGCAAGACTGCCTCCATGCCATATACCAAGGAGTATGGTGTTGCCCCTGTTGACGTCCGTGCTGAGGTACGGTATCCATGAAGAGCAAACGGTAACATCTCGTGCCAATCTTTGTAGGTCACTGTCATCTTCTGCACAATCTTCTTGATGTTCTTATTAGTTGCTTCTACAGCCCCATTCATCTTCGGCCGGTAGGGAGAAGAGTTGTGGTGCTGTATCTTGAATTGCTCGCAGAGCTCGGTGATCATCTTGTTATTAAGATTGGTACCATTATCTGTAATGATCCTCTCAGGTACACCGTATCGACAGATCAGGTTGTGCCGAATGAACCGTGCCACGACGTTCTTGGTTACAGTGGCAAAGGAAGCTGCTTCAACCCACTTTGTAAAGTAATTGATTGCTACCAGGATGAAACGATGCCCGTTGGATGTTGTAGGTCTGATCTCACCGATCATGTCAATGCCCCACATTGCAAAAGGCCAAGGTGATGTCAAGACGTTCAAAGGAACTGGAGGAACATGCACGTTATCAGCATAGATCTGGCACTTGTGACATGTCCGAGAATGCTGATAACAGTCGGCTTCCATTGTGGACCAGTAATATCCTGCCCGGAGGATTTTCTTTGCCATGGTATGTCCACTGGAATGCATTCCGAAGGTACCTTCATGCAGCTCTGCCATGATCCTTTCTGCTTCAGTTTTATCCACACAACGTAGTAAGGTTGAATCATGGTTTCGTTTATAGAGAATGTCGTTGCTGAGGAAGAACTTTACCGCGAACCTTCTCAGAAACTTCTTGTCATTAACAGACGCGCCCTCGGGGTATTCTTGAGCTTCAAGGTACCTCTTTACTTCATGATACCAGGGCTTTTCTGTTACCTCTTTGGCCTCAAGATCACAGCAATGTGCAGGTTCATCCAATTTCCAAATAATGATCCGGGGAGCCTCGTTGTCCCACTTGACTTTGAACATAGAAGACATTGTAGCTAACGCGTCCGCTAACTGATTCTCCTCTCTTGGGAAGTGTTAAAATGTTATCTCCTCGAAATTGGGAATCAACGTCAATACATATTCCTTGTAAGGAATAAGATTTGGGTGTTTCGTATCCCACTTGCCTTTGATCTGACTGATCACGAGAGCGGAATCTCCGAAGACACTCAGAAACTTGATCCTTAGGTCAATTGCAGCTCGAAGACCCATAATGCATGCTTCATACTCCGCCATGTTGTTGGTGCAGTTGAAACATAGTCGGGCGGTGAGTGGAGTATGAGAGCCCTTAGGAGATATGATTACAGCGCCAATTCCATTACCCAAAGCGTTTGAGGCTCCGTCAAAGTGCATAGACCATCGGGATCTTTCCTCAGGTCCTTCATCCGGTCCAGGTACTTCACAATCAGTCACTATCATGATATTATCGTCTGGAAATTCAAAGTTCATGGACTGGTAATCATCCACTGCCTAATGTGCCAAATGGTTTGCCAACACACTTCCCTTGATTGCTTTTTGAGTTGTGTACTGGATGTCATATTCAGTCAAGATCATCTGCCATCTTGCTATTCTTCCAGACAAGGCAGGCTTTTCGAAGATGTACTTGATTGGATCCATCTTAGAAATCAACAGAGTAGTGTGAGTCAACATATACTGCCTTAGCCGGCGAGCAGCCCATACCAAAGCGCATCAAGTTTTCTCGAGCAGTGAGTATCGGGTCTCACAGTCGGTAAACTTTTTGCTAAGGTAATAAATAGCGTGCTCTTTTCGGCCAGACTCGTCATGCTGCCCCAACACACACCCCATTGAGTTGTCCAGTACTGTCAAGTATAAGATTAGAGGTCTCCCTTCAACCGGTGGCATAAGAATGGGTGGCTCTTGGAGATACTCTTTGATTCTTTCGAAAGCGGCCTGGCATTCATCGTTCCAATGTACTACTTGATCTTTCTTCAGTAGCTTGAAGATGGGATCACAAGTAGAGTTAGGTGTGAGATGAATCGGGCAATGTAGTTCAGCCGTCCTAGAAAACCTCTGACTTCTTTCTCTGTCTTAGGAACTGGCATCTCTTGTATGGCTTTCACTTTGGCCGGGTCCACTTGAATACCTCTGTCGCTCACGACGAAGCCTAGCAGTTTTCCAGATCTCACCCCGAAGGTGCACTTGTTTGGGTTTAATCTCAGCTTGTACAACTTCAACCGGTCAAACAGCTTCTGTAGGTGGTCAAGGTGTTCCTCCTCAGTTTGGGACCTTGCAATCATATCATCGACGTATACTTCAATCTCATGATGGATCATGTCATGAAACAAAGCAACCATGGCACGTTGGTAGGTTGCCCCCAACATTTTTCAACCCAAAAGGCATGACCTTGTAACAGAAGGTGCCCCACTGAGTAACAAAAGTGGTCTTCTCCATGTCTTCGGGAGCCATCTTTATTTGATTATAACCGGAGAAACCGTCCATGAAGGAGAATACCTTATGCTGAGCAGTGTTGTCAACCAGAACGTCGATGTGAGGCAGAGGGAAGTCATCCTTAGGGCTCGCCCTGTTCAAATCCCTGTAATCAACACACATTCGGACCTTACCGTCTTTCTTTGGCACTGGAACCACGTTGGCAACCCACTGAGGGTAAGAAGTCACTGCTAGAAAACCGGCATCAAATTGTTTCATAACCTCAACTTTGATTTTCTCGGACATCTCTAGACGCATATGGCGAACCTTCTGTTTTACCGAAGGGCATTCTTCCTTAGTAGGCAGGTGATGAACCACAATATCGGTATCCAACCCAGGAATATCTTCATAAGACCAGGCAAAGATTTCCACGTAGTCATGTAGCATTTGAATCAACCGTTGTTTCACACTAAGCTCCAGATTTGCACCAATCTTGACTTCCTTTCTGTTTGTCTCAGTACCCAGATTTACCGTTTCCACTGGATCTTCATGTGGCTGAATGGCCCTCTCTTCCTGGAGTAGCAGTCTTGCAAGCTCACCCGGCACTTCGCAATCATCTTCACCTTCGTCTTCGGCTAAGTTGATCGGATTTTCAAAGTCATAACTGGCAGTAGCAGAGTCGTTACTAGTGAGATCCAGAGTGGATTGGGACCTGTATATGTGAGTGTGTGTAAATAGCTGTTTTGCAATATATAATAAAGAAAGACAAGGAGCGCAAGATTTGAAATGCAAAAAATGTCCAATGCTTTTATTAATGATATATGAAAATGACACACAAAAGCCCTCACAAATGAAGCCACGGTGCCCCGGGTAAGACATCGCGCCATAAAGTTTCACAATATTGTTTGTTACAAATTCAAAACAAAGGAGTTCATTACTGAGTCACAAAATTAATAAGGACGAAGTCTTTCGCAGTCCAGTTGCTTGGTCCACCGTTGGTCGTAGGGTAGATCCAGCTGTCGAATTCAGATTCCTCCACGTCTTCTTCAATGGCATTTACTCCCGAGTTGCTGATGAACACAGGAGGTCTTCCGATCCTTGCACGACGAATAGCCCTCTGAGCTTCTGCAGTGAAACCCAAACCAAACTTGTCAGTCTTCTGAGTAAAATCAAGAAGTCGGCCCCAGTTTGCGCACTCACCCTTCTCAATGACAGCCCGAGCATCCTTTAAGGAAGCCTTCTTCAATGGAGGATCTTCAATCACAGTTTCAGCTGATGCCAGTGTTGGAGGAACTTCTTCAAAGGGTTGAAAGGGGGTCTCAATGAACTCCCCATCCATTTCTATGTACCGGAACGAGTTGAGGTGGTTGACCATATATTCTTCCTCCCCCTGAACTGTCACAATATTCCCCTTGACCGGGTATTTCAGCTTCTGATGTAGTGTGGAGGTCACAGCTCCAGCCTTGTGGATCCATGGACGACCCAGCAAACAAGAATAGGACGGTCGAATGTCCATCACATAGAACATAGAGTCAAAGACCTGAGAGCCAACCCTGATTGGAATATCGACTTCACCATGCACCATCCTTTTAGACCCGTCAAAGGCCCGGACAACAATGTTACTTGGCTTTAGTTCCAACCCTTCGCAATCCAACCTGTCTAGAGCTTTCTTGGGCAAGACGTTCAACGAGGAACCAGTGTCAACCAACACATGTGCAAGAGTAGTGCCCCTGCATTCAATGGAGACATGCAGGGCATCATTATGGTTCTTCTCTTTAGCGGTCAGATCAGCATCGGAGAAACCCAAACCATTATCAGCAGTTAAGTTAGCCACACAATCGGTAAACTGATCAGTTGACGTCTCTTGTGGCACGTGGGCCATCTTCAGGAAGGTAATCAAAGCCTTGGCATGGGCCTCTGAACACAACAACAGTGATAGCATAAAAATTTTAGATGGGTTGTGCCCCAGTTGCTCAACTACGTTAAAATCACTCTTCTTAATAATCTTAAGAATCTCTTCCATCTCCTGCTTGGAAGCTTCAACATTGACGGTCTTTGGTGCCTCCGTTTGGGCAGGCATACCAGTGGCGATCCCTTTGCCCCGAGCGTCAGATGACTCGGCGGCAGGGGTAGAAATAGGAACTTGATCAGGAAGGGAAGCAGGCACACTTGCAGGTGTGATGACAATAGGTCTATGGATAGTTGGTGGCGCAATATCTAGTGAGAAAAGTCTACCACTACGGGTGACTTTAGTAGGCCCGGTGATGTTGCTGGCGCCGGTACTAGTATCAAACTCTTGCTTAACCCCAAGAACATAAACATCTGCCCCATAGTGCCACGGGACAGCTTTGTCGGATGTATAGGGGATGGGCCCCGGAACATTGATGATTATAGGTGCAATCTTCTGAGCAGGCATAATTTTGACAGGCTTCCTTAAGGGAGCCTTGGGAGAATTGTTGAAAATGGTGAAAATGGATACTTCTTCAGTAGGGGTAGCAGGAACAGCAATCTTTTCAAAAAGGATTTCCTGGTTATCCATCTGGTTTTGGATGCCTGACTTCAAAAATGGACAACCAGTAGGTGAAACGGAACACAGATGGCAACCTTTACTACATCCCAGAAATAAACCGGCTAGCAACAGGTTCCTTTTAACAGTCAACAGCGGGGTAACAATATCATCCACAGAGGCTACAGACAGGTCCTCCTCTACAACATTCACTCATGCTTGGGCATGGGAGCAGTCACAACATTGGGCCTTTCGGGCGCCTCGAACTCTATCTCTTTAGCATCAATTAGGTCCTGAACCTTATTCTTCAGAGCCCAACAATCATCTGTAGTATGCCCCGGGCTGTCAGAGTGATAAGCGCAGTGGGCGTTAGGATTATACTTTGGGGATGTTGTGTTTACAACCTTCGGAGCTTCTTTTATAGTCACCAGATTGGTTGTCAGTAACTGCGGCAATATCTGGGACAAGGTCATGTTGAGACGAGTAAACTGCCTTCTGGGTCTCTCACCCCTTTGTTGGTTATGATGATGAGGAGCAGCAACAGGTTTTGAAATAACCACCGCGTTGACAGCTTGGCGGCGTTCCGGTCTATTCTGTCTCCTTGAACCATAGACAGCACTGGATTCCTTCTTGAAGGGCTTCTTTTCTGTGCTCGAGGAGGCACCCTTCTGTATCTTCCCAGACTTGATACCAGCTTCTATTCTCTCCCCAGTCAAGATAAGGTCTGTAAACCCGGCAGAAGAATTTCCGATCAAATGGTTGAAGAACGGACCAGACAGGGTCCCCAGGAACATATCAACAAGCTCACGGTCAGTCAAAGGTGGCTGCACCCTTCCAGCCAGGTCTCTCCACTTTTGAGCATACTCCTTAAATCCTTCACCCGTCCCTAGTGACATACCCTGGAGTTGGGTGCGCGTAGGAGCGAGGTCGGAATTATATTGATACTGCTTATAAAACGCAGTAGCCAAATCCTTCCAGTTATGAATACTGGCTTCATCCAGCTGATAAAACCATTCGAGTTGAGTCCCTGAAAGACTATCCTGGAAGAAATGGATCCACAAATTCTTGTCAGCAGTGTAAGGTTGGATCTTCCTTACATATGATCAGAGGTGCAACTTAGGACAGGAAGCTCCGTCATATTTGGCAAAAGCAGGCGCCTTGAACTTATGGGGAATCACCACCCCAGAGGATAAGCCTAGGTCTCCGAAGTCCAACCCGGGCACATTTTGTATCTCTATAGCACTTAAACGGTCCTCCAACTGTTTGTACCTGTCCTCAGCAGGAGGGTACTGTTCATCATCATAATCCGTCTCGTTGTTGGAGACCACGGGACTAGGAACCCTTCTCTCTTGTGGACTGTCTTTTCCTACAGATGAGGTAGTCAGATCAACCTCATTCTACAATCCGTTCCCAAATATGCGTCCAGTGTTGAACAAGACGGTCCTCTTCTTCTTCTTCTTCAGAATCAGAGTCTTCAACTCCTGTTGACCCTTGGCTAGGCTCATAACCAACTCTTGGAACTGGGCATTCTGGGCCTGGAGGGCCTTGATAGCTTGTTCAGTGGAAGGTTCAGAAGACATGATGATTGCTGAAATAAACAACGAAGAAGATAAGTGACCTGTAAAAAGGGGTACCTGTTATGCATATGATGAAATGAAATGCGTATGATTTATGTTTTCAAAGACAATCGGGATTCAACTTTGTAGACAAAAAGGAAACACACTTCATTAGATTCAACTTTGGAATTTAAATTGTTCAACAAATTGCCCTTAGGCGTTACAGGAATGGAAATACTGAAAAGTAAACAAAAGATGTAAAAGAAACAACAAATGTCCATCAATGCTCCCATGGCCTCTTCTTCTCAGTGCGGATATAGTCATTCACGATCCGCTCGTTCTCCAATTGCTTTGTCAGCTTCTGGATCTTCTGTTCCTGTTCATTGAACCTTTCCCGATAAGAATCCCATTCTTCCTGCAGTTGTGCCCAAGACCTCTTTAGCGTGTCAACATCAGTGGGCATATGAGGACGGAGAACAGTTAGAGGAATCCCGTCTTTATCAGCAACTTCAAGAGTAATAGGCCTGACAGCTTCGTATGGCATACCTAACTTCTGAGCACGGATGCGGACCCATCTGAAGTAGGATTACATTGGTAGAGACGTCTTTGGTCCCAACTCATGTGGGTCAGCTTTGTGAATTCTATCCCAAGCCCTGGTGAATCTACGGCGCAGCTCGTCACTATCTACCTGAAATTCAAAACTGATGTGAGGTATCAACATCTCATGAGGCCCTGCTCTTCTGGATCTTCTGAACTGACGGAGAGCTAAACATGGTTATAAAAGATTCCTCCCTGGGTACCAATCAATGGAACATTAGGGTACTCTCCGCAACGATCAATAACGACCACCTCATCTAAACCTCTGAGAGTACAAATGATGTCATTATCAGTTAGAGACATTATCCTATGAGCCCAGCCCCTTCCTTTTGTGTTCTTCAGTACGAACTTAGGGAGGTGCAAAATAAACCACCTCACCAATAAAGGAGCACAACACCACAAAGTTCCCCGTCTTCGGGCAGTACGAGCATAGAGCTGTTGCAGGATGTCACCCAAGAGAGTGGGTACAGGGTTTCGAGAGATGAAAATCCTTATGGCGTTGACATTAATAAAGGTATCAGGATTTGGAAACAATACTAGACCATAGATTAAGAGAGCCATAATGTCTTTGTACGCCCTGAAGTCTAAGTCATTCCAGAAACAATTAGCTTTGCCAACCAGAAACTTAGCCAAAAAACCCTTAACTTCACTTCTAGTCTCCCAGTTAGCCATTACCTCTTCTTTGGTCAAGGGAAGGGCTGCAGCAATCTCTTCAGGCCTAAGAGTCTTTTCCCAACCAGTGAATGGAGTCTGTTCCAAAACAGGGATACCAGGCAAATCAGAGAATTCTTCCAGGGTAGGGACCAGCTGGAAGTCTTGAAAGGTGAAGCAATGGTACAGCGGATCATAAAACTAGGCCAGGACGCTCACCAATTGTTGGTCCCACTTTGAAGTGACTAAACCGAGAAGAGAACCATGCCTCTTGATGAAGGAAGTAGTGTTTGGAAACCTATCAACCAATTCTGTAAGCAAAGCAGGTGGTTGAACAAAGTTGAGCCGGATAGTATTCCTTCGCACGGGCATCATGATGTCCTACAAAACAGAGCAAAGATGAAACCCTCTTGTCTTTGAAATGGGTTAGTCCTTATGCAGGATGCATGCAATGTTATGATGGTATGATGTTATGATAAAGGCACACCACAAGTATTCACAAAAGGCAAACATGGTAAGGCACACAAATCACACAAAAGAGCCCTTAGAGTTCAGGCCAGCATGAAGTTTAGGTACTACCCTCTTTCAGTTTCAGTTGGTTAAGACCTGTCCTAAAAATAGTAACCGGGTTCTAGAGGATCTCAATATCACTGAATACCCTCAATCGGTCATAACTCCAGCTTAGCAATCTTTTCTTGCGGCCGGAACCATCGCGAGAGTTTAGCCTCAATGAGTGTAGCATACTGCTACTGTTTTATGGCCAAGTTGGTCAATTTAAGGTGCTAAGGTCAGTTGGTGCTTAACGACTCCTCAGAAGACCCATATTCTCCTCGTTCCAACACAAGGGATATCGGTACAGACCAAGGTGTCACACCAACGTATCTACTGCTTCACCCGTGTCGGTCTACGCCGGACAGGTCCCTCGCAGTTTATTGCTACTTACCTAAAGGGTATTCCCCAGATCCGGGTTAGGATCTATGAAACTCCGATACAAGACCACAAAATTAAAGTATACAAGGCATACAATTGAAAACATAGAATGATCTAATCCTAAGGTACACCTCAATTATTAAGTCCCCAGCAGAGTCGCCAGTTCTGTGATCGGTGGAAATAGAATTGACTGTTTTGAAATGCTGGTTCGTGAAATGTCGCGGTAAGCAAGAGTCGCCACCGTCTTTTATTTTCTCCAACAAGGAAAGGACAAAAGCACAGCAAAATTCCTTTTCGAGATGTTTCTCGGTTCGGGAGGTAGATTATAGAAAGGGAAGGTGTTAGCACCCTTTCCATCCGTGGTTATCCACGAGCTCTTAGGTACTTGCTCACTATGTTTCCAAAATGCTTTGCTTTACTTGTGTTTGTGGGTTTTGAGAAAAAGTTTGTTTTGAAAACTTCGTTTTAACTCTTGTATCTGTCCTCAAGAGTGTATGAAGTGTTTGTTTGAAAACTTTTGTCAGAAAAGTGTAAGTGCGAAAAGTATTTTTGTTTTGAAAGAGCAAGTATCTAAGAACCTCTACCTACTCAAAAGAAATTAAGCTGTGTAAATGTCCTTTAGACAGTACTATGCCATTATTGAGAAGTAGGTAGCACCGTCGTCGGAGTTATTCGGGTCAATTCGATTATAGGGACATGTGGTCACCAAAGCAATAGTAGGACGCCTTAGCGGTAACCCTAATGTCTTAGATCGTTTTTTATCGAGGCAACCGTTCCGAGGAAACTTTTGATCTTTAGACAGGAGGGCGACCTCTAAAATACCCTATACTCAATGACCACGTCGAGGAAACCAAGTGAGGCGTACCCTAGGAGTGGCATGTGCGAGTGTGTCAGGATTCAGTTAAGTTATCTTTGCACATGTTATGGTGAGCTACGGGTTGATTTTAATTTCAGAGATAAGTCTTGTCATGCATAGCCTAATTAACATACATCTAGTAGTTAAATGTTGCGGAAAATAAATCTACGCTATTACAAGGCGTCGGGTATTTACATCGCCAAAAACAAACCCTTGGAAAAAGTAAATTGCGAGAAATCAAAGAAAAGCGATAAAAAGTCCTAATTAAAGCTATTACATCCTCGGAGCATTTACATAAATATGGATCAAAAATTAATAAAACAAACATACGCGTGAGAGAAAATTGAATCGGAGAAGTTCTTAGGGTTTTGACCCTTTTTGAGAAAGAAAGAAGTTTTTGTCCTTTTTGCATTTAATTAAATTAAACCTAAAACTAATTAATTAATAAAAATAAATATTTTTGAGTTTTTTAATTTTTTAAGGAAATAAATAAAAAAAAGTCACAAGTTAGTAAAAACCCTAATTCTACATGGACTTTATTTATTATGAAAATAATTAAAGTTAACCTAATTAAAGAACTAAATTAATTGTGATAGCATTTATTTACAAAAATAACTAATTAAGGGTGAAATTAATTTAAATAATAATAATAATAATAAATGTTATTTTTTAGTTTTCTGATTTTATTATGAAAAAAATTAATTGAGTTAATTAAGTAATAATAATAATAATAATTAATGAAAGAAATAAAAAGGAAAAGAAAAAAAGAAAAAAAGAAAACTTGTGGGGGTGATGGCCCAAATCAGGAGGTATGCTATGCAATTCTCAGGCCCAACTGTTTCCAGCCTCTTTGACTTTATTTGATTCTCCATGGCGCGTGTTGACTGGGAGTATGATGGTCTTCCCCTCAAGACCATTGGATTCATGTCTGGGGGCATCTGGCGCTTTGAGAGATGAAGTTCATGGTGGACCTCAAGGCATGAGGTATACTGGATAAGCTGCAAGAAAATAACAATAATAATTTTGGGGGACCTGGGATTCGAACCCAGGTCCCAATGCTTCCAAGCCAACGCATCAACCACTACACCACTTGCACGCTTTTGATATTATAATAACAAGCAATTATTATACTGGAAATTTAATCCACATGCTGTAAAACAAAATCAAGCGCGCACTTTTTTCAAGTTATCCAACCACGTGATAACACATCATCATCTTCTTCACTTGTACATGCAAAAGTAATATCAGATAGTGGGGGTTTTTAACCCCCACAACATGCTACGAGGAAAAATAGCGATTAGCACTGTGGTTTATATAAATATTTCGCGAAGGGTGCATCATGTTCGTCTGGTTCTCACGATTTCAACCATATGTATCACTAGTCCTAATTGTTCCTGGATTGCAAAGCCCCAATTCAAAGCTCACGAACCCTAAAAATTCAGCTATGGCATCTTTTGATTTATGGCGTTTCAGCTCAATACAGTTATACCATTAGCTTCGTATGGTCCCTATTAACACAAACCAATCAAGAAAATATGTTAAATATGCATGAATTCAACAATACGATTTTGGAAAAAGATGGCAAACCGTGAAACTGTAAGCGATGATTCTTTGAGCTATGAAGCTGGAATTTGATTGCCACACGATCTGGGAACCTCCTACAGTGTATTAGAATCAACAAAAGTCCTTAAATCGCCCTAGAATGCAAAAACCAGTTTGCAATTTTCTTGAATTTTTCTCAATATGCTATGGCTTTTTTCTGCAGCTTTTTCATGTTATTTTCATCAGGGTTTGCTTGCATATATATAGAGGAATGAAATTAGGTCAAAACTTGAACAAGAATCCATTGAATTGATGATTTGATCTTTGATTGAAAATCAAATCTTTCTGCATTTTCATGATTGAACAAAGTTGCCAATTTTGGAGATTTTGCATCTTTGACTTTGAGCACAAAATTGCCAGCATATCTTGACCATATTTGCCTCACAAATTGATTGAAAAAATCAAATCTTGTATTTTCCTACAATTTAAATTAATTAAATGAATTAATATTAATTAAAAATCCAATTAATCAATAAAAATAAGAAAATAAGTTCAATTAATCTTGATGGGTCGTGAATAGGTCATGGATGAAGTTTCAAGAAGAGATTTGAGGCCCATTAGCAAAAATAAGGTGTTTTGAGCAAAGTTGACTTTTGCAAATTCCTAAAAATTTCCCAACTTCTCCAATGCATATCTTGCTCAATTTTGATCATATGAACATGTTCTTGGACATTTTGGAAAGGTCTTGAAGTCCTCTAACCAATGCCTTTGGTACCATGTCATTTGGATTTACCAATCTCAAGTTATGGCCTTTGACTTAAAGTGCATTTTTGTTGACTTTTGAATTTGACCTATAATGTAGAAATTGGTAACTTCTTGTGAGAGCATTTCTTGGACTTGGAGTGTGAAGATGGATTGAAGTAAATTGCATCCCCTTCAAAATGAGCATTGGATGGGATTTTTCTGACAAACCATGAAAAAGTTATGCCCTGGTCAAGATACAGTTGACTTTTCTACTGTCCAAAAATAGTAACTTTTTGCACCTTGATGATTTTTGAGTTATCCTTGTGGAATCATGATCAAGACTTGATCAAATGATGATTGTGGACTCAAAATAAGATGTTGACAAAAAATTATTACTTTTGACTGCAAAATGACCATTTTTCCCTTGCAGTGAACTGTAGATCAAATGAGGCTTTTGACTGTGCAAATTGGCACTGTGAGTCTTGAAACTTGGCATGTAGATGCTTGAGAATGTTTATAGGCATATGAGACTTGTTTGAACCATTGAAAACCCCAAATTCCTTGAAGGAACCAAAACCCTAATTTCAGCTGTCTTAGGAGGTGGTTTGACTGTATTTTTCTTGAGCAATCTTGAAACCTTTGAAGATCAACCTTGACAAATCTTGAAGAATATGGGAGGGAAAATTTTGGGGTACAACAGCAAAACTCACCAATCTAACTCTTCAGGTTCAAGAAGATTGAACAGGGGCAGTTGTTGTACCCCAAAATTTACCCTCCCATTTTTCATAGAAAACACAACCCTAGGGTTTCTCAGATATTCAAGTTGGCTTAGGAATCGATCAGACAGATTCTCTTTTGTGGCAGTAAACCAGTAATTAAGGTTTTTCTTGAAATTCTCAAAAGAAATGAATTCTCAAAGATCCAATTGGCTTTCACAGGTCTTCATGCTTTCTCAAGTTTACTGAAAAGACAATGGTTGTTCTCAGAGCATGGTTTGTTTGGGATAAGAGATTAAGACTGTCATGTGGGACACTCATGATTGTTTGATCCAGGTTAACCAGATGTTTCGTGTCTCTTAAAACAATTGCTTGGTTAGGAAATGGAATATACAGTGCGTGTTTGTTTGGAATGCAGTTGCAAGATTACAAAATTATTGGAATTTAAGTTATCAGATTGGAGCATTTTGTTTCAATTATCTTGATTGGGAATCTTTAAGAATCAGTTAGGATGCAAAGAGAAAATTACAAGTTATTGACAGTAAATGATTTCAATTGACACCAGAATATTTCATAAGATTTTCTCCAATTTTTTCAAACATTGTTACAAAATAATTTGTTCTTATAAATACTCTATGTTTTACAACTTATTGTATTTAAAAGAAAAATTAGTACAATTGTTGGATACAATACAAGAATGTTTTTTTCTAAATTACAAAGGAAATTCAAATGCTTGATTGGCCTAGGAGAACTAATCTATGCCTAAGTTTGACTGAAGTTCTTTTGCTATCTCCAAAGACCTTCCTTTCTTGCCCTAGGGTTCTTGCCTTCCATGCTTTGTCCCCTCCATTGTGCTCACATGAAAATGAAAGAAAGGAAATATGATTAGTACAAAATTATTTGGGCATGAGCAAGAATTTTCAAAAGAAAAAGTGCTATTCATCATTAAAGTTTGCAAATTGGAATCAAAAGGCTATTTTAATTCATCACAATTTATTTTCTCGATTTGCAAATCACAAGAAGATTATTCTTCTTGGTTCACAAAAAGAAAAAATACAAGCTGTAAGTCTCAGAGTGCCTAAGAGGGGGGGGTGAATTAGGTCTTATAAAATTTATTCGTTTTATGAGAATGCTTGGTAGTAATTTTTCGGTTAAGTGTTTGAAGTTTTTTATTATATCTTTATCTTTTCCTGATTATGGTGATGAAAGCGATAAAAGCGGAAAAGGAAAGAACACGGTAATATATCCTGGTTCCCCTCACAATCCGAGAGTACTCCAGTCCCCTTTCCAACACGAAAGAGATTTCACTATAGTTAGAATGATTGTACAGCCTATGCTTACTATCTAACCTATAGGGTGATCAAAGGTTCTTAACACCTTTAAGACCAAACAAACACTAATGTGAATGAAGAACAATCCTCTTCAAGTCACAACACTTACTTCCAACAATCCTGGATAGTAAGGGAAAATCTTTAAGTAATACAATGATTTAGTTTGAAGTATATGGAGAGCTTTATCAATCTTCAATTGATCTTCTTCTTCAAGATAAAAACAATTCTCAACAATGTATATAAATGTTCACAATGTATGAATGAAACTTGAAATGATAATGAAAGTGTATATGGCAAGTTTCACAAAATTATGAACACATGAAAGTTTAAATTCAAATGTGAGTAAATGAGAAAATTGTTAATGAAGAAGTATATTTGTTAATTTGAAAATTGAAGTATTGAACATTGAACATTGTTTGAAAATAAGAAAATCTGCATTTTATAAAGTTACAAGAACCTCTTCATTCATGCCAATTCATATGAAAAGTTGCAATGAATTCATGAAAAGATACCACTTGAAAAATGTTCAAAAAACAAAGTAAAAGCTACATTGGTTCGCTAGGAACCGGTTCCGACACTGACAGAACCCGGTTCTTAGTGAACGTTATAAGTTGGAATTCAAATTTATCATGCAGGAACCGGTTCCCCTATTGGTACAACCCGGTTCCTGGTACAAAATCAAGGGACATGTTTTTTGAGAAATGCTGGAACCCGGTTCCCTGTTAGGGAGGAACCGGTTCCTAAAGGTTTATTTTCAAAAATACATTTTGAAAGATATTTCAAACAAAGTTTTTCTTGATGTTAAAGTTATGGAATATGTATATGTTGATGAATGCATATTGTGAACATCTATATTCAAGGTTTTAAGAATTATTTATACCATATTGACATTTGATCATTTCTTCAATAATTCTTCAATAATCTTCAAGACTTTTATTTGATGTTGATAAGCTTTTTGCACATCCTTTGAAAGTTGATGTCCTTGTTGTCTTCATCAAAACACATGCTTTAAATATGACTTGAAAAGCTTGCAATTACATTCTCCCCCTTTTTGATGATGACAACCAAGTCCTGAAAACGATTTCTTGAAATGTTCATGTTGTTTTGTGTAGCAAACATGGTGAGCAAATGCAAGGCTCCCCCTAAATTGTATGCTCCCCCTAAGTCCATGATTCTTTGAATTTTGGAGTGAGTTTGATATTTATTTGGGCCTGCAATTTCTTGAAACAAAACAACACACATGCATACTCTTCTCCCCCTTTGTTAACATAAAAAAGGATGGGGAAAAAGAGTGAATATATATATATATATATATATATATATATATATATATATATATATATATATATATATATATATATATATATATATATATATATATATATATATATATATATATATATATATATATATATATATATATATATATATATATATATATATATATATATATATATATATATATATATATATATATATATTAAGACGTGTATAAAACACAACCATATGTACCGGATTGTAATTCTCAATTGGAGTACCGGATTCATCTTGATCAACATATGTACCGGAGCCCATTGGAGTGTTCATGGCTTTACAATTGTCCATATCAAACTTTTTCAATAATTCTTTGCAATACTTAGATTGATTGATGAAGATTCCATCTTCTAGTTGCTTGATTTGTAGTCCAAGAAAGTAGTTCATATTTCCCATCATAGACATCTCGAATTCTCCTTGCATCATCAATGAGAATTCCTCACACATTTCTTTGTTAGTCGATCCAAAAATGATATCATCAACATAGACTTGAACCAATAAAGTGTTACTTTGGATTTTCTTAATGAACAAGGTTTTATCAACCTTACCCTTTTCGAAACCTTTTTCACACAAAAAATTGCTAAGTCTATCATACCATGCTCTTGGTGCTTGCTTTAAGCCATAAAGAGCCTTTCTCAACTTAAAGACATGTGAAGGATGTTTGAAGTCTTCAAATCCCGGGGGTTGTTTGACATAGACTTCTTCATTGATGTATCCATTCAAGAATGCGCTTTTGACGTCCATTTGAAAAAGCTGAAAATTTAATGAACAAGCATAAGCAAGTAAAAGACGTATAGCTTCTAACCTTGCAACCGGAGCAAATGTTTCTTCAAAGTCGATTCCTTCCTCTTGATTGTAACCTTAGGCAACCAACCTTGCTTTGTTTCGAACAATTAGACCATTCTCATCAAGTTTGTTCTTAAACACCCATCGGGTACCTATGATGTGTTTACCACTTGGTCTAGGAACAAGTTCCCAAACTTGATTTCTCTCGAATTGATTTAATTCTTCTTGCATAGCAATAATCCATTGATCATCTCCTAAGGCTTCATCAACTTTGGTAGGTTCAATTTGAGAAATAAACGCCATGTTTAAGCAAGCATCTTTTAGATTCAATCTTGTTGATACTCCTTGGCTAATGTCACCAATAATTTTGTCAATAGGATGGTCTCTATGAGTTCTCCATTCTTTTGGTAGATCATTGATGTTTGAATGTTGTTGAACAATGTTTTCTGAATTTTCCGGTGATTTCTTAATTTGATCAAATGAAAGATCTTCCGGGGGTAAATCTATAGGATCATCATCATCACAAACAACTACTTCCTCCTTAGAGGGGTTAGTTTCATCAAAAGATACATGCATAGATTCTTCAATAGTTAAGGTTCTTTTATTATAAATTCTATATGCTTTACTAGAAAGCGAATAACCAAGAAATATACCTTCGTCGGATTTCTCGTCAAACTTACCGAGATTATCTTTGTCATTATTAAGAACAAAGCACTTGCATCCAAAAATGTGGAAGTGAGCAATATTTGGCTTTCTTCCTTTGAAGAGTTCATATGGAGTCTTCTTTATTATAGGTCTAATGATAACTCGATTTCCAACATAACATGCCGTACTAACCGCATCCACCCAAAAATATTTAGGAAGATTTGCATCACTAAGCATTGTTCTTGCAAGTTCCACTAGAAACCTATTCTTTCTTTCAACTACTCCATTTTGTTGTGGAGTTCTAGGTGCTGAAAAATTATGAGAGATACCATGTTCTTCACAAAATTCTTCAAATTGAGCATTTTGGAATTCTCCACCATGATCACTTCTTATGGATACAATCTTTAGTGATTTTTTGGATTTGCTTAGCATACTTCTTAAAGGCTTTGAAAGCATCACTTTTCTGCACAAGAAACAAAGTCCAAGAATATCTAGAAAAATCATCAATAATGACTAAAGCGTATACATTACCTTCGAAGCTTTTTGTTCTTGATGGACCAAAGAGATCCATGTGTAACAATTGTAGTGGTCTTGTAGTAGACACCACATTCTTAGATTTGAAAGTTGTTTTGGTCTTTTGCCCTTTTGGCATGCATTACATAATTTGTCCTTGATGAACTTCATCTTTGGTAGACCAATAACTAAGTCATGCTTAACCAATTTGTTTAAGTGCTCCATGTGAATGTGAGCGATCCTCTTGTGCCATAACCAAGCGCATTTAAGTGATTTGTCAAATGCACAAATCTCTTTTGTAAGTCAAGAATGGATTCTCCGGGCTGCATTCGAAATAGTTCATATTCTTGACTCAAGGTATTTAGCCTTGATCTTTTTACTTCAGCCGTTCCTTCATGAGTTTGAACCAGGGTATCCCGTATTTCTTTTGCTGTCTTGCAGTTCGAGACACAGAAAAATTCGTCCATACTGAGTGCACCTTGAAGAAGGTTTATTGCCTTTTTGTCAAAGAGAACTTTCTTTTTATCATCGTCGTCCCATGCAGTTTTGGGTTTTACAGAACCAATGCCATTGATTACTGATATTGGAATAAATGGACCATTTTCAACAGCATCCCATACTTCCTCTCCCTGTGCTTCTAAATGCGCCTTCATGCGTATTTTCCAGAAGTCAAAATATTCACCACAGAATAGAGGAGGCTTGTTGTTACTACCACCATCTCTGAAAACTGGTTGATGATTTGCGGAAGCCATTCTGGATCTTTAGGAACAAGTTACCTATAACTTGCTCTGATGCCAATTGTAAGTCTCAGAGTGCCTAAGAGGGGGGTGAATTAGGTCTTATAAAATTTATTCGTTTTATGAGAATGCTTGGTAGTAATTTTTCGGTTAAGTGTTTGAAGGTTTTGATTATATCTTTATCTTTTCCTGATTATGGTGATGAAAGCAATAAATGCGGAAAAGTAAAGAACACAGTGATATATCCTGGTTCCCCTCACAATCCGAGAGTACTCCAGTCCCCTTTCCAACACGAAAGAGATTTCACTATAGTTAGAATGATTGTACAGCCTATGCTTACTATCTAACCTATAGGGTGATCAAAGGTTCTTAACACCTTTAAGACCAAACAAACACTAATGTGAATGAAGAACAATCCTCTTCAAATCACAACACTTACTTCCAACAATCCTGGATAGTAAGGGAAAATCTTTAAGTAATACAATGATTTAGTTTGAAGTATATGGAGAGCTTTATCAATCTTCAATTGATCTTCTTCTTCAAGATAAAAACAATTCTCAACAATGTATATAAATGTTCATATTGTATGAATGAAACTTGAAATGATAATGAAAGTGTATATGGCAAGTTTCACAAAATTATGAACACATGAAAGTTTAAATTCAAATGTGAGTAAATGAGAAAATTGTTAATGAAGAAGTATATTTGTTAATTTGAAAATTGAAGTATTGAACATTGAACATTGTTTGAAAATAAGAAAATCTGCATTTTATAAAGTTACAAGAACCTCTTCATTCATGCCAATTCATATGAAAAGTTGCAATGCATTCATGAAAAGATACCACTTGAAAAATGTTCAAAAAACAAAGTAAAAGTTGCATTGGTTCGCTAGGAACCGGTTCCGACACTGACAGAACCCGATTCTTAGTGAACGTTATAAGTTGGAATTCAAATTTATCATGCAGGAACCGATTCCCCTATTGGTACAACCCAGTTCCTGGTACAAAATCCAGGGACATATTTTTTGACAAATGCTGGAACCCTGTTCCCTGTTAGGGAGGAACCGGTTCCTAAAGGTTTATTTTCAAAAATACATTTTGAAAGATATTTCAAACAAAGTTTTTCTTGATGTTAAAGTTATGGAATATGTATATGTTGATGAATGCATATTGTGAACATCTATATTCAAGGTTTTAAGAATTATTTATACCATATTGACATTTGATCATTTCTTCAATAATTCTTCAATAATCTTCAAGACTTTTATTTGATGTTGATAAGCTTTTTGCACATCCTTTGAAAGTTGATGTCCATGTTGTCTTCATCAAAACACATGCTTTAAATATGACTTGAGAAGCTTGCAATTACACAAGCAAGCTGTCCAAGAAATACTGCAAAACTGTCCAAATGCTACAAAGCTATCCAAACAAGAACAAATGCAGCAAAACTGTCTAGAAGCAAACAACAACGCAAATCAAACAAAATTGCCCAAACAAATACTACAAACTGAATGCAAGCAAGCTGCGCAAACTAGGCAACAAACATCAACATTATCACAACTGTCCAAAAAATAAACAACTTTGTCCAAACAAAATGCAAACAGCATAAATGAGGCAGCAATACAAAATGCAAAAAGCATAAACAAAAGCAGACAACAAAGCAGAAGTATAGCAATATAATAGCTAAGTCAAACAAGCAAAAACTTGTTCAAGAAGCCTAATTCATCATTTTCCATTTTTTATTGCAAACTTTTCAGAATTGGAAAAAAAGGCAAAAGAGCAATTGACTTTCTTAGTGTCATTGAGAGAGAAGAGAGGAAAGAAGTCACCTAGGTTATTGGGATGCACAGCCCTGCTGCCTTGACTGTCACAAGTTACATAGAAGTTGCTAGAAAACAAAACTGCCATAAAAAAGCCAAAAGAACAATATAGTAAAATATTCAAATTCTTTGTTTTCCCACCATGTTGAATATGAATTCAACAGAAGCAACATCAATATAACAGTGGACAACTCTAAAGCCAAGAGGAGAAGTCTAAAAAACTCAGAAAATCACCAAACCTCAAAAAACTGTCAAAATACAAAAAAACTGTCAAAGTCCAAAAACTGTCAAAGTCCCAAACCTCAAACCTTCAAACCATCAACACAAACCAACATCCATCCTGAAGAACTAAACCTATAATAAAACTGTTAACCAACAACAAAAAACCACAAGAAACTGTCAAACCATCAATACAAACCAACAGCCATCCTCAAAAACCAAATCAGTAAAATATACAAAACCTATAGCCAAACTGTCAAAACCAACAACCTTCAAAAACCAGCAACCAACTCAAAACACCATTAAACAACCATCTCAAAACTGTAACAAAGCCAAACTGTCAAAACCAAAAACATTAACCATCATCAAATCAAAACCTGCACTAAGCCTCTAGAAACCACAAATCTCAAACTCAGAAACCAGTCAACAATCATCAAAACACAAAAAAAAAATTGTTAACTATCAAGCTAACAGAACCAAAACATATCCAAAACCTATAGCCAAGAATCAAACCAAAAAAAACATGTTTACTCAAAATTAGTAACAAATCCACAAAACCAAGAAAAAAAACTGTTAACCATCAAGCTAACAGAATCAGTCTCAAACCAACCAAAACATAAGCTTCATCAAAACAAACCTGTCAAACACAAAGCCTCAACACAAGTCACAACCATCATCAAACAAATCCTAAACCAGTATCCAAGCCTCAAACGACCAAAGCCAAACATTTTCAAACTCAAAAAACAATAACAAGTCACAAAATCCAGAAGATAACCAATATCATCAAAGAAAAAAGAAAGTTACCAAAGCGTCAGAAGCACCAACGTCTCCATCCTCATCTCCTCCCCCGCGTAGCTCCGGCCACCAAGGAGCGCCGCCCTCAAAATCTCGCCGCCCCTTTTCATTTCACAGAAAGTCTCCAACAGGTATGAACATTCCCTCTTTCTCATGAATCTCTAAAACCATTCTCTGCATGTCAATGGACCACAAGGTAGATTAACAGAAAAACACATAACAAGATGAAAATCATTGAATTCGTAAGCTTTAATAAAAACCGAACCTTACTGTGATCGGTGGATCTGGAACCGACTGTTTAACGCTGGTTCGCGAAATGTCGCGGAAGCAAGAGTCGCCACCGTCTTTTATTTTCTCCAAATGGAAAGGACAAAAGCACAGAAAAATTCCTTATAGAGATTGCTCTCGGTTCGGGAGGTAGATTATAGAAAGGGAAGGTGTTAGCACCCTTTCTATCCATGGTTATCCATGGGCTCTTAGATACTTGCTCAATGTGTTTTCAAAAATGTTTTGTGTGCTTTTCAATGTGGGTTTAAAAGTTTCTTTGAAAAATTTCAGATCGACTCGTACGTCAGAGTGTTTGAAAAGTTTGCTTTGAAAGCTTTTGAAAATGTGTCAGTGTGAAAAGTCTTTTGAGTTTGTTTTGAGATTAGAGCAAGTATCCTTGAGAACCTACCTACCCTAAGGAATTCGTCTGTGTAGATGTCCTTTAAAGTAGTGCCATCCCACCATTGAGAGGTAGGTAGCACCACCGTTGGAGGTGTTCGGGTCAATTTGTAGGGACATGGTGATCACCAGAGCAATGGGAAGACACCTTAGAAGCTACCCTCATGCCAGGTTCCCGGATCATGAGGACTTACTAAGACATCCTCTACTCGACGATCACCTTTCGAGGCAAGGCAACAGTGAGGCGTACCCTAGGGGTGGTGTGTGCGAATTGTGTGTCATGTTTCAGTTATTTGTCTTGTCATGTTTGTCGTGTTCTACGTTTGATTTTAATTTGTCCATTCATTCTTGCATGCATATTTAACAGTTATAAAGTTTGCGAAAAATAAATCTAAGACTATTACAAATGGCGCGGGTCCACATCGCCAAAATTAAACCGAACCCGATTTAGCGGAAAAATAAATAATGCGAAGTAAATAAAAGTGCGAAAAGTAAATTACAATGCTTTGGGAGAGATACAAAATTATAATAAATGGCATAAAGTAAATGCGCGAAATAAAGAAATTAAAACAAAACTAGGGCGTTGGACCCTTTTGCAAACAATTAAAATTAATAAGGGAATTAAAAATTAAATATTAAATGAAAATGGTATTTTTGTGTTTTTTAGATTTAATGAGAAAAAGGAGTTAATTGAAATTTAAATTAAACGGCAAACCCTAATTCTATTGTTTTTTAAGTTTATTATGAAAATTAAAATATAATCTAAATTAAACCCTAATTTATTTATGTACAATTTTTAATTTATGAAAATAAATAAACAATATTATTATTCTAAAAAAAAGGAAAAATATTAAAAGGAATGAAAAATATCAATTAACCTAATTCTATTTTGTTGGATTTTCTGTTATGGAAAAAATATAAATTAAACCTAATTTGAAATTAGTTTATTTACATGCTAATAAAATAATTATAATAAAATAAATATTATTTTTTGGTCTTTTTCTGATTTTTATATTTTTGTAAAAAATAATTACTGAATTAAAACAATAAATAAATAAAATAAGAATTAAAAAGATATAAGGGAAATAAATGAAATTTCAAACCAGGGTGGGGTGTTGTCCCAAAATCAGGAGGTATAGGCCTGGTAATTCTGGCCCAACAAGATTTGAATTTTGCTGACTTTTTGGATTGTGTGTGATGCTTTGACTCATGCCTAGGGTGTACCCCAATCTTCTGCCTTGAGTGAGAGGTCCTGGACACGTGGGCTGCCTGATGGTGAGGAAATATGGTGCACCTGGACATTAGCAAAGTATAGGATCTCATATTGAAAAATAGCATGGAATTTTTGCCAGACCTGGGACTTGAACCCAGGTCTTGAAAGTCATATGCGTTGGTACCTGCCAGCTGAGCCATTGTGTTCTATTTAATATATTATATCAAACAAATGACAAAAAGCAAATTCAACGCCTAATGGTTAAAACGCGCGTAAATTCAAACTGGCTTGTCTCCGTGTGACAACTCATCGTCTCTTTCGTTTTCTGAAACATGAAGGACGATGGCAACGGTTTTTTGATCATTGCTTTAGGGGACCTAGAGGAAAATAGCGACTAGCCCCTCGTCGCTCATAAATTGAGCGCGAGGGTGCCAACTTCTTCGTCTCAACCTGCTTAAGCTAATGGCACTGGTCTGGAAGCATAATTTTTCCTTGGGCAAAAACCCCCAAATTTGAAACCTGCAAACCCTAGAGGACGCTCATGGCAGATTCATATATATGGTATAAAAATGCAATCAAACGCATCAGTTAGTTTAGAAACATCATCATGAATATGAATACATAAATAAAAATGCACCAATATGCTTGGATCGTGTTATGCGAATTCAGAAATTTTGCTTCACAGTTTGACTATGGGGTACCAATTCAGGGTGTTTTTGTTGTTGTTAATGATTGAGAAACGTCCAGTGGTGCTGCAGGATGCTAATGGAACAAAAATTAAAGCTTGAATCGACCTAAAAGCTAGTTTTCAGTCTTGAGTTTTTTGTGAAAAATTTCAATATGGCAAATGTTCTTGGGGCGCAGCTTGCAGTCTCAGATCATTAGGGTTGTGATGCTGAGTATGTATAGAGCATGCTAGGTCAAAAATATTGTACAAAATCTCAAGCATTCATGGTTTTACATATTTGATTTTATGAAATCTTTTTGAATCTTTTCCATGTGCATTTGTGTCAATTAGGTTTCAATCAAGCCAAAACCTTCTATATTAGCATGTGCACGAAATCTCAAGTTCAAATCATGCATAAAAAGATTTGTTTAGGTTAAGTTTATATTTTTCATGTATTAAAATGATTTAAATGAATATAAATTAATATAAATTCAAATAAATAATTAAAAAATATGAAAATACTTCCCTTTGGGCCTAATGGTCGTGCATAGGCTTGGCATGGAGAAACTTGGAAGAAAAATGGGCCCATTTGCATTTTTAGGCCTTTTGCATCAATGTTGACTTTTCAAAATTCCCAAAAATTTCCCAACTTCCACAAGGCATAACTTGCTCAATTTTTAAGCTTTTCACATGTTCTTGGACATTTTGGAAAGGTCTTTGAGTCCTTTAACCAATGCCTTTGGTCCCATGTCATTTTGATTTACCAATCTCAAGTTATGGCCTTTGACTTAAAGTCACTTTTTGTTGACTTTTGAAAATGACCTATAATGTTGAAATTGATAACTTTTTGTGAGAGCATTTCTTGGACTTGGAATATGAAGATGAATTTTAGGAAATGTCTTTCTATTCAAAATGAGCTTTGGATGGAATTTTTCTGATAATCCATGTGAAAGTTATGCCCTGGTCAATTTTCAGTTGACTTTTTCAGCTGTCCAAATATAGCAACTTTTGCATCTTGATGATTTTCTGAGCCAAATTTTGAGAATCATGATCAAGCCTTGATCAAATGATGTTTGTGGCTTCAAAATGATATGTTGACCAAAAATTTGAACTTTTGACTGTCAAATGACCATTTTGCCCCCACAGTTGACTGTAGTGCAATTTAGGGTTTTGACTGTGCAATTTTGAGCTGAATGCCTTGAAACTTGATATGAGGATACTTGACCCTCTTTGTAGGCATATGAGACTTGATTGGGCCTTTGAAAAGTTCATTTGCTTGACCAGAACTCAAACCCTAGTTTTGACTGTATAGGAGACAGTTGAGCTGCACAACCCTGGGGGAATTTTGTGACCTTGACTTGGCAATTTCTTGATAAAAATGGGAGGGCAAATTTTGGGGTACAACAGTTGCCCCTGTTCAATCTTCTTAGACCTGAGGATGCAGATTGGCTGACGTGCCTTTCGTAATCCGAGGGTAGAAGATGATTGGACACTAGAGTGCCCAGAAATTTGCGCTCACATAGTAGCCATGATGATGAGGGAATGGGCTTATAGATGCCATTTGGATGTTGCTTGGATAGGATGATGGGCTTATAGATGCCATCTGGATGTTGATCGCGTAGGAGATTCCTTAGCGAGAACCTGCATACCTGCAAAAAAGAAAATGAGTACCTGACACGTTGCAGGAGTTGATTTTGGATGCTTGGTATGGATGTGTCCTGACTGGTTACAGGAGCTGAATCTGGAGCTTCAAACGCTGATGAATGAACCAGGGATGGTTACTGCCTTAGCATGAATGGTAAGAGGGTCCTGAATGATTTCAACCTCAACAACGCTCGTTGAGAAAATCTTGGTGAGGATTACCATCTTCGTAGTGTCAGGAAGAGAACCGAAGGACAATATAATCTCAAAGGGAGTCACCTCACTCACTGTTGGGGAGGGAACCATAGGAAATTATAATCTGAAAGGAAATATCACCTCACTCGCCGTTGGAGAGGGAAACATCTTGAAAGGGAATTACCACCTCACTCGCCGTTGGAGAGGGGACCATAAGAGAATATCACCTCACGCTCATGCCGGAGAGGGGAACATCTGAAGAAGGAATTACCACCTCACACGCCGTTGGAGAGGGGACCATAAGAGAATATCACCTCACGCTCATGCCGGAGAGGGGAACATCTGAAGAAGGAATTACCACCTCACACGCCGTTGGAGAGGGGACCATAAGAGAATATCACCTCACGCTCATGCCGGAGAGGGGAACATCTGAAGAAGGAATTACCACCTCACACGCCGTTGGAGAGGGGACCATAAGAGAATATCACCTCACGCTCATGCCGGAGAGGGAAACATCTGAAGAAGGAATTACCACCTCACACGCTGTTGGAGAGGGGACCATAAGAGAATATCACCTCACGCTCATGCCGGAGAGGGAAACATCTGAAGAAGGAATTACCACCTCACACGCCGTTGGAGAGGGGACCATAAGAGAATATCACCTCACGCTCATGCCGGAGAGGGAAACATCTGAAGAAGGAATTACCACCTCACACGCCGTTGGAGAGGGGACCATAAGAGAATATCACCTCGCGCTCATGCCGGAGAGGGAAACATCTGAAGAAGGAATTACCACCTCACACGCCGTTGGAGAGGGGACCATAAGAGAACTTCTACTGAGTCTTTATCAGAAAAATCTGTTTGGAGTCGATTTAACTGGACTGGAGAAGTCCTTGAAATATGTTTGAGAATTTCAACTGCATCTTTCCTGAAAGGTAAAGGTCAGTTATATGCAATGCATGATATGGATCCGGCAATGATGTTCTCAACGTGGATGCGATTTATAGGATATGATGCGTACATGCATGCTATAATGATGTATGTGATGATTCATGTATGTTTTCGTCTAGGAAAATAAATCCTTGACGGGTGCCGGGAAGTCATATCCTGGGCTGATGTTGAGGAAGAGATTTTGCTTCCGCTGTGGATGATCCGTTGCAAGAATACCGGTAGGAGAAGATAACTCCGCTGAGGAATAAACTTGGCAAATGAAATAATTCTGCGGGAGAAAAGATACTCTAGCGATCATGCTGGGGAGTGCTACTCTGTGGGGATAGCGATGCTTTGCTGCGTTGATGAAGATAACTCCGCTGGGGATACCGTTGATGAGTTATGCTGGGGATATCCTTGTTGTGCTGGAAGTGTTGATAGACTTCGCTGGGGGTAGGAAGATACTTTGCCGAGGACGCTCTTTCCGTGGCTTTTGGCTGAGGATAACCCAGTTATATCCTGTTACGGAAATAACTCTTTAAATCAAGCCGGGACGACGCGTTCGTGCTCTGCGAGGGATAAGCTTCCAGAATCTACTGGGGATAAGCTTGCTGCTTGGGGGTAAAGAATTCCAACCTTCCTGGGGAACTGGATTGGACTTCTCCGGGGAAGTTTTGAACTGTAATGCTGTGGGTTGAAAGAGGGAACCTATATAGGGTTGCCTGCTGATGAGCTCGTGTAAAACCGCATCTGAAATGGAGAAGGAACCTGGGTAGGGTTACTTTGATGATGAGTTCGTGTAAAACTTCGTTTTTGGAAAGGGAGAACCTGTGTAGGGTTTCTGGGTGACGAGTCCATGTAAAACTGCATCTTGAATAGGGGAACCGGTGTAGGGTTGCTTGGTGAGGTAAGTTCATGTAAAACTTTTTGATGAATCGGGGTGAGGTTATCTTGAATTAAATCCATGTAAGACTTCTAGAGGAACCGGGGTTAGGTTACCTTGGGGTAAATCCATGTGAGATTTCTTGACGAACCGGGGTAAGGTTGCTTCGGGATAAGCTTGTGTAGAACTTTGATGAACCGGGGTTAGGTCATCTTGAGATAGATCCATGTAAGACTTCAGGAGGAACCGGGGTTAGGTTACTTCGATAAGTTTGTGTAAAAACTTTGATGAACCGGGGTTAGGTTACTTGGATAAGTTCGTGTAAAAATTTCTTGATGAACCGGGGTTAGGTCATCTTGAGATAGGTCCATGTAAGACTTATGGAGGAACCGGGGTTAGGTTACTTGGATAAGTTTGTGTAAAAACTTCTTGATGAACCGGGGTTAGGTCATCTTGAGATAGGTCCATGTAAGACTTCTGGAGGAACCGGGGTTAGGTTACTTGGATAAGTTTGTGTAAAAACTTCTTGATGAACCGGGGTTAGGTCATCTTGAGATAGGTCCATGTAAGACTTTGTCTGAAGGTTGAGAAGAAACCGGTGTTGGGTTGCATGATTTTGATTAAGTGGGTGATTGTCCTGTTTGGTTTCGGACGTTAGCCCACGATCTGGAATTCGTAAAGGTAGATGGTAATCATTCTTATGCTGATCTGTCCTTTGTACTTTGGTTGACAGAGCAATTGGATCGCCTGGATAACTCATTATTGCCCCTGCTTCGGAGGTGAGGGAAGAGGATACCCGTGTGGGTGATTGACAAATCTTTGAGTAGACAAGTGATGAGATCTCGGAGCGTAGTCGTATGCTTTGATCCCTAACTTTTGCCCGGACCGCCCTTTCGGGTTTTCAGTCCACCGGGATACCCATTTTTGCCCAAGCCGCCTTTTCAGGTTTTCGACTTGCCGGGTGTACATGTTTTTTTTTATTTCATCCCTTCATTTTGCCCGAACCCTTTTGGTTCGCCGGGAAGCCCTTATTTTTGCCTAGGTGTGTCAACCTAGCGGGTCTTTGATTGTGCGTAATATTTTTTCGACTATGTCCACGCTCTCAGAATGTAGGGAGTTGCCCCTGTTGGAAGTATTTTGCCATGCCCCAGATAATGGGCAATGCTCCTACTGTGCCCCTTGATTGGAGGTACTTCTGTTCACAAGGTGTTCATCGTGCGAATTTCCCTGCTGTTCAAACAAATAGTCATATGCAAACAAGGTTATTTTAAGAATGCAAAAGTCTATGTCTGCCTTGAATTTTGAAAATGCATTTTTTGTAATACAGTGCGATGTCAACTCAATATTTTACAGCAAACCTTCAGGAGTCAGGATACCTTCGTAACAGTATGCTTTCGAACTGACCCATACTTCAGCTAGGACTTTCAAGGGTTATATCGTGGCCGGGTTCACGGTTTAAGAAACAAAGGATAAAGGCTCACATTATTTGTACCCACCCGCTCTTCGTGATGTTCTCCAAACCTAAACTCAGTTGATCATGCGTTAGACCTTGTTTGAGTCTTTGCTTGATATATCAGTGATGGTTCGGATATTGATGATTTATTTGAATGGGCAGTCACCTTTGCTTTTGTGGAGGGTTTGTGGGACCTCTTTTGATTTTTGTTATCCCTTCTTTTTTTGCCTGAACTGTTTCCCTTTTTGGAATTACAGTCAGCGGGATGCCCCAGTTTGGTAAGTCTTCTTTATTGGTTTTGACTTTTTGGGCTTTTCATTTATGATTTTTTTTTTGATAATGACTGCATGTCCTTATGATTGTTCGGAACCATCACTGTCTTTTGTTTTGTAAGGACTCCTTTGGTGCCATTTGTTATGCACTTGGATCAACTGAGAGACTACCCTGCCCCAGGTTATGATTAAGGGTTTTGATTTTCGAAAATAAAAACTCCTACTTCTTTGGCTCTGATGGGTTGACGAGGGATTATCATCCTTATAACTCCAGTGTTTAGGGGTTGAAACAATGCCTGTACCTCATCAGCGGGGTCTGTTCAAAAGCATACTGTAGATTGTAGTATCGTTTTTGTCATCCTCCCTCAAGAGGTTTAGAGTCTTCGGTTAAGAGTCGATCATCGCAAAAATATGAAAACAGTTTTAAGCGTAGTAAACATAACTAAATCAAGACAGACATGTGTAATGCATTCATGAAATAAAGGAGTTTAACATAATAATTGTTTATCTGAACAAGAAAGGAAAAATACAACTTGAATTCAAATGAACAAAAAATTCTCAATCCTAGCCATGTTTTGGCAATGGAGCATTGATCACGTTGGGGGTTTCAGCAGGCTCGAACTCGATCTCTTTGGCGTCGATCATGTTTTGAATCTTGTACTTTAGTGCCCAACAGTCTTCAGTATCGTGCCCCGGGCTATCGGAGTGATAAGCGCATCTGGCTTCTGGATTGTAGCTAGGGGAGGAGGTCTTAGGATTGGCGGGAGGGTTGATCACTGCAATCAGGTTCATCTTCAACATGTGTTGCAGCGCTTGCGACCATGGCATGTTAATGTTGGTGAACTGCCTTTTAGGCCCATCCGGCCTTTGCTGGTTTCCCCTCTGTGGTTGGCGGCGTGGTGCAGAACCTGAGATCATGACTGCCCCTGCATGTTGATCACGGCGACCCTTTTGACCGTATGCAGCATTAGATTCCTTCCTTCCCGTGTAAGGCTTTTTATGAATATCAGAAGGTGTGGCCTCTTGAATTTTCCCGCTCTTGATACCAGCTTCAATTCTTTCGCCGGTCAGGATGAGGTCAGTGAATCCAGCAGATGAGTTACCAATGAGGTGGTTGAAGAATGGACCAGACAGGGTCCCCAAGAACATGTCCACAAGTTCACGGTCAGTCAGAGGTGGTTGTACCCTTCCAGCAAGATCCCTCCATTTCTGAGCGTACTCCTTAAAGCCTTCGCTTGCGCCTAACGACATACCCTGGAGTTGAGTACGCGTGGGGGCAAGGTCGGCATTGTACTGGTACTGCTTATAGAAAGCAGTTGCCAACTCCTCCCAGTTACGAACTTTGGCCCCATCCAGTTGATAGAACCATTCGAGGTGAGTCCCTGAAAGACTTTCCTGGAAGAAGTGGATCCACAAGTTTTTGTCCACCGTATATGGTTGGATCTTCCGAACATAGGACCTTAGATGCAGCTTGGGACAAGACGCCCCGTCATATTTAGAGAAGGTGGGTGCTTTGAACTTGTGGGGAATGATCACACCAGTCGACAAACCCAGATCTCCGAAATCCAGCCCAGGTACTTGTTGAACCTCCATAGCTTTCATTCTGTCCTCCAGTTGCTTATATCTGTCATCAGCAGGAGGGTACTGCTCTTCATCAAAATCTGTCTCGTTGTCGGAGACCACTGGACTGGGAACCTCTCTCTCATGATGACTGCTTTTTCCCACAGATGGGGTTGTCCTCTCAGCTTCAACTTGCGGTGTATTCCCAGATCTGCGTCTAGGGCTGAACAAGACAGTCCTCTTCTTCTTCTTTTCCTTCTTCAAGAGCAGAGCCTTCAGATCTTGCTGCCCCTGGGTCAAGTTCATGATTAGCCCTTGGAATTGGGCATTCTGAGCCTGGAGGGCCTTGATAGACTGCTCAGCTGATGATTCAGGATTCATGACGATCGGCTGAAATAAACAGCGAAGAAGGTAAGTAACCTGCAGAGAAAGGGTACCTGTTATGCAATGATATGTATGACATGCATGCAATGATTTCAAGGATCTTGCGGGGTAAACAAGAAAAGATTTGTTAGAGTTGAAAGCCGGTAACTTGATTGAAGACACTTCATGTTGTTGAGAGTCCTTCTTCAAGGGTCAAAGGCTCACCATATCCAGTGGGTCATAGCCCCTGACAACCTTGGCTAGAGGAAAATAAATCCTCTCTGCCCCTGGCTGGGATAGTTGATTCACCATGACCTGCATCACAAGCCCTTGAGATCCTTGACATGGGTTAAGATGTATGCAATGGTATGATGTTATGGTATGCATGGGATGATGTCAGTAACCCTGTTATGAGTCCTAATTAAGGACTGAAACAAAACCTGCAAGAAACAAATGTTAGGTCACAATCATGCAGGTAGTCAAGTACTGAGGCACCCAAGTCACACAAGAGAGAGCCCTTAGGTTTAGGCCAGCATGGGGTCTAGGTAGTACCCTCTTGAAGTTGGTGGGTTCATACCTGTCCTAATCAAAGTAACCGGGTTCTAAGGGTCCCAATATCACGGGATTGCTTTCATTGTTCATCGTTTCGATTTAGCCACTGAACTGGCGACCGAAATATTCCAGGAAAGCAACCCTCAATTGAGCGTAGTATCGAGTATCAACCAACCTCGGACTGCACCAAAGTCAGTTATCTCACTACCCTAAAGAGGCCAAGATTGTTCAATTAAGGTTCCTAAGGTCTGTTGATGCTTCACGACACCACGCGGAGGCCCCGTACTCTCCTTGACTGAACTCAAGGGTTACCGGTACACACCAAAGTGCCACATCAACGTAGCAGACTGTTTCAACCGTGTCGGTATACCCCGCACAGTTCCCTCACAGCCTTGTTGCTACTTTCTAAGAAAGGTATCCCCCAGATCCGGGTTTAGGATCTATAGAACTCCCAAGCAACCCACAATAATAAAGCAAGCAAGGAAAGCAATTGAAAACACAGTGATCTTAGTCCTAAGGTACACCTCACTTTAAGTTAATTCCCCAACAGAGTCGCCAGTTCTGTGATCGGTGGATCTGGAACCGACTGTTTAACGCTGGTTCGCGAAATGTCGCGGAAGCAAGAGTCGCCACCGTCTTTTATTTTCTCCAAATGGAAAGGACAAAAGCACAGAAAAATTCCTTATAGAGATTGCTCTCGGTTCGGGAGGTAGATTATAGAAAGGGAAGGTGTTATCACCCTTTCTATCCATGGTTATCCATGGGCTCTTAGATACTTGCTCAATGTGTTTTCAAAAATGTTTTGTGTGCTTTTCAATGTGGGTTTAAAAGTTTCTTTGAAAAATTTCAGATCGACTCGTACGTCAGAGTGTTTGAAAAGTTTGCTTTGAAAGCTTTTGAAAATGTGTCAGTGTGAAAAGTCTTTTGAGTTTGTTTTGAGATTAGAGCAAGTATCCTTGAGAACCTACCTACCCTAAGGAATTCGTCTGTGTAGATGTCCTTTAAAGTAGTGCCATCCCACCATTGAGAGGTAGGTAGCACCACCGTTGGAGGTGTTCGGGTCAATTTGTAGGGACATGGTGATCACCAGAGCAATGGGAAGACACCTTAGAAGCTACCCTCATGCCAGGTTCCCGGATCATGAGGACTTACTAAGACATCCTCTACTCGACGATCACCTTTCGAGGCAAGGCAACAGTGAGGCGTACCCTAGGGGTGGTGTGTGCGAATTGTGTGTCATATTTCAGTTATTTGTCTTGTCATGTTTGTCGTGTTCTACGTTTGATTTTAATTTGTCCATTCATTCTTGCATGCATATTTAACAGTTATAAAGTTTGCGAAAAATAAATCTAAGACTATTACAAATGGCGCGGGTCCACATCGCCAAAATTAAACCGAACCCGATTTAGCGGAAAAATAAATAATGCGAAGTAAATAAAAGTGCGAAAAGTAAATTACAATGCTTTGGGAGAGATACAAAATTATAATAAATGGCATAAAGTAAATGCGCGAAATAAAGAAATTAAAACAAAACTAGGGCGTTGGACCCTTTTGCAAACAATTAAAATTAATAAGGGAATTAAAAATTAAATATTAAATGAAAATGGTATTTTTGTGTTTTTTAGATTTAATGAGAAAAAGGAGTTAATTGAAATTTAAATTAAACGGCAAACCCTAATTCTATTGTTTTTTAAGTTTATTATGAAAATTAAAATATAATCTAAATTAAACCCTAATTTATTTATGTACAATTTTTAATTTATGAAAATAAATAAACAATATTATTATTCTAAAAAAAAGGAAAAATATTAAAAGGAATGAAAAATATCAATTAACCTAATTCTATTTTGTTGGATTTTCTGTTATGGAAAAAATATAAATTAAACCTAATTTGAAATTAGTTTATTTACATGCTAATAAAATAATTATAATAAAATAAATATTATTTTTTGGTCTTTTTCTGATTTTTATATTTTTGTAAAAAATAATTACTGAATTAAAACAATAAATAAATAAAATAAGAATTAAAAAGATATAAGGGAAATAAATGAAATTTCAAACCAGGGTGGGGTGTTGTCCCAAAATCAGGAGGTATAGGCCTGGTAATTCTGGCCCAACAAGATTTGAATTTTGCTGACTTTTTGGATTGTGTGTGATGCTTTGACTCATGCCTAGGGTGTACCCCAATCTTCTGCCTTGAGTGAGAGGTCCTGGACACGTGGGCTGCCTGATGGTGAGGAAATATGGTGCACCTGGACATTAGCAAAGTATAGGATCTCATATTGAAAAATAGCATGGAATTTTTGCCAGACCTGGGACTTGAACCCAGGTCTTGAAAGTCATATGCGTTGGTACCTGCCAGCTGAGCCATTGTGTTCTATTTAATATATTATATCAAACAAATGACAAAAAGCAAATTCAACGCCTAATGGTTAAAACGCGCGTAAATTCAAACTGGCCTGTCTCCGTGTGACAACTCATCGTCTCTTTCGTTTTCTGAAACATGAAGGACGATGGCAACGGTTTTTTGATCATTGCTTTAGGGGACCTAGAGGAAAATAGCGACTAGCCCCTCGTCGCTCATAAATTGAGCGCGAGGGTGCCAACTTCTTCGTCTCAACCTGCTTAAGCTAATGGCACTGGTCTGGAAGCATAATTTTTCCTTGGGCAAAAACCCCCAAATTTGAAACCTGCAAACCCTAGAGGACGCTCATGGCAGATTCATATATATGGTATAAAAATGCAATCAAACGCATCAGTTAGTTTAGAAACATCATCATGAATATGAATACATAAATAAAAATGCACCAATATGCTTGGATCGTGTTATGCGAATTCAGAAATTTTGCTTCACAGTTTGACTATGGGGTACCAATTCAGGGTGTTTTTGTTGTTGTTAATGATTGAGAAACGTCCAGTGGTGCTGCAGGATGCTAATGGAACAAAAATTAAAGCTTGAATCGACCTAAAAGCTAGTTTTCAGTCTTGAGTTTTTTGTGAAAAATTTCAATATGGCAAATGTTCTTGGGGCGCAGCTTGCAGTCTCAGATCATTAGGGTTGTGATGCTGAGTATGTATAGAGCATGCTAGGTCAAAAATATTGTACAAAATCTCAAGCATTCATGGTTTTACATATTTGATTTTATGAAATCTTTTTGAATCTTTTCCATGTGCATTTGTGTCAATTAGGTTTCAATCAAGCCAAAACCTTCTATATTAGCATGTGCACGAAATCTCAAGTTCAAATCATGCATAAAAAGATTTGTTTAGGTTAAGTTTATATTTTTCATGTATTAAAATGATTTAAATGAATATAAATTAATATAAATTCAAATAAATAATTAAAAAATATGAAAATACTTCCCTTTGGGCCTAATGGTCGTGCATAGGCTTGGCATGGAGAAACTTGGAAGAAAAATGGGCCCATTTGCATTTTTAGGCCTTTTGCATCAATGTTGACTTTTCAAAATTCCCAAAAATTTCCCAACTTCCACAAGGCATAACTTGCTCAATTTTTAAGCTTTTCACATGTTCTTGGACATTTTGGAAAGGTCTTTGAGTCCTTTAACCAATGCCTTTGGTCCCATGTCATTTGGATTTACCAATCTCAAGTTATGGCCTTTGACTTAAAGTCACTTTTTGTTGACTTTTGAAAATGACCTATAATGTTGAAATTGATAACTTTTTGTGAGAGCATTTCTTGGACTTGGAATATGAAGATGAATTGTAGGAAATGTCTTTCTCTTAAAAATGAGCTTTGGATGGAATTTTTATGATAATCCATGTGAAAGTTATGCCCTGGTCAATTTTCAGTTGACTTTTTCAGCTGTCCAAATATAGCAACTTTTGCATCTTGATGATTTTCTGAGCCAAATTTTGAGAATCATGATCAAGCCTTGATCAAATGATGTTTGTGGCTTCAAAATGATATGTTGACCAAAAATTTGAACTTTTGACTGTCAAATGACCATTTTGCCCCCACAGTTGACTGTAGTGCAATTTAGGGTTTTGACTGTGCAATTTTGAGCTGAATGCCTTGAAACTTGATATGAGGATACTTGACCCTCTTTGTAGGCATATGAGACTTGATTGGGCCTTTGAAAAGTTCATTTGCTTGACCAGAACTCAAACCCTAGTTTTGACTGTATAGGAGACAGTTGAGCTGCACAACCCTGGGGGAATTTTGTGACCTTGACTTGGCAATTTCTTGATAAAAATGGGAGGGCAAATTTTGGGGTACAACACTTACTTTTTTCAAAGAAAACGTAAATCATGGTGAGACAAAGAGGCCAAGACTGTTTTGTTCATGAAATTAGGAAGAGGCGAGTGGTGAGATAGTTTAGAGATGAAAAGATGAACAAAAAATGGAAGGGATGAGCGAAAGAGATGAGAGCGCCGCTGTGAACCACAAACCCTAATTTTCATCTCCTCCCCTTAATCCATAACTAAGCATGTTTAGAAAGGTTGGGCTTTTGTCACATTTTTACCCTAAGGCCCACTCGTTCGCTGATACACCCCCCCCCCCCCCCTTTGGCTTGTTTTTCTGATTACAGCAAATAGCAACATTTCTCTTGGGCCTCTCATCTAAATTCTAAGCCCATTTGCTTTTTGTTTATTTATTTCTCTTCTTATTTTCTTTTTATTATACAATATACTAATATAACTTAAGGTATTTTTTTAAATATTATTTAGGTTTTTTTATAATTAATTCTTTTCATTTTCTTTTTTTTTAATAAACTTATCTTAGGTTTAATTTTACACATAATAAAATACCAAAAATATAATAATAATTTAGTTTACTTGTTTTCGTTAGGTGTTACATAATTAATAAAATAAAGTATATATTTAATCAATCATTATTATTTTTATTAAATTAGGTTTTACCTTTTCTCTTTTCAAGTAAATATTTAGCATTTCATATTTTGCTAATACTATCTTTATGAATTGTCATAGCTTTATATAAATCACACAAAAATTCGATTTGGTTGTATTGTTTGTTATTCGGACTTTGCTATCTCATTTGATTCATCCCCATTTGTAAAAATTGTACCCCAATTCCCGAACATTCTGTAATAGTTTAGAATTTAAATTCCCCCAATTTACTGCTTTTCTATATAATGTATAGTAATTAGGCGTGTATGACAAGATTCGAAAAGCAATCGCTAGATGACCTAATCCAAGAATAAATTAACTTGAAACCAACACACTTTTTCACACGCGCACCTCTAGGGTAACCTCGCTCGTTGCCTCGGAAATACAATCATGTCCCTTGAATATGGGACGATTTAGCATTAACCCTTCGATAAAAAAGATCGTAGTCCCTCAATGACCCTCGATGTTGCCTTCGATTAAAACGATCTCGTCCCTTACAAAAATTGCTAAAGCGTGTCACAAGTTGCCTTCAATGATTGTAAAATTGACCCGTGCCTGTCCCTTCACATCCAATGGTGGGGCTTCTTACCAAATCAATGGTAAGATAGCACCATTAAAAGGAGGAAGAAAAGAACAACTTATGACCTTTCGAGTAGATAGATTCTCTCTTAGTTACTCGCTTGCTCACGAAAAAAACTCTTTACACATACACTCTCATTTCAAAATCATTTTCAAAAAGATAAAACTCTTTGTATATGTTCTTATAGATACGAGAACCCTTGCAAAACCTCTTTTCAAAACACTTTTCGAAACACGATTCACAAACACATCTTTGAATCACTTTTCGAAACAAAACTTTGTATACGTTCTTATAGAGAGGAGAACCATTACAAAGAGATTTTTCAAAATACTTTCAAAGCCCACACCACAAGCCCACAATCAAATGAAAGCAAGTGATCGAAATGAGTAACTAAGAGCCCATGGAAAACCATGGATGAAAAGGGTTCTAATACCTTCCCTTTTCATAATCTACCCCCCGAACCCGAGAAATAATCTCGAAAGGTCTTTCCTGTTCTTTTTTACCTTTCCTTTTGGATAAAAGAAAAGTCGGTGGCAACTCTTGCTAACCGCATAAGTGCGATCGAAACGCAAAACTTCAAGTCAGTTCTCCCACCGCATCACAGAACTAGCGACTCTGCTGGGGAGTTATTTAGAAATGGGGTTACCTTAGGGATAAATCACTTTTACTCGCTTTCATTATTTGATTTGTGTGCTTTATATTCAGTTCTTTGTATTGGGCTTGCTTTGATCCTCCACCCGGATTTAGGGTACCTTTTTAGGTAAATAGCAATAGATTGTGGAGACTGTATGGCGTAGACCGATATGGTTGAAACAATGGCTATGTTAGTGTGACGCATTTGTGGATACCGATATCCCTTGTGGTGAATCGAGGAGAATACGGGGCCGCTGAGTGGTGTCGCGAAGCACTAATTGACCTTAGAACCCTAATTGAACAAACTTGGCCATTAGGACGTAGTGAGGTAACCAGTTTCGGTGTAAATCTAAAAATTGGTTGACACTCGATACTACACTCATTTAGGTAGACTTTTGGGATATCTCGGCCGCAAGAAAAGATTGTTGTGCTGAGATAATGCCTAAGAGAAAGGTCGGTGATATTGAGATCCTTTAGAACCCGATCATTATTTCTAAGACAGGTTGAGCCAACTAAAACTTCAAGAGGGTACTTACCCACGAATTCATGCAAGCCTGAAACATAGGGATCTGTTTGTTGTGTGTATATATGTTTGCTTATACATAAACATCATCAACATCATATGCATGCTCACTAACCATTTCAAGGATTTAGAAATTTATCTTTGTTTTTGTTTTGTAGGATATGAATTCTCTCCGAAGAAACACCATCCGAATAAGCTTTGTAAAAGCACATCCTCAACTTTAAGAGCTAGCCTCAAGAGTGCCCGGGGATTCTCCTTTCACCAAGAAGTATGGTCGACTTCTCAGTTTGGCTAAATCCAACTTCAAGAAGAGATGATGTGTGTACTATTCTAATTCTTTGATCCCGTACATCATTGTTTCACTTTTCATGACTATCAGTTGGTACCAACATTGGAAGAGTTATCTCTACTCTTAGGGGTGCCCGTGCTTAATCAGATACCGTTCATCGGTCTAGAAGGTATTCCAAAACCTGAAGTCATCGCCGAAGCTTTACATGTGAAGAGGGCCGACGTCACAACCAATTGGGAGACAAGAAGTGGGGTTAAAGGATTTTTAGCTAAGTTCCTGTTGGAAAAAGCTCGTTCATTCTGGGATGACATGGATTTTCAAGCTTTCGAAGACGTGTTTGCTCTCCTCATTTATGGTTTGGTTCTGTTTCCTAATTCGAACCAATTCATAGACGTTAATGCCATCAAAGTCTTTCTCTCTCACAATCCTATACCCACCTTTCTAGGAGACATCTTGCATTGCCTTCATACTCGTACCATGAAGAAAAGAGGTACCCTTTTGTGTTGTATACCCCTACTCGCTAAGTGATTCACTTTACACCTTCCTCAGTCAGCATTGAAAAACGAGCAAAGATTGACTTGGTCTCAAAGGATGATGTCTCTCACTCACTCCGATATCCGTTGGTGCTCAAGATCATTGGAAGATATCTCTATCATTGACCGCTGTGGGGAGTTCCCTAACGTACCTCTGCTAGGTATTAGGGGAGGTATCACCTACAACCCGTGTTTAGCTCTTCGGCAGTTTGGGTATGCCTGAAGAGACGGCCCTCATGAGATGCTCGTCCGAGATCTGGTTTTTGACTACGACAAAGAAGACCAAGGTTACCTCCAAAGGTTAACACGTGCTTGGGGAATGGTGAACAAAGTGGACAGTAGGACTTTGGGACATAAAACGTTTTGTATATGTTCTTATAGAGACAAGAACCATTACAAAACCTCTTTTCAAAACACTTTTCGAAACATGATTCACAAACACATCTTTGAACCACTTTTCGAAACAAAACTTTGTATACTTCTTATAGAGACGAGAACCATTACAAAGAGATTTTTCAAAATACTTTCAAAGCCCACACCACAAGCACACAATCAAATGAAACCAAGTGATCTAAACGAGTAACTAAGAGCCCATGGAAAACCATGGATGAAAAGGGTGCTAATACCTTCCCTTTTCATAATCTACCCCCCGAACCCGAGAAATAATCTCGAAAGGTCTTTCCTGTGCTTTTTTACCTTTCCTTTTGAATAAAAGAAAAGTCGATGGTGACTCTTGCTAACCACACAAGTGCGATCGAAACGCAAAACTTCAAGTCAGTTCTCCCACTGCATCACATTCTCTATCACCAAATTTTATGGTACTTCATCACTAAGAAACTAAGTTAAAAGACTATTAATTAATGACACATACTTCATATACATTGTAAATAAATAAAATTATATAACGAGGCTCGATAGTATATCTAGTCATCATATTCACATTGTATTACGGTATAATAGATGCACACAATTTTAATATTTTTCTTTTTCACCATCACCAAATTTTAGGTTACTTCATCACTAAGAAACAAAGCTAAAAGTCTATTAATTAATGATACATATTTGATATACATTGCTAATAATTAAAATTAAATAATGAGACTCGAGAATATATTTATTTATCATATTCACATTGTATTATGTTATAATAGAGGTAAATAATTTAAATATTTTTCTTCTTTCCTGTCACCAAATTTTTGGTTACTTCATCACTAAGAAACTAAGTTAAAAGACTATTAATTAATTACACATATTTCATATACATATTGTATTATGGTATAATAGATATAAACAATTTCAATATTTTTCTTCTTTTCCATCCAAAATTTTTAGGTTAATTCATCATTAAGAAACCATGTTAAAAAATTATTAATTAATGACACATATTTCATATACATTGGTAATAATTAAAATTATATAACGAGACTCGATAGTATATTTATTCATCATATTCAAATTGTATTATGGTATAATAGATGTACACTATTTTAATATCTTTCTTCTTCCCCGTCACCAAATTTTAGGTTACTTCATCAATAAAAAACTAACCTAAAAGACTATTAATTAATGACACATATTTGATATATTTTTGTAATAACTAAAATTATGTAAAGATACTCGATAGTATATCTATTCCCCATATTCATATTAATATATCTTATATATGATATAAACAACTTCAATATTTTTCTTCTTCCCCATCACCAAATTGTAGATTACTTAATCACTAAGTAACTAAGCTAAAATACTATTAATTAATAACACATATTTCATATACATTGGTAATAATTAAAATTATATAACAAGACTCGATAGTATATTTAGTCATCATATTCACATTATATTATGGTATAATAGATGTACGCAGTTTCAATATCTTTCTTCTTCTCCATCACCAAGTTTTATGGTACTTCATCACTAAGAAACTAAGTCAAAAGACTATTAATTAATGACACATACATCATATACATTGTAAATAAATAAAATTATATAACGAGGCTCGATAGTATATTTATTCACCATATTCACCAAATTTTAAGTTACTTTATCACTAAGAAACTGAGCTAAAAGACTATTAATTATTGACACATATTTGAGATAAATTTCAAATAATTAAAATTATATATTGAGGATCGATAGTATATTTATTCATTATATTCACATTGTATTAGGTTATTATAGATGTAAATAATTTCAATATTTTTCTTCTTCCTTGTCACCAATCTTTTTGTTTCTTCATCACTAAAAAACTAAGTTAAAAGACTATTAATTAATGACAAATATTTCATATACATTGGTAATAACTAAAATTATATAAAGAGGCTCGATAGTATATCTATTCCCAATATTCATATTGTATTATGGTATAATGGATATAAAAAATTTCAATATTTTTCTTCTTCCCCATCACCAAATTTTAGGTTACTTCATCACTAAGAAAACAAGCTAAAAAACTATTAATTAATGACACATATTTGATATACATTGCTAATGATTAAAATTATATAACGAGGCTCGATAGTATATTTATTCATCATATTCACATTGTGTCACATTATAATAGACGTAAACAATTTCAATATTTTTCCTCTTCTCTGTCACCAAATTTTAGGTTACTTCATCACTAAGAAACTAAGTTAAAAGACTATTAATTAATGACACATATTTCATATACATCGCTAATAACTAAAATTATATAAATTGGCTCGATAGTATATCTATTCCCCATATTCATATTGTATTATGGTATAATAGATATAAACAATTTCAATATATTTTTTCTTCCCCATCACTAAATTGTAGATTACTTCATCACTAAGAAACTAAGTTAAAAGACTATTAATTAATGACACTTATTTCATATAAATTGGTAATAACTAAAATTATATAAAGAGGCTCGATATTATATCTATTCCCCATATTCATATTGTATTATGGTATAATAGATATAAACAATTTCAATATTTTTCTTCTTCCCCATCCACAAATTTTAGGTTACTTCATCATTAAGAAACTAAGTTAAAAGACTATTAATTAATGACACATATTTCATATACATTGTTAATAACTAAAATTATATAAAGAGGCTCGATAGTATATCTATTCTCCATATTCATATTGTATTATGGTATAATGGAGATGAACAATTTCAATATTTTTCTTCTTCCCCATCACCAAATTTTGGGTTACTTCATCACTAAGAAGCTAACCTAAAAGACTATTAATTAATGACACATATTTCATATAAATTGATAATAATTAAAATTATTAAACAAGGCTCGATAGTATATTTACTCATCATATTCACATTATATTATGGTATAATAGATGTACACAGTTTCAATATCTTTCTTCTTTTCCATCACCAAGTTTTATGGTACTTCATCATTAAGAAACTAAGTTAAAAGACTATTAATTAATGACACATACTTCATATACATTGTAAATAAATAAAATTATATAACGAGTCTCGATAGTATATTTATTCACCATATTCATATTGTGTTATGGTAAAATATATGTAAACAATTTCAATATTTTTCTTCTTCTCCATCACCAAATTTTAAGTTACTTCATCACTAAGAAACTGAGCTAAAAGACTATTAATTATTGACACATATTTGAGATAAATTTCTAATAATTAAAATTATATATTGAGGCTCGAAAGTATATTTATTCATTATATTCACATTGTATTATGTTATTATAGATGTAACTAATTTCAATATTTTTCTTCTTCCTTGTCACCAATTTTAATGTTACTTCATCACTAAAAAACTAAGTTAAAAGACTATTAATTAATGACAAATATTTCATATACATTGGTAATAACTAAAATTATATAAAGAGGCTCGATAGTATATCTATTCCCAATATTCATATTGTATTATGGTATAATGGATATAAAAAATTTCAATATTTTTCTTCTTCCCCATCACCAAATTTTAGGTTACTTCATCACTAAGAAAATAAGCTAAAAAACTATTAATTAATGACACATATTTGAAATACATTGCTAATGATTAAAATTATATAACGAGGCTCGATAGTATATTTATTCATCATATTCACATTGTGTTACATTATAATAGACGTAAACAATTTCATTATTTTTCCTCTTCCCTGTCACCCAATTTTAGGTTACTTCATCACTAAGAAACTAAGTTAAAAGACTATTAATTAATGACACATATTTCATATACATCGCTAATAACTAATATTATATAAATGTTCTCGATAGTATATCTATTCCCCATATTCATATTGTATTATGGTATAATAGATATAAACAATTTCAATATATTTTTTCTTCCCCATCACTAAATTTTAGGTTACTTCATCACTAAGAAACTAAGTTAAAAGACTATTAATTAATGACACTTATTTCATATAAATTGGTAATAACTAAAATTATATAAAGAGGCTCGATATTATATCTATTCCCCATATTCATATTGTATTATGGTATAATAGATATAAACAATTTCAATATTTTTCTTCTTCCCCATCCACAAATTTTAGGTTACTTCATCTTTAAGAAACTAAGTTAAAAGACTATTAATTAATGACACATATTTCATATACATTGGTAATAACTAAAATTATATAAAGAGGCTCGATAGTATATCTATTCTCCATATTCATATTGTATTATGGTATAATGGATATGAACAATTTTAATATTTTTCTTCTTCCCCATCACCAAACTTTGGGTTACTTCATCACTAAGAAGCTAACCTAAAAGACTATTAATTAATGACACATATTTCATATAAATTGATAATAATTAAAATTATTAAACAAGGCTCGATAGTATATTTAGTCATCATATTCACATTGTATTACGGTATAATATATGTACACAATTTCAATATCTTTCTTCTTCTCCATCACCAAATTTTATGGTACTTCATCACTAAGAAACTAAGTTAAAAGACTATTAATTAATGACACATACTTCATATACATTGTAAATAAAAAATATTATATAACTAGGCCCGATAGTATATTTAGTCATAATATTTACATTGTATTATGGTATAATAGATGTACACAAATTTTTGGTTATTTCATCACTAAAAAACTAAGTTAAAAGACTATTAATTAATGACACATATTTCATATACATTGATAATAAATAAAATTATATAAAGAGACTCGATAGTATATCTACTCCCCATATTCATATTGTATTATGGTATAATAGATATAAAAAATTTCAATATTTTTCTTCTTCCCCATCCACAAATTTTAGGTTACTTCATCATTAAAAACCTAGTTAAAAAACTATTAATTAATGACATATATTTCATATACATTGGTAATAATTAAAATTATATAACGAGGCTCAATAGTGTATTTATTCATCATATTTACATTGTATTATGGTATAATAGATGTACACAATTTTAATATCTTTCATCTTCCCTGTCACAAAATTTTAGGTTACTTCATCAATAAAAAACAAAGTTAAAAGATTGTTAATTAATGACACATATTTGGTATACATTGGTAATAACTAAAATTATGTTAAGAGACTTGATAGTATATCTATTCCCCATATTCATATTGTTATATGTCATATATGATATAAACAATTTCAATATTTTTCTTCTTCCCCATCAACAAATTTTAGGTTACTTCATCTTTAAGAAACTAAGTTAAAAGACTATTATTTAATGACACATAATTCATATACATTGGTAATAATTAAAATTATATAACGAGGCTGGATAGTACATTTATTCCCAATATTCATATTGTTATTTGTCATATATGATATAAACAATTTCAACATTTTTCTTCTTCCCCGTCACAAAATTTTAGGTTACTTTATCACTAAGAAACTAAGTTAAAAGACTATTAATTAATGACACGTATTTCATATACATTGATAATAACTACAATTATATAAAGAGGCTCGATAGTATATCTATTCCCCATATTCATATTTTTATATGTTATATATGATATAAACAATTTCAATATTTTGCTTTTTCCCCGTCACCAAATTTTAGGTTACTTCATCACTAAGAAACTAAGTTAAAAGACTATTAATTAATAACACATATTTCATATACATTGGTAATAACAAAAGTTATATAAAGAGGCTCGATAGTATATCTATTCCCCATATTCATATTGTTATATGTTATATATGATATAAACAATTTCAATATATTGCTTTTCCCCGTCACAAAATTTTAGGTTACTTCATCACTAAGAAACTAAGTTAAAAGACTATTAATTAAAGACACATATTTCATATGCATTCAGAATAACTAAAGTTATATAAAGAGGCTCGATAATATATATATTCCCCATATTTATATTGTTATATGTTATATATGATATAAACAATTTCAATATTTTTCTTCTTCCCCATCAGCAAATTTTAGGTTACTTCATCATTATGAAACTAAGTTAAAAGACTATTATTTAATGACACATATTTCATATACATTGGTAATAATTAAAATCATATAACGAGGCTGGATAGTAAATTTATTCTCAATATTCATATTACTATATGTTATATATGATATAAACAATTTCAATATTTTTCTTCTTACCCGTCACAAAATTTTAGGTTACTTCATCACTAAGAAACTAATTTAAAAGACTATTAATTAATGACATGTATTTCATATACGTTGATAATAACTACAATTATATAAAGTGGCTTGATAGTATATCTATTCCATATATTCATATTTTTATATGTTATATATGATATAAACAATTTCAATATTTTGCTTCTTTCCCGTCACCAAATTTTAGGTTAGGTCATCACTAAGACACTAAGTTAAGAGACTATTAATTAAAGACACATATTTCATGTACATTCATAATAACTAAAGTTATATAAAGAGGCTTGATAGTATATCCATTCCCGATATTCATATTGTTATATGTCATATATGATATAAACAATTTCAATATTTTTCTTCTTCCCCATCAACAAATTTTAGGTTACTTCATCTTTAAGAAACTAAGTTAAAAGACTATTATTTAATGACACATTTTCATGGTAATAATTAAAATTATATAATGAGGCTTGATAGTATATTTATTCCCAATATTCATATTGTTATATGTTATATATCATATAAACAATTTCAATATTTTTCTTCTTCCCTGTCACAAATTTTAGGTTACTTCATCAATAAGAAACTAAGTTAAAAGGCTATTAATTAATGACACGTATTTCATATACATTGATAATAACTACAATTATATAAAGAGGCTCGATAGTATATATATTCCCCATATTCATATTGTTAAATGTTATATATGATATAAAAATTTCAATATTTTGCTTCTTCCCCGTAACCAAATTTTGGGTTACTTCATCACTAATAAACTAAGTTAAAAGACTATTAATTAATGACACATATTTCATATACATTGGTAATAACTAAAGTTATATAAAGAGGCTCGATAGTATACCTATTCCCCATATTCATATTGTTATATTATATATATGATATAAACAATTTCAATATATTGCTTTTTCCCCGTCACCGAATTTTAGGTTACTTCATCACTAAGAAACTAAGTTAAAAGACTATTAATTAAGTACACATATTTCATATATATTCATAATAACTAAAGTTATATAATCAGGCTCGATAGTATATATATTCCTCATATTCATATTGTTATATTTTATATATGATATAAACAATTTCAATATTTTTCTTCTTCCACATCAGCAAATTTTAGGTTACTTCATCATTAAGAAACTAAGTTAAAAGACTATTATTTAATGACACATATTTCATATACAATGGTAATAATTAAAATTATATAACAAGACTGGATAATATATTTATTCCCAATATTCATATTGTAATATGTTATATATGATATAAACAATTTCAATATTTTTCTTTTTCCCCGTTACAAAATTTTAGGTTACTTCATCACTAAGAAACTAAGTTAAAAGACTATTAATTAATGACATATATTTCATATACATTGGTAATAACTAAAGTGATATAAAGAGGCTGGATATTATATCTATTCCCCATATTCATATTGTTATATGTTATATATGATTTAAACAAAACTCAATATTTTGCTTCTTCCCCGTCCCCAAATTTTAGGTTACTTCATCACTAAGAAACTAAGATAAAAGACTATTAATTAAGGACACATATTTCATATACATTGATAATAACTACAATTATATAAAGAGGCTTGATAGTATATCTATTCCCCATATTCATATTGTTATATGTTATATATGATATAAACAATTTCAATATTTTGCTTCTTCCCCGTCACCAAATTTTAGGTTACTTCATCACTAAGAAACTAAGTTAAAAGACTATTAATTAAGGGCACATATTTCATATACATTGATAATAACTACAATTATATAAAGAGGTTCAATAGTATATCTATTCCCCATATTCATATTGTTATATGTTATATATGATATAAACAATTTCAATATTTTGCTTCTTCCCCGACACAAAATTTTAGGTTACTTCATCACTAAGAAACTAAGTTAAAAGGCATTTAATTAATGACACATATTTCATATACATTGGTAATAACTAAAGTGATATAAAGAGGCTGGATATTATATCTATTCCCCATATTCATATTGTTATATGTTATATATGATTTAAACAAAACTCAATATTTTGCTTCTTCCCCGTCCCCAAATTTTAGGTTACTTCATCACTAAGAAACTAAGATAAAAGACTATTAATTAAGGACACATATTTCATATACATTGATAATAACTACAATTACATAAAGAGGCTTGATAGTATATCTATTCCCCATATTCATATTGTTATATGTTATATATGATATAAACAATTTCAATATTTTGCTTCTTCCCCGTCACCAAATTTTAGGTTACTTCATCACTAAGAAACTAAGTTAAAAGACTATTAATTAAGGGCACATATTTCATATACATTGATAATAACTACAATTATATAAAGAGGTTCGATAGTATATCTATTCCCCATATTCATATTGTTATATGTTATATATGATATAAACAATTTCAATATTTTGCTTCTTCCCCGTCACAAAATTTTAGGTTACTTCATCACTAAGACACTAAGTTAAAAGACATTTAATTAATGACACATATTTCATATACATTGGTAATAAATAAAGTTATATAAAGAGGCTCGATAGTATATCTATTCCCCACATTCATATTGTTATATGTTATATATGATTTAAACAAAACTCAATATTTTGCTTATTCCCCGTCACCAAATTTTAGGTTACTTCATCACTAAGAAACTAAGATAAGAGACTATTAATTAAGGACACATATTTCATATACATTGATAATAACTACAATTATATAAAGAGGCTCGATAGTATATCTATTCCCCATATTCATATTGTTATATGTTATATATGATATAAACAATTTCAATATTTTGCTTCTTCCCCGTCACCAAATTTTAGGTTACCTCATCACCAAGAAACTAAGTTAAAAGACTATTAATTAAGGGCACATATTTCATATACATTGATAATAACTAAAGTTATATAAAGAGGCTCGATAGTATATCTATTCCCCATATTCATATTGTTATATGGTAAATATGATATAAACAATTTCAATATTTTTCTTCTTTCCCATCAGCAAATTTTAGGTTACTTCATCACTAAGAAACTAAGTTAAAAGACTATTAATTAAGGACAAATATTTCAAATACATTGATAATAACTAAAGTTATATAAAGAGGTTCGATAGTATATCTATTCCCCATATTCATATTGTTATATGTTATATATGATATAAACAATTTCAATATTTTTCTTCTACCCCATCAGTAAATTTTAGGTTAATTCATCAGTAAAAAGCTAAGTTAAAAGACTATTAATTAAGGACACAATTTCATATACATTGATAATAACTAAAGTTATATAAAGAGGCTCGATAGTATATCTATTCCCCATATTCATATTGTTATATGTTATATATGATATAAACAATTTCAATATTTTTCTTCTTTCTCATCAGCAAATTTTAGGTTACTTCATCACTAAGAAACTAAGTTAAAAGACTATTAATTAAGGACAAATATTTCATATACATTGATAATAACTAAAGTTATATAAAGAGGCTCGATAGTATATCTATTCCCCATATTCATATTGTTATATGTTATATATAATATAAACAATTTCAATATTTTTCTTCTACCCCATCAGTAAATTTTAGGTTACTTCATCATTAAAAATCTAAGTTAAAAGACTATTAATTAAGGACACATATTTCATATACATTGATAATAACTAAAATTATATAAAGAGGCTGGATAGTATATCTATTCCCCATATTTATATTGTTATATGTTATATATGATAAAAACAATTTCAATATTTTTCTTCTTCCCCGTCAGTAAATTTTAGGTTACTTCATCATTAAGAAACTAAGTTAAAAGACAATTATTTAATGACACATATTTCATATACATTTGTAATATCTAAAGTTATATAAAGAAGCTTGATAGTATATCAATTCCCCATATTCATATTGTTATATGTTATATATGATATAAATAATTCAAATATTTTGCTTCTTCCCCGTCACCAAATTTTAGGTTACTTCATCACTAAGAAACTAAGTTAAAAGACATTTAATTAATGACATATATTTCATATACATTGGTAATAACTAAAGTTATATAAAGAGGCTCGATATTATATTTATTCCCCATATTCATATTGTTATATGTTATTTATGATTTAAACAAAACTCAATATTTTGCTTCTTCCCCGTCACCAAATTTTAGGTTACTTCATCACTAAGAAACTAAGATAAAAGACTATTAATTAAGGACACATATTTCATATACATTGATAATAACTACAATTATATAAAGAGGCTCGATAGTATATATATTCCCCATATTCATATTGTTATATGTTATATATGATATAAACAATTTCAATATTTTGCTTCTTCCCCGTCACCAAATTTTAGGTTACTTCATCACTAAGAAACTAAGTTAAAAGACTTTTAATTAAGGGCACATATTTCATATACATTAATAATAACTAAAGTTATATAAAGAGGCTCGATAGTATATCTATTCCCCATGTTCATATTGTTATATGTTATATATGATATAAACAATTTCAATATTTTTCTTCTTTCCCATCAGCAAATTTTAGGTTACTTCATCACTAAGAAATTAAGTTAAAAGGTTATTAATTAAGGACAAATATTTCATATACATTGATAATAAATAAAGTTATATAAAGAGGCTCGATAGTATATCTATTCTCCATATTCATATTGTTATATGTTATATATGATATAAACAATTTCAATATTTTTCTTCTTCCCCATCAGCAAATTTAAGGTTACTTCATCTTTAAGAAACTAAGTTAAGAGACTATTATTTAATGACACATATTTCATATACATGGGTAATAATTAAAATTATATAACGAGTCTGGATAGTATATTTATTCTCAATATTCATATTGTTATATGTTATATATGATATAAAAAATTTCAATATTTTTCTTTTTCCCCTCACAAAATTTTAGGTTACTTCATCAATAAGAAACTAAGTTAAAAAGACTTTTAATTAATGACACGTATTTCATATACATTGATAATAACTAGAATTATATAAAGAGGCTCGATAGTATATCTATTCCCCATATTCATATTTTTATATGTTATATATGATATAAACAATTTCAATATTTTGCTTCTTCCCCGTCACCAAATTTTAGGTTACTTCATCACTAAGAAACTAAGTTAAAAGACTATTAATTAAGGACACATATTTCATATACATTGATAATAACTACAATTATATAAAGAGGCTCGATAGTACACCTATTCCCCATATTCATATTGTTATATGTTATATATGATATAAACAATTTCAATATTTTGCTTCTTCCCCGTCACCAAATATTAGGTTACTTCATCACTAAGAAACTAAGTTAAAAGACTATTAATTAAGGACACATATTTCATATACATTCAGAATAACTAAAGTTATATAAAGAGGCTCGATAATATATATATATATTCCCCATATTCATATTGTTATATGTTATATATGATATAAACAATTTCAATATTTTTCTTCTTCCCCACCAGCAAATTTTAGGTTACTTCATCTCTAAGAAACTAAGTTAAAAGACTATTATTTAATGACACATATTTCATATACATTGGTAATAATTAAAATCATATAACGAGGCTGGATAGTAAATTTATTCCCAATATTCATATTACTATATGTTATATATGATATAAACAATTTCAATATTTTTATTCTTCCCCATCAGCAAATTTTAGGTTACTTCATCTTTAAGAAACTAAGTTAAAAGACTACTCCCTCCGTTCCTTTTTAATTGACGTTTTAGCCAAAAGCTCTTCAACCAAGATACATGAATTGCTATAATTTTTTTCCCATTCTACCCTCATTCTCTTTCCAAATAAAACTCATTAAATTATTTAATTCAAATAATTAATTCCATATTTTGGGGCACACAACTCTCTCTCTTCCGTAACTACTCCTAAATTTTTGGAATTAATCTTGCATGCTATAAGAATATGTACTGCTGTTTCATTAAATATTTACTTTTACTATAAAAATATTTATTGCTTATTGTTTCAATGAATGGCTAAAGGAAAACTTAAGTTTCCCACCGTAAAAATACTTATTCCCTCCAATTATTTTAATAAAAACGTAAGTTTCCCACCATAAAATTAAAACCAATGATGAGGTTGAACCAATAATAAAAGGAGTAGTATATATAATATGGTTTCATATTATAAGTTCAAAATATTTACATCTCATCAAATATGGCTTTAGAGGAGGTTGAAGCAACTAATGACATTGATGAGTCCTATGAAGATAATTTACAAGAGGAGGTTGAAGGAAACAATGACATTGGTATATTTTTTATTTCATGTGTGTTTGTTTTTTATGTGGTGGTTTCTATACTTAAATTCACAGTGATATTTCATGTGTGTTTATTTTTTATGTGGTTGTTTCTAGTAATTTTGTTATTTTTAAAAAAAAAATTATAGTGTATGTTGCAGAAAATTTTGAAGCAGAATCTAGAGAAAGAAAGAAATTAAGAGTCTTAAGCAATGAAGAACGCATGTCTATTTATCATGAGCTACTACAAAAAAGCGTTGATGGACAATTACGTAAAGGAGCTACAAATGAGGTGGCTTCATCAAATTCGGTTCCTATAAGAACTGTTCAACGTATTTGGAAAAGAGAAAAAGAAAGTGAAACGCGTGATGTCTCTCATAGGAAGATAAAAAATTGTGGGCGTAAGAGAATTTCAATTGATGAGAATCAAATTCGTGAACTTCCTTTCAGTCAAAGAACAAACATTCGATTTTTAGCTTTTGGGTTGAAAACCAATCCAACATCGTTGTTCAGGCTTATAAAATCAGGGCTTATATGGCGTAATTCAAATGCCATAAAACCATTATTGAAAGAAGAAAACAAAATATCTAGGCTGGAATTTTGTTTATCAATGCTTGAAGGTACACCACATGATCCAATGTTTAAAAGCATGCACAATATTATTCATATTGATGAAAAATGGTTTTATATGACTAAAAAATCCGAGAAGTATTATTTGCTCCCAGATGAAGATGAGCCATATCGAACATGTAAGAGCAAAAATTTCATTGCCAAAGTTATGTTCTTAGTTGCTCAAACTCGGCCACAATTTGACGCAGGAGAAAATGAAACTTTTTCGGGTAAAATTGGTGTTTTCCCGTTTGTTACCCATGAACCGGCTCAAAGGTCAAGTATTAACAGAGTTGCAGGAACAATGGTAACAAAAGCAATAACTTCGGTTAAGAGAGATGTGGTAAGATCATTCCTTATTGACAAAGTCCTACCGGCTATAAGAGAAAAATGGCCAAGAGATGACTTGAAGTCAACAATATTTATTCAGCAGGATAACGCAAGGACACATATAAACCATAATGATCCTTTGTTCTGTGAGGCTGCTACCAAGGATGGGTTTGATATTCATTTAATGTGTCAGCCTGCAAACTCTCCAGATTTAAATATCTTAGATCTTGGGTTTTTCTCGGCTATACAATCATTGCAATACAAGGAAGCACCAAAAACTATTGATCAACTTATCGATGCAGTGGTGAAGTCATTTGAAAATTTTCCTTCAATTATGTCCAATCGTATATTTGTATCATTGCAATTATGCATGGTAGAGATCATGAAAGTGATAGGTTCCAATAAATATAAAATTCCTCATATAAATAAGGAAAGGCTAGAAAGAATAGGACAACTACCAATTCAAATTAAGTGTGATCCAATATTAATAAAAGAAGTCAAGAATTACTTAAACATGGAGTAACACTTATTGTAAGTGGGATGTAGTCACATTTGAGATTTTCAAATAGAGTTTTTTTTTCAAGTTTATGGATTGTACTCCTAAAATTTAGTTTATGGAGTAACAAATTTAGTTACAGTAACTTTTGCCATAAATATAGTTTATGGATGTAGTCACTTTTATCATATGTATTGTGCGTGAGAATTAAGTTTATATTTTCCTAAACTTTTGCCATAAAAAGTTACAGTAACTTCCTAAACTTTAGCAAATCTCCTGCACGTAACTTCCTAAACTTTTGCCATGATTTTTTTTAATGTATCAATAAAAAAACAATAAGAATGAACTTAAGAAATGCATTCCTAAATTGTAGCAATAACAAGGAATTCTTCTCCATACTTATTTTATAAAAAAAAATTACCAATAATAAGGACTTCTTAAATAACAACTCCTACAACTTATGCACTTAAGCCAAATCTAAAATGAGATACTCCATACTTAGTCCACAAATATTTTTCAGTAAAATTTTGGAAGAAGTTTTTTTATCATCTTTTTTATCACAGGTCGAAACTCAGTATGGTGGGAAGATTCTTCTCCGTTTTTTTCTCCTTCTTCTTCTTCGTCTTCTTCAGGAAATTTGTTCAAATCAAATTCATAATTTGCCTCTTCATTTAAATCAAAATCCAGTACAACTCTTGATAATACTTCTTCTTCTTCGTTGTCATCTTGTTCTTGAATCTTGTCAAAAGAGTCTTCCACGATTTCCCCTTCTTCTTGCTCCAATGACTCTTCCACTCTTTCTTCTTTTTGAAGATCCATGGAGTCTTTTGTTGTTCCACCACAGCTCTTTTGTTTTGTACGGGATAATTTAAACAATGGTACTAATCCTTTTTATAGAATTATTAGTCTTCAATTGAAAAATTTGTTCCTTTGACAAAATTTAATGCTAAACATTTTTCTATGTAATATTGGAATATAATTTGAAGTGAGTGTGAAGTGAGTTATTACATATATTAAATTTTCATGGGAATAGGAATACGTATTAAGAAAGAGAATTTTATGGAAAATGTGAAGTGAGTTATTACATATATTAAGAAAGGAAAATTTTATAAAATATAAAGTGGACTTATTTAAAAAGTAAGGGTATAATTGGTAAATTGTAACCTTAAAACATCAAAACGACACTTAAATAGGAACAAAAAAAAACTTCTAAAACGACACTTAAAAAGAAACGGAGGGAGTATTATTTAATGACACATATTTCATATAAATGGGTAATAATTAAAATTATATACCGAGGCTGGATAGTATATTTATTCTCAATATTCATATTGTTATATGTTATATATGATATAAACAATTTCAATATTTTTCTTCTTCCCTGTCACAAAATTTTAGGTTACTTCATCACTAAGAAACTAAGTTAAAAGACTTTTAATTAATGACACGTATTTCATATATATTGAAAATAACTACAATTATATAAAGAGGCTTGATAGTATATCTATTCCCCATATTCATATTTTTATATGTTATATATGATATAAATAATTTCAATATTTTGCTTCTTCCCCGTCACCAAATTTTAGGTTACTTCATCACTAAGAAACTAAGTTAAAAGACATTTAATTAATAACACATATTTCATATACATTGGTTATAACTAAAGTTTTATAAAGAGACTCGATAGTATATCTATTCCCCATATTCATATTGTTATATGTTATATGTAACACCCCAGTTTCAATTATTTGATTTATTTAATTGGAAAATTATTTTATTTGAATTAATAAAATAAAAAGGAATTATTTATTTCGGAATATTGGAAGAAAATAAAAGAAATAGGAAATATGGGTTTCTTTTAAGTATTGGGCTTGGATGTTGTTAGTGAAGAGTGGGGGTGCAAGAGAAATAAAGATATGTTTTGGAACTTAAGCTATTTTTCTCATTATTCACGATAACACAGGATTTGGGATATTGGGAAGAAGAGCTCTGAAGGTACGAAGAACGAAGAACATCGATCAAAGAGTTCAAAGCTACAAATTGATAAGGTAAGGGGGGCTAATACTCAATTTACTTTTGCTTATGGGTTTTTGTACGGTTGATTTGGGTAATCGTAGGGAGAAACCCCAATTATTAGATGTTATCAGGGATCGATACCCTTAGGATTGAACCCTGTTAGAAAAGGTTTAGGTTCCCAATTTTATGAATCAATTAGGGATTTTAGGTTCCTATGGTGGATTGGATGTCTTTGTACTGTATTGCACTGCCGTAGAGAGGTATTTTCGTGCAAAAATATGGGTATATGAGCTGCTGCAAGAACAGAAAATTTGGGTTCGCACTCATCAACACGGGCGCGTTGATTAACGCGGGCACCCGTGTTGATTCACTGTAATGCTGATGAAAATGTGTTTTCTGGCCACAATTCAACACGGGCGTGTTGATTAACACGGGCACCCGTGTTGATTCACTGTGTTGGCATAAAAATGTGTTTTCTGGGCACAATTCAACACGGGCCGTGTTGATTTACACGGGCGCCCGTGTTGATCCCCTGTATTGTCAAAAAAACGTGTTTTCTGGACACATTTCCACACGGGCAGTGTTGTTTTACACGGGCACCCGTGTTAAACCTCCTGTGTTGGTTTTTAAACTATGTTTTTTGTGCATGCTGTTAAGTACGGATTGATCCGGTTTTGATGTGCAGTGTTTGACATGTTTTGAATATGTGTTTATTGATTTCCTAGTGTTGATTGATGCTAGTATCGAATAACGATCGTATGTTATGATACCAACACTATATGGATTTTATTGTCATGCTTTTAGATGATGTATCAAGCATGAATTATGATATAACTTGATATGATTGATGTTTAATAGTATGCTGAGTGATTACATGCTATTCAGATCATGTTATATTTGATATTGTTGATGTTGCATGATATGTCGATTGATGTTCATAGTATGCTGAGTGTTACATACTTTACATATCATGTTGCATTTGTTAATTCCCATTGTGTGGAATTAACATGGTGGCCAATATACGTGTCCGCGATTTAATGGAACGTTGAGGTGGTAGCCGTGTCCGCGATATAATGGAACGGTGAGTTATCCGTGACCCGAGATTTAATGGGGCGGTAAAATGGTACCACATGCATGGGTGTGTTGCATTACATTGAATATGACATGAATGGATGATTTTTCCAATGTTGTATTTGATTGATTGTATGCATGTATTGATACTAAATTGTTAACGATGTTTGATGTTAATAGTAAGCATGAAAAGTATGATATTATGAATATACGAATTGTAAAGGTTTTTGTAATCTATAAAACATGCTAATTGTTGGGTGATGCTTATGGTTTCCTGAATTGATTGTTATGAACGTATAATCAAATGTATAGTTGAGATGCTCACCCTTACTGTTGAATATTTCAGATTGAGGAGCTTCGTTCAGGTGCTTGGCGAAGGCTTGTCATTTCTAGTTTATTTCCGTTTTAGTAATGTCCGGGTCATGCTCTGGTAGTTGTAACTCCGGGGACGTTTGTTTGTCGAGCTGCTTTAGTCAGACTCGTTTATTTCCCTTTGTTGTTATAATATGAGGTTGACATTTTCCAGGGGTTAATCCTTGATGATTTTGAAAATATTATAACATTGGTTTTATTAATTAAATTATTCCGCTGTGTAAACATGTATGAGTTACTACTATGATTATGCATGACAGGAACTTGTTTTTTTTATTAAAAGAGAATTGTGACATCCTCGTTGATACATGTACTCTGAAATTATAATTTTAATTATTCGCGAAAATTTATTCGGGGTTTTTAGAGGGTGTTACAATAGTGGTATCAGAGCATAGTCGGTCGTTGCGACCAGAGTCTTGAGTCAGTCATTCCTTTTGTATGCGACTAGTGCAAGGTAACACTGTCGATACTGTATTCTAATGAGGAGTATGTTTTAATTCTCAGGAATATGGCTGGAAGAGGTAACGGACGAAATGATGCTGCACTCGCTGAGGCCTTGGGGATGTTAGCTGGTGTACTTGCTGGAAACCCAACTGGAGGCGTGATTGGTGCTGATAGGCAATTGGGGAACTTCCAAAGGAACAATCCTCCGTTGTTCAAAGGTACACATGACCCTGAAGGTGCTCAGAAGTGGCTGAAGGAAATCGAAAGGATTTTCCGTGTAATTGATTGTGCTGAAGATCTGAAAGTCAGATATGGTACGCATATGTTGGCAGAAGAGGCCGACGACTGGTGGGTTGCAACAAGGACTGAAATGGTTCAGGATGGAGAGGCACTGACTTGGGCTAACTTCAGAAGAGCTTTTCTGAGGAGGTACTTTCCTGAAGATGTTCGGGGAAGAAAGGAAATTGAGTTTTTGGAGCTTAAGCAGGGCAATCTGACTGTTAGTGAGTATGCTACTAAGTTCACTGAGCTGGCAAAGTATTATGCACACTACAACAATGATGAGGCTGGAGAATTCTCTAAATGTATCAAATTTGAGAATGGTCTCCGAGATGAGATTAAGCAGGGAATCAGGTACCAGCGTATTCGTAGATTTTCTGACCTGGTGGATTGTAGCAGGATCTTGGAAGAAGATATTACCAAGACTAGGTCGTCTCACTCTCGAGGGGCTGTTGATAAAAGAGGAAAGCAACATATGGACCGTGGCAAGCCATATGGTAGAGATAACCAGAAATCAGGTGGTTGGAAAAGGCCTAGTGGGGGAGATTCTAAGGCTCCTATCAGATGCTACAGGTGTGGTGAGTCTGGTCATCACATTCGAGATTGCAAGAGTGATGAGAAGAAGTGCTATAAATGTGGAAAGGCTGGTCATTTGTCTATTGATTGCAAAGGGAAGTCTGTTACTTGTTACAATTGTGGCGAAGAAGGTCACATTCGTCCGCAGTGTCCTAAGCCTAGGAAGGATCAGTCAGGTGGAAAAGTGTTCGCTTTGTCTGGATCTGAGACTACTCCAGAGGATCGATTGATTAAAGGTACGTGTTTTATTCATGGCACACCTTTAGTTGCAATTATTGATACTGGTGCAACTCATTCTTTCATTTCTTTGGATTGTGCTGAGAGGTTGAAATTGGACATATCTGGTATGCAAGGTAGCATGGTTGTTGATACTCCTGCATCGGGTTCAGTGACAACTTCACTTGTATGCAGGAATTATCCTATTGAGATTTTTGGTAGAGGTTTCGGTATGGATTTAGTGTGCCTACCGCTTGAACAAATTGATATTATCCTTGGGATGAACTGGTTGGAATTCAACCGGGTTCATCTGAACTGCTTTGCTTAGACGGTGATTTTTCCAGAAGCAGTTGGTGTCGAGAATTTGACTATGACTGCTAGGCAGGTACAAGAAGCAATGGAAGACGGTGCTAATGTGTTTATGTTACTTGCTTCGTTAGATGCAACAGGAAAGGTCAGGAGTGGTGAATTGCCAGTGGTGTGTGATTTTCCAGAAGTCTTTCCTGATGATGTTGGTGAGTTACCTCCTGAGAGAGAAGTGGAATTTTCTATAGATTTGATTCCTGGTACGAGACCGGTGTCGATGGCGCCATATCGTATGTCTGCGTCTGAGTTGGCTGAATTGAAGAGTCAATTGGAAGATTTACTGGAGAAGAAGTTTATTCGTCCAAGTGTTTCGCCTTGGGGTGCTCCGGTATTGTTGGTTAAGAAGAAAGAAGGTTCTATGAGACTGTGTGTTGATTACAGGCAATTGAACAAGGTAACCATTAAGAATCGGTATCCATTACCGAGGATTGATGATTTAATGGATCAGCTAATTGGAGCCAGTGTATTCAGTAAGATTGACTTGAGATCTGGATATCATCAGATTCGTGTGAAAGCGGAAGATATTCAAAAGACTGCTTTTCGAACGAGGTACGGGCATTATGAATATTCTGTTATGCCGTTCGGAGTTACTAATGCACCTGGCGTTTTCATGGAATATATGTGTGATCGGTGGATCTGGAACTGACTGTTTAACGCTGGTTCGCGAAATGTAGCGGAAGCAAGAGTCGCCACCGTCTTTTATTTTCTCCAAATGGAAAGGACAAAAGCACAGAAAAATTCCTTAAAGAGATCGCTCTCGGTTCGGGAGGTAGGTTATAGAAAGGGAAGGTGTTAGCACCCTTTCTATCCATGGTTATCCATGGGCTCTTAGATACTTGCTCAATGTGTTTTCAAAAATGTTTGCTTTTCAATGTGGGTTTAAAAAAGTTTCTTTGAAAAATTTCAGTTCGACTCGTACGTCAGAGTGTTTGAAAAATTTGCTTTGAAAGCTTTTGAAAAGTGTTGGTGTGAAAAGATTTCAGTTTGTTTTGAAGAGAGCAAGTATCTACGAGAACCTACCTACCCTAAGGAATTCGTCTGTGTAAATGTCCTTAAAAGTAGTGCCATCCCACCATTGAGAGGTAGGTAGCACCACCGTTGGAGGTGTTCGGGTCAATTCGAGGTTCGGGACATGGTGATCACCAGAGCAATAGGAAGACACCTTAGAAGCTACCCTCATGCCAGGTTCCCGGATCATGAGGACTTACTAAGACATCCTCTACTCGACGATCACCTTTCGAGGCAAGGCAACAGTGAGGCGTACCCTAGGGGTGGTGTGTGATTCGTGTGTCGTTTTCATTTGCATTTGTCTTTTGTCAAGTTCATTGTGATCTACGCTTGATTTTATTATGGCCATTCATTCTTGCATGCTTTGTTAACAGTTAAAAGAATATTTGCGGGAAAATAAATCTACAACTATTACAAATGGCGCGGGTCCACATCGCCAAAATTAAACCGGACCCGATTTGACGGAAAATAAATAAAGCAATAAAAGTGCGAGAAATAAAATCGTTACAACGCTTTGGGAGAATTACATAATTATAATAAACGACAAAAAATAAATGCGCGAAATTAAATAAATGACGAACATGGGCGTTGGACCCTTTTGCAAAAAATTTAAAGTTAATGAGGAATTAAAATTAAAGTCAAATGTTTTTGGTATTTTGTGTTTTTTAGGATTTAAGGAGAAAAAAGAATTAATTAAAATTAAAATGAAATGTTAAACCTAATTCTAATTATTTTTAAGTTATTAAGAAAAATATTGAATTTTTAACCTAATTTAAACCTAAATTATTTATATACAATTTAATTATGAAAATAAATAAATAATAATATTATGATAAAAAGGAAAAATTAAAAGGAATGGAAATTGTTAATTAAACCTAATTCTACCTTTTTTAGATTTATTAAAAAGAATTAAACTTGCAAAAATCCTAATTAAAACTAAATAATTACATGTTAATTTATTTACAAGAATATAATTACAATAAAAATATTTATTATTTTTTGGTCTTCTCTGATTTTTTTAATGAAGTTTTTATATTTTTGTGAAAAAAATAATTGGTTAAATAAACAGCAATAAAAATAAAAATAAGGATTAAAGAAAGAATAGGAGAAAAATAATGAAGGCAAACCAGGGGGTTTTCTGTCCCAATATGGAGGTCAAATTAGTGAAATTCTGGCCCAATAAGTTTGAAATCATTTGACTTTTCCAGGCCACGTATGCGCTTGTTGACTTTTCTCTATGGTGTTCTTCAACTATGAGCCCTTGATCTGAATTCGTTAGGCACGTGGCTGACTGGATGAAGTGGAATATGGTGTGCACTGGATGGTGGTGCTACATGTTAACACCTATGGAAAAATAACATTGGAATTGTACAGACCTGGGGTTTGAACCCAGGTCATGGGTGTCACCAGCATCACACTTGGCCAGCTGAGCTACAACGCACGCTTTGTAATATATTTAACAAACAAATAATATAATAGAAAAACGAAGCATTAGTGGATTAGCGCGCGAGAATTCAAATGTGCCTATCACGTTTTGACACGGCTTCTTCTTCCTCCCCGTCCCTGTAAACAAAACACAAAGGCAACGTTTTTCAGGCGTTTCATTAGAAGGCTTTTGAAAAAATAGCGACTAGTGCTAGGGTGTATATAAATTGATCGCGAAGGTCAAGATCTCTTCGTCCAGATGCGTTGATTGCAATGGTGGTACTGAGGTGGCCTGATTTTGCTTGGTCTGAAAACCCCTATTCAGAAGCTCTGCAAACCCTAAATTTTAACAATGGCGAAATCGCCTATAACGCATAATAATCAAATTAAAGGTATGGGTTAGCTTTAGAACATTATGAGGAATACAAATACATGATTAGAATGCTATGAAAATGTCTAGAATGCAAAGCACGATAAATGAAAAAAATGGCAAAAGAGGGACTTCTGTACAACGTTTTAGGGGGCTATCTTTGATGCTTTTGATTGGAATACGTTCAGGGCTTGCCAAGGAAGCTATTGGAACAATTCTTATGCTTTGAATTGACCCGTAGTACTGATTTCAGTTTTTGAGTTTTCAAGGAATTTTCAAGTCTTGTAATGGTATTCTCTGCGCAGCTTTCAGTCTAATGCCATTAGGTTTGTGTTCCTGGTTATGTATAGAAGCAATTAGGTTAAGAAACTCAATCAAATCTCTCATAATTATGGATTTTGAACATTTGATTTCAAGGATCTTTTTGAATCTTTTTTCATGTGCATTTTGTATCAATTATGATCAATTAGTCCAATTCTTTCCATGTTTGGGATGTGCACGAGATTTTGAAAGCAAAACATGCATAAAAAGATTTTTTAGGTCAAAGTAGATATTTTTCACATATTTAAATAATTTAAATGAATTAATATTAATATAAATTCAAGTAAATAAATAAAAATTGAGAAAATACTTCCCTTTGGGCCAAGTGGTCGTTCATATGCTTGGAATGATGAATCATGGAAGAGAAATGGGCCCATTAGCAAATTTAGGTCATTTGGATCAAAGTTGACTTTTCAAAATATCCAAAAATTTCCCAACTTCCACAAGGCATAATTTGCTCAATTTTTAAGCTTTTCACATGTTCTTTGACATTTTGGAAAGGTCTTTGAGTCCTCTAACCAATGCCTTTGGTCCCATGTCATTTTGATTTACCAATATCAAGTTATGGCCTTTGACTTAAAGTCCCTTTTTGTTGACTTTTGAAAATGACCTATAATGTTGAAATTGATAACTTTTTGTGAGAGCATTTCTTGGACTTGAAGTATGAAGATGAGTTGTAGGAAATGTCTTTCTCTTCAAAATGAGCTTTGGATGGAATTTTTCTGATAATCCACGTGAAAGTTATGCCCTGGTCAATTTCAGTTGACTTTTTCAGCTGTCCAAATAAGGAAACGTTTGCATCTTTGATGATTTCTGAGCCAAATTTTGAGAATCATGATCAAGCATTGATCAAATGATGTTTGTGGCTTCAAAATGATATGTTGACCAAAAATTTGAACTTTTGACTGTCAAATGACCATTTTGCCCCTACAGTTGACTGTAGTGCAATTTAGGGTTTTGACTGTGCAATTTTGAGCTGAATGCCTTGGAACTTGATATGAGGATGCTTGACCATATTTTTAGGCATATGAGACTTGATTGGGCCTTTGAAACCTTCAATTTCTTGATCAGAACACAAACCCTAGTTTTGACTGTATAGGAGACAGTTGGACTGTGCAACCCTTGGGGAATTTTGTGACTTGGCTTGGCCATTTCTTGAAGAATATGGGAGGGCAAATTTTGGGGTACAACAGTTGCCCCTGTTCAATCTTCTTAGACCCGAGGATGCAGATTGGCTGACGTGCCTTTCGTAATCCGAGGGTAGAAGGTGATTGGACACTAAAGTGCCCAGAAATTTGCGCTCACATAGTGGCAGTGTGGTGGGAATGGGCTTATAGATGCCATTTAGAAGTTGCTGGATAGGGTGATGGGCTTATAGATGCCATCTGGATGTTGATCGCGTAGGAGATTCCTTAGCGAGAACCTGCATACCTGCAAAAGAAAAATGAGTACCTGACACGTTGCAGGAGCTGATTTTAGATGCTTGGTATAGATATGTCCTGACTGGTTACGGGAGCTGAGTCTGGAGCTTCAAACGGAGATGAATGAATCAGGTGTGGTTACTGCCTTAGCATGAATGGTAAGAAGACCTTGGATGACTTTAACTTCAACAACGCTCGTTGAGAAAAATCTTGGCGGGAATTACCATCTTTGCAGTATCGGGAAGAGAACCATAGGCTATTATAATCTGAAAGGGAATCGCCTCACTCGCCGTCGGAGAGAGGAATCATAGGAAAAGGAATTGTTACCTCATACACCGTCGGAGAGGGAAACATCTAAAAAGGACTTACCACCTCACTCGCCGTTGGAGAGGGAACCATAGGAGACTATCACCTCACACTCACCGTCGGAGAGGGAAACATCTGAAAAAAGGAATTACCACCTCACGCACTTGTCGGAGAGGGGACCATGGGAGACTATCACCTCACACTCATCATCGGAGAGGGAACCATCTGAAAAAGGAATTACCACCTCACGCCCTTGCCAGAGAGGGGACCATAGGAGACTATCACCTCACACTCATCGTCGGAGAGGGAAACATCTGAAGAAGGAATTACCACCTCACGCACTTATCGGAGAGGGGACCATAGGAGACTATCACCTCACACTCATCGTCGGAGAGGGAACCATCTGAAAAAGGAATTACCACCTCACGCACTTGCCGGAGAGGGGACCATAAGTTCTGCTGAATCTTTATCAGAAAAATCTGTTGGGAGTCGATTTAGCTGGACTAGAGGAGGTCTTTGACTGGAATAAGTGTCAGAACGTCACCATATCTGGGTCACATCTGAACTATATCTGGAGGGAAATCTGGAAGCAGCATCAGAACGTCACCATCTCTGGGTCATATCTGAAACTATATCTAGAAGGAACTCTGGAAGCAGCATCAGAACGTCACCATATCTGGGTCATATCTGAAACTATATCTAGGAGGAAATCTGGAAGCAGTATCAGAACGTCACCATATCTGGGTCATATCTGAAACTATATCTAGAAGGAACTCTGGAAGCAGCATCAAAACGTCACCATATCTGGATCATATCTGAAACTATATCTGAAGAATACCTGGAAGCAGTATCAGAACGTCACCATATCTGGATCATATCCAAAACTATATCTAGAAGGAAATCTGGAAGCAGCATCAGAACGTCACCATATCTGGTTTACATCTGAAACTATATCAAGAATGAATTGCGATAGTTGATAGTAGTCATTTTTGTATTGATCTTTTTCCTGAAAAGGTAGAACATAATTGTATGCAAAATCATGATGCATGAACTGTATGTCTTTAAAATCAATGAAATTCGTGTAGTATGATGCCTAGGCATGCTATAATGTATGAAGATGTGATGTTTATGAACATATGTTTCCGTCTTAGGAAAATAAATCCTTGACGGGTGCTGGGAAGTCGTATCCTGGGCTGATGTTGAGGAATAGATTTTGCTTCCGCTGGGGATGATAGTTGCAAGTATACCGGTAGGAGAAGATGACTCCGTTGCGGAATAAACTTGGCAAATGGAAGATTCTGCGGGGAGAAAAGATACTCTAGCGGCCATGCTGGGAAGTGATACTCTGTGGGGGGAGGGATGCCTCGCTGAGTGTTGATAATAGTTTGCTGGGGATATCCTTGTTGTTGGAAGTATTGATGGACTTCGCTGGGGTAAGAAGACTGTATCGAGGGCGCTCTTTCCGTGGCTTTTGGCTGAGGATAACCCAGTTATATCCTATTAAGGAAATAACTCTTTAAATCAAGCCGGACGACGCGTTCGTGTTCTGCGAGGATAAACTTCCCGAATCGTCTGGGGATAAGCTTGCTGTTTGGGGATATGAATTCCATCTTTCCTGGGGAACTGGATTGGATTCTCTGGGGAAGTTTTGAACTGTATTGGTTATGTTCTTCCACGGAACCTACCCTGATACCTTGGAGGATAACAATCAGATTGCTTAGACCATTCTTTATTGCCCCTGTTTCCATGGGGGAGGCACTTGTGGGATGCTGATAGTTGTTGAGGGTCAAACCTTCTTTAGGTAGGCAGGTGACAATATGACAGGACATAGTCGTACGCTTTGATCCCTAACTTTTGCCTGGACCGCCCTTCCGGGTTTTCAGTCCACCAGGATACCCATTTTTGCCCAAGCCGCCTTTTCAGGTTTTCGACTTACCGGGTGTACAGATTTTTTTCATTTCATCCCTTCATTTTGCCCGAACCCTTTTGGTTCGCCGGGAAGCCCTTATTTTTGCCTAGGTATGTCAACCTAGCGGGTCTTTGATTATGCGTAGTATTTTTTCGACTATGTCCATGCTTTTGGAATGTAGGGAGTTGCCCCTGTTAGGAGTGTTTTGTCATGCCACCAGAAGGTATTTGATCAGGCAAGATTCGTTGTTGAAATGCCCCAAGTGACTCAGGCAGAGATTTACCCCAGGCTTTTTGGCCTTTTGAGAGATTCTCTGAATCTTGATTGGACTGCCCCAGATGGTGGACTATGATCATGCCATGCCCCTTGGTGGGAAGAACTTTTGTTCACCAGATATTCTTCGTGCGAATTTTCCTGCTGTTCAAACAAAAAGTCATATGCGAACAAAGTTATGTTAAAAATGCAAAGCTTATGTCTGTCTTGAAGATTTTGAAAATGCATTCTTTTTCATAAAACAAATGAATGTTTGTAAAACGTGATGTCAACCCTGTATTTACCGTAGCCTTAAGGAGTCAGGATACCTTCGTAACAGTATGCTTTCGAACTAACCCGTGCTTCAGCTAGGACTTTTAAGGGTTATAACGTGGCCTGGTTCATGGTTTAAGAAACAAAGGATAAAGGCTCAAATTATTTGTACCCACCCGCTCTTCGTGATGTTCTCCAAACCTAAGCTCAGTTGATCATACGTTAGACCTTGTTTGAGTCTTTGCTTTGATGTTCCGATAATGGTTCAGATGTTGATGATTTCTTTGGAATAGGCAGTCATTTTTTGCTTTGGTTGAGGGTTTGTGAGACCTCTTCCTTGATTTTGTTATCCCTTTCTTTTTTTGCCTGAACTGTTTCCTTTTTTGGAATCACAGTCAGCGGGATGCCCCAGTTTCATAAGTCCCCTTTGTAGGTTTAGACTTTTTGGGCTTTTCATTTATGAATTTTGATGATGACTGCCTGTCCTTTTGATTGTTCTGAACCATTACTGTCTTTGTTCGTTTCGTAAAGATCTCTTCGGTGCCATTCGTCATGCACTTGGATCAACTGAGGGAACTACCCTGCCCCAGGTTATGATAAAAGGGTTTCAATTTATGAAAATAAAACTCCTACTTCTTTGGCTCAGAGGGGTTGACGAGGGATTATCTTCCTTATTACTCCAGTGTTTAGGAATTGAAGCAATGCCTGTACCTCATCAGCGGGGTTTGTTCAAAAGCATACTGTGAAGATCGTGGTATCGTTTTCGTCATCCTCCCTCAAGAGGCTCAGAATTATTAACCGAGAGTTGCCATCAGAAAAACAATATGAAAAGAATTTTGAATATAATGAAAATAATTGTATTAATTCCCAAAACAGACGTATGCGATGCATTGATAGAATAAAAGAGTTTGCTATGACATTAATTGTTTGTATAAGCAAAGAAAAATACAACGCAAAAGTTCAAATAAACAAAAGGCTTCAATGATTGGGCAACGGAGCGGTGATTATGTTTGGAGTCTCTGGCACTTCAAACTGAATCTCTCCGGCGTCAATCATATCTTGGATCTTGTTCTTGAGAGGCCAGCAGTTGTCTGTAGTATGCCCCGGGCTATCTGAATGATATGCGCACCTATCGTTGGGATGATAGTTGGGTGCAGAAGTGTTCGGATTCCGAAGAGGAGCCCTTAAGGTGATCAGCCCTGCCTTCAACATTTGTTGCAGTGCTTGGTCCAATGACATGTTGAGTTTGGTGTACTGTCGTTTCTCCTTTCGTTGCTGCCCCTGTCCTTGTTGAGCAGGTCCGGGATTGGAGATCTGGATTGCCCCTATCTCAGGACGGCTCTTTTTACCGTGCACAGCATTGGATTCTTTCTTTCCATGATGAGGCTTTTTATCAGAAGGTGCAGCCTCTTGAATTTTCCCAGACCGGATGCCAGCTTCTATTCGCTCTCCAGTCAAGATAAGATCTGTGAATCCAGCAGACGAATTCCCAATTAGGTGGTTGTAGAACGGACCAGACAGAGTCCCCAAGAACATATCGACAAGTTCCCGATCAGTCAGAGGTGGTTGTACCCTTCCAGCAAGATCCCTCCACTTCTGAGCGTACCCCTTAAAACCTTCGCTTGCACCTAACGACATACCCTGGAGTTGGGTACGTGTGGGGGCAAGGTCGGCATTGTACTAGTACTGCTTATAGAAAGCAGTTGCCAACTCCTCCCAGTTACGAACTTTGGTCCCATCCAGTTGATAGAACCATTCGAGGTGAGTCCCTGAAAGACTTTCCTGGAAGAAGTGGATCCACAAGTTTTTGTCCACCGTATATGGTTGGATCTTCTGAACATAGGATCTGAGATGTAACTTGGGACAAGACGCCCCGTCATATTTGGAGAAGGATGGTGCTTTGAACTTCCGAGGAATAATCACACCAGTTGACAAACCCAGCTCTCCAAAATCCAGCCCAGGTACCTGTTGAACCTCCATAGCCTTCAACCTGTCCTCCAACTGTTTGTACTTGTCCTCAGCCGGAGGGTATTGTTCGTCGTAGAAATCTGTTTCATTGTCAGAGACCTCTGGACTGGGCACCCTTTCCTCTTGATGACTGCTTTTTCCCACAGATGGAGTTGTCCTCTCAGTTTCAATTTGCGGTGTATTCCCAGATCTGCGTCTAGGGCTGAACAAAACAGTCCTCTTCTTCTTCTTGTCCTTCTTCAAGAGCAGAGCCTTCAGATCTTGTTGCCCCTGGGTCAAATTCATGATCAGCTCTTGGAACTGGGCGTTCTGAGCCTGGAGGTCCTTGATAGTCTGCTCAACTGATGATTCAGGATTCATGGCGATCGGCTGAAATAAACGGCGAGGAAGGGTAAGCAACCTGTCAAAGGGATACCTGCAATGCAATGAGATGTATGACATGCATGTAATGTTTTCAAGGACCTCGCGGGATAAACAGAGAAATTGTTAGAGTTGAGAACCGGTAACTTGATTGAAGGAACTCCATGTTGTTGAGAGTCCTTCTTCAAGGGTCAAAGGCTCACCATATCCAGTGGGTCATAGCCCCTGACAACCTTGGCTAGAGGAAAATAAATCCTCTTTGCCCCTTGCTGGGATAATTGATTCACCATGACCTGCATCACAAGCCCTTGAGATCCTTGAGATGGGTTAGGATGTATGCAATGGTATGATGTCATGCTATGCATGGGGTGATGTAGGTAAACCCTGTTATGAGTCCCAATTAAGGACTATAAACAGACCCTGCAAGAAATTCAGTATACTTTGTTATGAGTCCCAATTAAGGACTATAAACAAAACCTGCAAGAAATTTGGTAAACCTTGTCATGAGTCCTAGTTAAGGACTATAAACAAAACCTGCAAGAAATTTGGTAAACCTTGTCATGAGTCCTAGTTAAGGACTATAAACAAAACCTGCAAGAAATTCGGTAAACCTTGTCATGAGTCCTAGTTAAGGACTATAAACAAAACCTGCAAGTAGTTCATGTGTCAGCTAACAAGCATGCAAGTAGGCAAGTACAAAGGCACACAAGTCACACAAAAGAGCCCTTAGAGTTTAGGCCAGCATGAAGTTTGGGGTACTACCCTCTTGAAGTTGGTGGGCTTAAAACCTGTCCTATCAGAAGTAACCGGGTTCTAAGGTTCCCAATATCACGGGATTGCTTTCATTGTTCATCGTTTCGATTTAGCCACTGAACTGGCGACCGAAATATTCCAGGAAAGCAACCCTCAATTGAGCGTAGTATCGAGTATCAACCAACCTCGGACTGCACCAAAGTCAGTTATCTCACTACCCTAAAGAGGCCAAGATAGTTCAATTAAGGTTCCTAAGGTCTGTTGATGCTTCACGACACCACGCGGAGGCCCCGTACTCTCCTTGACTGAACTCAAGGGTTACCGATACACACCAAAGTGCCACATCAACGTAGCAGACTGTTTCAACCATGTCGGTATACCCCGCACAGTTCCCTCACAGCCTTGTTGCTACTTTCTAAGAAGGTATCCCCCAGATCCGGGTTTAGGATCTATAGAACTCCCAAGCAACCCATAATTTAAAGCACACAAGGAAAACAATTGAAAACACAGTTATGAACTAGCCCTAAGGTACACCTCACTTTAAGATTATCCCCAGCAGAGTCGCCAGTTCTGTGATCGGTGGATCTGGAACTGACTGTTTAACGCTGGTTCGCGAAATGTCGCGGAAGCAAGAGTCGCCACCGTCTTTTATTTTCTCCAAATGGAAAGGACAAAAGCACAGAAAAATTCCTTAAAGAGATCGCTCTCGGTTCGGGAGGTAGGTTATAGAAAGGGAAGGTGTTAGCACCCTTTCTATCCATGGTTATCCATGGGCTCTTAGATACTTGCTCAATGTGTTTTCAAAAATGTTTGCTTTTCAATGTGGGTTTAAAAAAGTTTCTTTGAAAAATTTCAGTTCGACTCGTACGTCAGAGTGTTTGAAAAATTTGCTTTGAAAGCTTTTGAAAAGTGTTGGTGTGAAAAGATTTCAGTTTGTTTTGAAGAGGGCAAGTATCTACGAGAACCTACCTACCCTAAGGAATTCGTCTGTGTAAATGTCCTTAAAAGTAGTGCCATCCCACCATTGAGAGGTAGGTAGCACCACCGTTGGAGGTGTTCGGGTCAATTCGAGGTTCGGGACATGGTGATCACCAGAGCAATAGGAAGACACCTTAGAAGCTACCCTCATGCCAGGTTCCCGGATCATGAGGACTTACTAAGACATCCTCTACTCGACGATCACCTTTCGAGGCAAGGCAACAGTGAGGCGTACCCTAGGGGTGGTGTGTGATTCGTGTGTCGTTTTCATTTGCATTTGTCTTTTGTCAAGTTCATTGTGATCTACGCTTGATTTTATTATGGCCATTCATTCTTGCATGCTTTGTTAACAGTTAAAAGAATATTTGCGGGAAAATAAATCTACAACTATTACAAATGGCGCGGGTCCACATCGCCAAAATTAAACCGGACCCGATTTGACGGAAAATAAATAAAGCAATAAAAGTGCGAGAAATAAAATCGTTACAACGCTTTGGGAGAATTACATAATTATAATAAAGGACAAAAAATAAATGCGCGAAATTAAATAAATGACGAACATGGGCGTTGGACCCTTTTGCAAAAAAATTAAAGTTAATGAGGAATTAAAATTAAAGTCAAATGTTTTTGGTATTTTGTGTTTTTTAGGATTTAAGGAGAAAAAAGAATTAATTAAAATTAAAATGAAATGTTAAACCTAATTCTAATTATTTTTAAGTTATTAAGAAAAATATTGAATTTTTAACCTAATTTAAACCTAAATTATTTATATACAATTTAATTATGAAAATAAATAAATAATAATATTATGATAAAAAGGAAAAATTAAAAGGAATGGAAATTGTTAATTAAACCTAATTCTACCTTTTTTAGATTTATTAAAAAGAATTAAACTTGTAAAAATCCTAATTAAAACTAAATAATTACATGTTAATTTATTTACAAGAAAATAATTACAATAAAAATATTTATTATTTTTTGGTCTTCTCTGATTTTTTTAATGAAGTTTTTATATTTTTGTGGAAAAAATAATTGGTTAAATAAACAGCAATAAAAATAAAAATAAGGATTAAAGAAAGAATAGGAGAAAAATAATGAAGGCAAACCAGGGGGTTTTCTGTCCCAATATGGAGGTCAAATTAGTGAAATTCTGGCCCAATAAGTTTGAAATCATTTGACTTTTCCAGGCCACGTATGCGCTTGTTGACTTGTCTCTATGGTGTTCTTCAACTATGAGCCCTTGATCTGAATTCGTTAGGCACGTGGCTGACTGGATGAAGTGGAATATGGTGTGCACTGGATGGTGGTGCTACATGTGAACACCTATGGAAAAATAACATTGGAATTGTACAGACCTGGGGTTTGAACCCAGGTCATGGGAGTCACCAGCATCACACTTGGCCAGCTGAGCTACAACGCACGCTTTGTAATATATTTAACAAACAAATAATATAATAGAAAAACGAAGCATTAGTGGATTAGCGCGCGAGAATTCAAATGTGCCTATCACGTTTTGACACGGCTTCTTCTTCCTCCCCGTCCCTGTAAACAAAACACAAAGGCAACGTTTTTCAGGCGTTTCATTAGAAGGCTTTTGAAAAAATAGCGACTAGCGCTAGGGTGTATATAAATTGATCGCGAAGGTCAAGATCTCTTCGTCCAGATGCGTTGATTGCAATGGTGGTACTGAGGTGGCCTGATTTTGCTTGGTCTGAAAACCCCTATTCAGAAGCTCTGCAAACCCTAAATTTTAACAATGGCGAAATCGCCTATAACGCATAATAATCAAATTAAAGGTATGGGTTAGCTTTAGAACATTATGAGGAATACAAATACATGATTAGAATGCTATGAAAATGTCTAGAATGCAAAGCACGATAAATGAAAAAAATGGCAAAAGAGGGACTTCTGTACAGCGTTTTAGGGGGCTATCTTTGATGCTTTTGATTGGAATACGTTCAGGGCTTGCCAAGGAAGCTATTGGAACAATTCTTATGCTTTGAATTGACCCGTAGTACTGATTTCAGTTTTTGAGTTTTCAAGGAATTTTCAAGTCTTGTAATGGTATTCTCTGCGCAGCTTTCAGTCTAATGCCATTAGGTTTGTGTTCCTGGTTATGTATAGAAGCAATTAGGTTAAGAAACTCAATCAAATCTCTCATAATTATGGATTTTGAACATTTGATTTCAAGGATCTTTTTGAATCTTTTTTCATGTGCATTTTGTATCAATTATGATCAATTAGTCCAATTCTTTCCATGTTTGGGATGTGCACGAGATTTTGAAAGCAAAACATGCATAAAAAGATTTTTTAGGTCAAAGTAGATATTTTTCACATATTTAAATAATTTAAATGAATTAATATTAATATAAATTCAAGTAAATAAATAAAAATTGAGAAAATACTTCCCTTTGGGCCAAGTGGTCGTTCATATGCTTGGAATGATGAATCATGGAAGAGAAATGGGCCCATTAGCAAATTTAGGTCATTTGGATCAAAGTTGACTTTTCAAAATATCCAAAAATTTCCCAACTTCCACAAGGCATAATTTGCTCAATTTTTAAGCTTTTCACATGTTCTTTGACATTTTGGAAAGGTCTTTGAGTCCTCTAACCAATGCCTTTGGTCCCATGTCATTTTGATTTACCAATATCAAGTTATGGCCTTTGACTTAAAGTCCCTTTTTGTTGACTTTTGAAAATGACCTATAATGTTGAAATTGATAACTTTTTGTGAGAGCATTTCTTGGACTTGAAGTATGAAGATGAGTTGTAGGAAATGTCTTTCTCTTCAAAATGAGCTTTGGATGGAATTTTTCTGATAATCCATGTGAAAGTTATGCCCTGGTCAATTTCAGTTGACTTTTTCAGCTGTCCAAATAAGGAAACTTTTGCATCTTTGATGATTTCTGAGCCAAATTTTGAGAATCATGATCAAGCATTGATCAAATGATGTTTGTGGCTTCAAAATGATATGTTGACCAAAAATTTGAACTTTTGACTGTCAAATGACCATTTTGCCCCTACAGTTGACTGTAGTGCAATTTAGGGTTTTGACTGTGCAATTTTGAGCTGAATGCCTTGGAACTTGATATGAGGATGCTTGACCATATTTGTAGGCATATGAGACTTGATTGGGCCTTTGAAACCTTCAATTTCTTGATCAGAACACAAACCCTAGTTTTGACTGTATAGGAGACAGTTGGACTGTGCAACCCTTGGGGAATTTTGTGACTTGGCTTGGCCATTTCTTGAAGAATATGGGAGGGCAAATTTTGGGGTACAACAATATGAATAGGATTTTTCATCCGTACCTGGATAAGTTTGTTGTGGTTTTTATTGATGACATTCTGATTTATTCCAAGAATGACGAAGAGCATGCGGAACATCTCAGAATTGTGTTAGAGTTGTTGAAAGATAAGAAGTTGTATGCAAAGTTGTCCAAATGTGAGTTCTGGCTGAATGAAGTTAGTTTTCTTGGACATGTGATTTCTAAGAATGGTATTGCAGTGGATCCTACAAAAGTAGAAGCAGTATCTCTGTGGGAAGCGCCGAAGACTGTTTCTGAAATCAGAAGTTTTCTTGGTCTTGCAGGTTATTACAGAAAGTTTATCGAAGGATTCTCAAAGTTAGCATTGCCGTTGACAAAGTTGACTCGTAAAGGACAAGCGTTTATTTGGGATTCGGAATATGAGAAAGGTTTCCAAGAATTGAAGCAGAGATTGACTAGTGCTCCTATTCTGATTTTTCCGAATCCGGTGGAATCTTTTGTGGTTTATTGTGATGCATCTCTGATGGGATTAGGTGGTGTTCTAATGCAGAATCAACAGGTAGTTGCGTATGCTTCGAGACAGTTGAAGGTTCATGAAAGGAACTATCCTACTCACGACTTAGAGTTGGCAGCAGTTGTGTTTGTCTTGAAATTGTGGAGACATTATATGTATGGTTCGAGATTTGAAGTGTATAGTGATCATAAGAGTTTGAAGTATCTTTTCGATCAGAAAGAGCTCAATATGAGGCAAAGAAGGTGGTTGGAATTTCTCAAAGATTATGATTTTGGTTTGAATTACCATCCTGGTAAGGCAAATGTGGTTGCAGATGCTTTGAGCAGGAAATCCTTGCATATGTCTATGATGATGGTTCGTGAATTGGATTTAATTGAACAATTCCGAGATTTGAGTTTAATTTGTGAAAGTACTCCGAAGTGTGTTCGTTTGGGTATGTTGAAACTTACGAGTGGTATTCTAGAAGAGATCAGGATCGGGCAGAAATCTGATGTTAATTTAGTTGATAAATCGACATTGATCAACCAAGATCAAGGTGGTGAGTTTAGAATTGATGAGAATGATGTTATAAGATTTGGCGATAGAGTTTGTGTTCCTGATGTCGTAGAAATCAAGAAGAGTATATTAGAGGAAGGACATCGCAGTGGGATGAGTATTCATCCGGGTGCCACGAAAATATATCATGATTTGAAGAAATTGTTTTGGTGGCCGGGAATGAAAAAGGAAATAGCTGAATTTGTGTATGCATGTTTAATCTGTCAGAAATCGAAGATTGAACATCAGAAGCCGTCTGGAATTATGCAGCCGATGTTTATTCCAGAATGGAAGTGGGATAGTATTTCTATGGATTTTGTATCCGGGTTGCCGAGGACTCCTAAGAATTGTGAAGCAATATGGGTTGTGGTGGATAGACTGACTAAGTCTGCTCATTTTATACCGGTGCGAATGGATTACTCAATGGAGAGATTGGCACAGTTATATATTGAGAAAATAGTGAGTTTGCATGGAGTTCCTTCTAGTATTGTGTCAGATAGAGATCCGAGATTCACTTAGAAATTTTGGGAAGGATTGCAGAAGGCTTTGGGTACTAAATTAAGGTTGAGTTCAGCTTACCATCCTCAGACTGATGGACAGACGGAGAGGACGATTAAATCGTTAGAAGATTTATTGCGTGCTTGTGTTTTAGAGAAGGGTGGAGCTTGGGATAGCTATTTGCCATTGATTGAATTTACTTATAACAATAGTTACCATTCGAGTATTGGTATGGCTCCGTTTGAGGCATTGTATGGTAGACGGTGTAGAACGCCTTTGTGTTGGTATGAATCTGGAGAGAGTTCAGTAATTGGGCCAGAGATTGTTCAGCAGACTACTGAAAAGATCAAATTGATTCAAGAGAAGATGAGAGCTTCTCAGAGTCGTCAGAAAAGTTATCATGATAAGAGGAGGAAGAATTTAGAATTCAATGCTGGAGATCATGTGTTTATGAGAGTTACTCCGATGACGGGTATTGGTCGAGCGTTGAAATCTAAGAAGTTGACTCCGCGTTTTATTGGTCCGTTTCAGATTACGGAAAGAGTTGGAGAAGTTGCTTATCGTATTGCTTTACCTCCGAGACTTGCGAATTTGCACGATGTTTTTCATGTTTCTCAGTTGAGGAGATACATTCCAGACCCATCTCATGTAATCCAAATAGATGATGTATAGGTGAAATATAACCTGACAGTAGAAACATTGCCTATGAGGATAGAAGATCGGGAAGTGAAACAGTTAAGAGGTAAAGAGATAGCATTAGTGAAGGTTGCTTGGGGAGGTCCAGCAGATGGAAATATCACTTGGGAGCTGGAGAGCCAGATGAAAGAGGCTTATCCGGAACTGTTCGTCTAAGGTATGTTTTCGAGGACGAAAACTCTTTTAGTGGGGGAGAGTTGTAACACCCCAGTTTCAATTATTTGATTTATTTAATTGGAAAATTATTTTATTTGAATTAATAAAATAAAAAGGAATTATTTATTTCGGAATATTGGAAGAAAATAAAAGAAATAGGAAATATGGGTTTCTTTTAAGTATTGGGCTTGGATGTTGTTAGTGAAGAGTGGGGGTGCAAGAGAAATAAAGATATGTTTTGGAACTTAAGCTATTTTTCTCATTATTCACGATAATACAGGATTTGGGATATTGGGAAGCAGAGCTCTGAAGGTACGAAGAACGAAGAACATCGATCAAAGAGTTCAAAGCTGCAAATTGATAAGGTAAAGGGGGCTAATACTCAATTTACTTTTGCTTATGGGTTTATGTACGGTTGATTTGGGTAATCGTAGGGAGAAACCCCAATTATTAGATGTTATCAGGGATCGATACCCTTAGGATTGAACCCTGTTAGAAAAGGTTTAGGTTCCCAATTTTATGAATCAATTAGGGATTTTAGGTTCCTATGGTGGATTGGATGTCTTTGTACTGTATTGCACTGCCGTAGAGAGGTATTTTCGTGCAAAAATATGGGTATATGAGCTGCTGCAAGAACAGAAAATTTGGGTTCGCACTCATCAACACGGGCGCGTTGATTAACGCGGGCACCCGTGTTGATTCACTGTAATGCTGATGAAAATGTGTTTTCTGGCCACAATTCAACACGGGCGTGTTGATTAACACGGGCACCCGTGTTGATTCACTGTGTTGGCATAAAAATGTGTTTTCTGGGCACAATTCAACCCGGGCCGTGTTGATTTACACGGGCGCCCGTGTTGATCCCCTGTATTGTCAAAAAAACGTGTTTTCTGGACACATTTCCACACGGGCAGTGTTGTTTTACACGGGCACCCGTGTTAAACCTCCTGTGTTGGTTTTTAAACTATGTTTTATGTGCATGCTGTTAAGTACGGATTGATCCAGTTTTGATGTGCAGTGTTTGACATGTTTTGAATATGTGTTTATTGATTTCCTAGTGTTGTTTGATGCTAGTATCGAATAACGATCGTATGTTATGATACCAACACTATATGGATTTTATTGTCATGCTTTTAGATGATGTATCAAGCATGAATTATGATATAACTTGATATGATTGATGTTTAATAGTATGCTGAGTGATTACATGCTATTCAGATCATGTTATATTTGATATTGTTGATGTTGCATGATATGTCGATTGATGTTCATAGTATGCTGAGTGTTACATACTTTACATATCATGTTGCATTTGTTAATTCCCATTGTGTGGAATTAACATGGTGGCCAATATACGTGTCCGCGATTTAATGGAACGTTGAGGTGGTAGCCGTGTCCGTGATATAATGGAACGGTGAGTTATCCGTGACTCGAGATTTAATGGGGCGGTAAAATGGTACCACATGCATGGGTGTGTTGCATTACATTGAATATGACATGAATGGATGATTTTTCCAATGTTGTATTTGATTGATTGTATGCATGTATTGATACTAAATTGTTAACGATGTTTGATGTTAATAGTAAGCATGAAAAGTATGATATTATGAATATACGAATTGTAAAGGTTTTTGTAATCTATAAAACATGCTAATTGTTGGGTGATGCTTATGGTTTCCTGAATTGATTGTTATGAACGTATAATCAAATGTATAGTTGAGATGCTCACCCTTACTGTTGAATATTTCAGATTGAGGAGCTTCGTTCAGGTGCTTGGCGAAGGCTTGTCATTTCTAGTTTATTTCCGTTTTAGTAATGTCTGGGTCATGCTCTGGTAGTTGTAACTCCGGGGACGTTTGTTTGTCGAGCTGCTTTAGTCAGACTCGTTTATTTCCCTTTGTTGTTATAATATGAGGTTGACATTTTCCAGGGGTTAATCCCTGATGATTTTGAAAATATTATAACATTGGTTTTATTAATTAAATTATTCCGCTGTGTAAACATGTATGAGTTACTACTATGATTATGCATGACAGGAACTTGTTTTTTTTATTAAAAGAGAATTGTGACATCCTCGTTGATACATGTACTCTGAAATTATAATTTTAATTATTCGCGAAAATTTATTCGGGGTTTTTAGAGGGTGTTACATTATATATGATATAAACAATTTCAATATATTACTTCTTCCCCGTCACCAAATTTTAGGTTACTTCATCACTAAGAAACAAAGATAAAAGACTATTAATTAAGGACACATATTTCATATACATTGATAATAACTACAATTATATAAAGAGGCTCGATAGTACACCTATTCCCCATATTCATATTGTTATATGTTATATATGATATAAACAATTTCAATATTTTGCTTCTTCCCCGTCACCAAATTTTAGGTTACTTCATCACTAAGAAACTAAGTTAAAATACTATTAATTAAGGACAATTATTTCATATACATTGATAATAAATAAAGTTATATAAAGAGGCTCGATAGTATATCTATTCCCCATGTTCATATTGTTATATGTTATATATGTTATAAACAATTTAAATATGTTTCTTCTTTCCCATCAGCAAATTTTAGGTTACTTCATCACTAAGAAACTAAGTTAAAAGACTATTAATTAAGGACACATATTTCATATACATTAATAATAACTAAAGTTATATAAAGAGGCTCGATAGTATATATATTCCCCATATTCATATTGTTATATGTTATATATGATATAAACAATTTCAATATTTTTTTTCTTTCCCATCAGCAAATTTAAGGTTACTTCATCACTAAGAAACTAAGTTAAAAGACTATTAATTAAGGACAAATATTTCATATACATTGATAATAACTAAAGTTATATAAAGAGGCTCGGTAGTATATCTATTCCCCATATTCATATTGTTATATGTTATATATGATATAAATAATTTCAATATTTTTCTTCTACCCCATCAGTAAATTTTAGGTTACTTCATCATTAAAAAGCTAAGTTAAAAGACTATTAATTAAGGACACATATTTCATATACATTGCTAATAACTAAAATTATATAAAGAGGCTGGATAGTATATCTATTCCCCATATTTATATTGTTATATGTTATATATGATAAAAACAATTTCAATATTTTTCTTCTTCCCCATCAGCAAATTTTAGGTTACTTCATCATTAAGAAACTAAGTTAAAAGACAATTATTTAATGACACATATTTCATATACATTTGTAATATCTAAAGTTATATAAAGAAGCTCGATAGTATATCAATTCCCCATATTCATATTGTTATATGTTATATATGATATAAACAATTTAAAAATTTTGCTTCTTCCCCGTCACCAAATTTTAGGTTACTTCATCACTAAGAAACTAAGTTAAAAGACATTTAATTAATGACACATATTTCATATACATTGGTAATAACTAAAGTTATATAAAGAGGCTCGATATTATATTTATTCCCCATATTCATATTGTTATATGTTATATATGATTTAAACAAAACTCAATATTTTGCTTCTTCCCCTTCACCAAATTTTAGGTTAATTCATCACTAAGAAACTAAGTTAAAAGAAATTTAACTAATAACACATATTTCATATACATTGGTAATAACTAAAGTTATATAAAGAGGCTCGATAGTATATCTATTCCCCATATTCATATTGTTATATGTTATATATGATATAAACAATTTCAATATTTTGCTTCTTCCCCGTCACCAAATTTTAGGTTACTTCATCACTAAGAAACTAAGTTAAAAGACTTTTAATTAAGGGCACATATTTCATATACATTAATAATAACTAAAGTTTTATAAAGAGGCTCGATAGTATATCTATTCCCCATGTTCATATTGTTATATGTTATATATGATATAAACAATTTCAATATTTTGCTTCTTCCCCGTCACCAAATTTTAGGTTACTTCATCACTAAGAAACTAAGTTAAAAGACATTTAATTAATGACACATATTTCATATACATTGGTAATAACTAAAGTTATATAAAGAGGCTCGATATTATATCTATTCCCCATATTCATATTGTTATATGTTATATATGATATAAACAATTTCAATATTTTTCTTCTTTCCCATCAGCAAATTTTAGGTTACTTCATCACTAAGAAACTAAGTTAAAAGACTATTAATTAAGGACAAATATTTCATATACATTGATAATAACTAAAGTTATTTAAAGAGGCTCGATAGTATATCTATTCCCCATATTTATATTGTTATATGTTATATATGATATAAACAATTTCAATATTTTTCTTCTACCTCATCAGTAAATTTTACGTTACTTCATCATTAAGAAACTAAGTTAAAAGACAATTATTTAATGACACATTTTTCATATACATTTGTAATATCTAAAGTTATATAAAGAAACTCGATAGTATATCAATTCCCAATATTCAAATTGTTATATGTTATATATGATATAAACAATTTAAATATTTTGCTTCTTCCCCGTCACCAAATTTTAGGTTACTTCATCACTAAGAAACTAAGTTAAAAGACATTTAATTAATGACACATATTTCATATACATTGGTAATAACTAAAGTTATATAAAGAGGCTCGATATTATATCTATTCCTCATATTCATATTGTTATATGTTATATATGATTTAAACAAAACTCAATATTTTGCTTCTTCCCCGTCACCAAATTTTAGGTTACTTCATCACTAAGAAACTAAGATAAAAGACTATTAATTAAGGACACATATTTCATATACATTGATAATAACTATAATTATATAAAGAGGCTCGATAGTATATCTATTCCCCATATTCATATTGTTATATGTTATATATGATATAAACAATTTCAATATTTTGCTTCTTCCCTGTCACCAAATTTTAGGTTACTTCATCACTAAGAAACTAAGTTAAAAGACTTTTAATTAAGGGCACATATTTCATATACATTAATAATAACTAAAGTTATATAAATAGGCTCGATAGTATATCTATTCCCCATGTTCATATTGTTATATGTTATATATGATATAAACAATTTCAATATTTTTCTTCTTTCCCATCAGCAAATTTGAGGTTACTTCATCACTAAGAAACTAAGTTAAAAGACTATTAATTAAGGACACATATTTCATAAACATTAATAATAACTAAAGTTATATAAAGAGGCTCGATAGTATATCTATTTCCCATATTCATATTGTTATATGTTACATATGATATAAACAATTTCAATATTTTTCTTCTTTCCCATCAGCAAATTTTAGGTTACTTCATCACTAAGAAACTAAGTTAAAAGACTATTAATTAAGGACAAATATTTCATATACATTGATAATAACTAAAGTTATATAAAGAGGCTCGATAGTATATCTATTCCCCATATTCATATTGTTATATGTTATATATGATATAAAAAATTTCAATATTTTTCTTCTACCCCATCAGTAAATTTTAGGTTACTTCATCATTAAAAAGCTAAGTCAAAAGACTATTAATTAAGGACACATATTTCATATACATTGCTAATAACTAAAATTATATAAAGAGGCTGGATAGTATATCTATTCCCCATATTTATATTGTTATATGTTATATATGATAAAAACAATTTCAATATTTTTCTTCTTCCCCATCAGCAAATTTTAGGTTACTTCATCATTAAGAAACTAAGTTAAAAGACAATTATTTAATGACACATATTTCATATACATTTGTAATATCTAAAGTTATATAAAGAAGCTCGATAGTATATCAATTCCCCATATTCATATTGTTATATGTTATATATGATATAAACAATTTAAAATTTTGGCTTCTTCCCCGTCACCAAATTTTAGGTTACTTCATCACTAAGAAACTAATTTAAAAGACATTTAATTAATGACACATATTTAATATACTTTGGTAATAACTAAAGTTATATAAATATGCTCGATAGTATATCTATTCCCCATATTCATATTGTTATATGTTATATATGATATAAACAATTTCAATATTTTGCTTCTTCCCAGTCACCAAATTTTAGGTTACTTCATCACTAAGAAACTAAGTTAAAAGACTTTTAATTAAGGGCACATATTTCATATACATTAATAATAACTAAAGTTATATAAAGAGGCTCGATAGTATATCTATTCCCCATGTTCATATTGTTATATGTTATAAATGATATAAACAATTTCAATACTTTGCTTCCTCCCCGTCACCAAATTTTAGGTTACTTCATCACTAAGAAACTAAGTTAAAATACTATTAATTAAGGACAATTATTTCATATACATTGATAATAAATAAAGTAATATAAAGAGGCCCGATATTATATCTATTCCCCATGTTCATATTGTTATATGTTATATATGATATAAACAATTTAAATATTTTTCTTCTTTCCCATCAGCAAATTTGAGGTTACTTCATCACTAAGAAACTAAGTTAAAAGACTATTAATTAAGGACACATATTTCATATACATTAATAATAACTAAAGTTATATAAAGAGGCTCGATAGTATATCTATTCCCCATATTCATATTGTTATATGTTATATATGATATAAACAATTTCAATATTTTTCTTCTTTCCCATCAGCAAATTTTAGGTTACTTCATCACTAAGAAACTAAGTTAAAAGACTATTAATTAAGGACAAATATTTCATATACATTGATAATAACTAAAGTTATATAAAGAGGCTCGATAGTATATCTATTCCCCATATTCATATTGTTATATGTTATATATGATATAAACAATTTCAATATTTTTCTTCTACCCCATCAGTAAATTTTAGGTTACTTCATCATTAAAAAGCCAAGTTAAAAGACTATTAATTAAGGACAGATATTTCATATACATTGCTAATAACTAAAATTATATAAAGAGGCTGGATAGTATATCTATTCCCCATATTTATATTGTTATATGTTATATATGATAAAAACAATTTCAATATTTTTCTTCTTCCCCATCAGCAAATTTTAGGTTACTTCATCATTAAGAAACTAAGTTAAAAGACAATTATTTAATGACACATATTTCATATACATTTGTAATATCTAAAGTTATATAAAGAAGCTCGATAGTATATCAATTCCCCATATTCACATTGTTATATGTTATATATGATATAAACAATTTAAAAATTTTGCTTCTTCCCCGTCACCAAATTTTAGGTTACTTCATCACTAAGAAACTAAGTTAAAAGACATTTAATTAATGACACATATTTCATATACATTAGTAATAACTAAAGTTATATAAAGAGGCTCGATATTGTATCTATTCCCCATATTCATATTGTTATATGTTATATATGATTTAAACAAAACTCAATATTTTGCTTCTTCCCCTTCACCAAATTTTAGGTTACTTCATCACTAAGAAACTAAGTTAAAAGACATTTAATTAATAACACATATTTCATATACATTGGTAATAACTAAAGTTATATAAAGAGGCTCGATAGTATATCTATTCCCCATATTCATATTGTTATATGTTATATATGATATAAATAATTTCAATATTTTTCTTCTTTCCCATCAGCAAATTTTAGGTTACTTCATCACTAAGAAACTAAGTTAAAAGACTATTAATTAAGGACAAATATTTCATATACATTGATAATAACTAAAGTTATATAAAGAGGCTCGATAGTATATCTATTCCCCATATTTATATTGTTATATGTTATATATGATATAAACAATTTCAATATTTTTCTTCTACCTCATCAGTAAATTTTAGGTTACTTCATCATTAAGAAACTAAGTTAAAAGACAATTATTTAATGACACATATTTCATATACATTTGTAATATCTAAAGTTATATAAAGAAGCTCGATAGTATATCAATTCCCCATATTCATATTGTTATATGTTATATATGATATAAACAATTTAAATATTTTGCTTCTTCCCCGTCTCCAAATTTTAGGTTACTTCATCACTAAGAAACTAAGTTAAAAGACATTTAATTAATGACACATATTTCATATACATTGGTAATAACTAAAGTTATATAAAGAGGCTCGATATTATATCTATTCCCCATATTCATATTGTTATATGTTATATATGATTTAAACAAAACTCAATATTTTGCTTCTTCCCCGTCACCAAATTTTAGGTTACTTCATCACTAAGAAACTAAGATAAAAGACTATTAATTAAGGACACATATTTCATATACATTGATAATAACTATAATTATATAAAGAGGCTCCATAGTATATCTATTCCCCATATTCATATTGTTATATGTTATATATGATATAAACAATTTCAATATTTTGCTTCTTCCCCGTCACCAAATTTTAGGTTACTTCATCACTAAGAAACTAAGTTAAAAGACTTTTAATTAAGGGCACATATTTCATATACATTAATAATAACTAAAGTTATATAAAGAGGCTCGATAGTATATCTATTCCCCATGTTCATATTGTTATATGTTATATATGATATAAACAATTTCAATATTTTTCTTCTTTCCCATCAGCAAATTTGAGGTTACTTCATCACTAGGAAACTAAGTTAAAAGACTATTAATTAAGGACACATATTTCATATACATTAATAATAACTAAAGTTATATAAAGAGGCTCGATAGTATATCTATTCCCCATATTCATATTGTTATATGTTATATATGATATAAACAATTTCAATATTTTTCTTCTTTCCTATCAGCAAATTTTAGGTTACTTCATCACTAAGAAACTAAGTTAAAAGCTAATTAATTAAGGACACATATTTCATATACATTGATAATAACTAAAATTATATAAAGAGGCTCGATAGTATATCTATTCCCCATATTTATATTGTTATATGTTATATATGATAAAAACAATTTCAATATTTTTCTTCTTCCCCATCAGCAAATTTTAGGTTACTTCATCATTAAGAAACTAAGTTAAAAGACAATTATTTAATGACACATATTTCATATACATTTGTAATATCTAAAGTTATATAAAGAAGCTCGATAGTATATCAATTCCCCATATTCATATTGTTATATGTTATATATGATATAAACAATTTAAAATTTTGGCTTCTTCCCCGTCACCAAATTTTAGGTTACTTCATCACTAAGAAACTAATTTAAAAGACATTTAATTAATGACACATATTTAATATACTTTGGTAATAACTAAAGTTATATAAATATGCTCGATAGTATATCTATTCCCCATATTCATATTGTTATATGTTATATATGATATAAACAATTTCAATATTTTGCTTCTTCCCAGTCACCAAATTTTAGGTTACTTCATCACTAAGAAACTAAGTTAAAAGACTTTTAATTAAGGGCACATATTTCATATACATTAATAATAACTAAAGTTATATAAAGAGGCTCGATAGTATATCTATTCCCCATGTTCATATTGTTATATGTTATAAATGATATAAACAATTTCAATACTTTGCTTCCTCCCCGTCACCAAATTTTAGGTTACTTCATCACTAAGAAACTAAGTTAAAATACTATTAATTAAGGACAATTATTTCATATACATTGATAATAAATAAAGTAATATAAAGAGGCTCGATAGTATATCTATTCCCCATGTTCATATTGTTATATGTTATATATGATATAAACAATTTAAATATTTTTCTTCTTTCCCATCAGCAAATTTGAGGTTACTTCATCACTAAGAAACTAAGTTAAAAGACTATTAATTAAGGACACATATTTCATATACATTAATAATAACTAAAGTTATATAAAGAGGCTCGATAGTATATCTATTCCCCATATTCATATTGTTATATGTTATATATGATATAAACAATTTCAATATTTTTCTTCTTTCCCATCAGCAAATTTTAGGTTACTTCATCACTAAGAAACTAAGTTAAAAGACATTTAATTAATAACACATATTTCATATACATTGGTAATAACTAAAGTTATATAAAGAGGCTCGATAGTATATCTATTCCCCATATTCATATTGTTATATGTTATATATGATATAAACAATTTCAATATTTTTCTTCTACCCCATCAGTAAATTTTAGGTTACTTCATCATTAAATAGCTAAGTTGAAAGACTATTAATTAAGGACACATATTTCATATACATTGCTAATAACTAAAATTATATAACGAGGCTGGATAGTATATCTATTCCCCATATTTATATTGTTATATGTTATATATGATAAAAACAATTTCAATATTTTTCTTCTTCCCCATCAGCAAATTTTAGGTTACTTCATCATTAAGAAACTAAGTTAAAAGACAATTATTTAATGACACATATTTCATATACATTTGTAATATCTAAAGTTATATAAAGAAGCTCGATAGTATATCAATTCCCCATATTCATATTGTTATGTGTTATATATGATATAAACAATTTAAAATTTTTGCTTCTTCCCCGTCACCAAATTTTAGGTTACTTCATCACTAAGAAACTAATTTAAAAGACATTTAATTAATGACACATATTTCATATACATTGGTAATAACTAAAGTTATATAAAGAGGCTCGATATTATATCTATTCCCCATATTCTTATTGTTACATGTTATATATGATTTAAACAAAACTCAATATTTTGCTTCTTCCCCTTCACCAAATTTTAGGTTACTTCATCACTAAGAAACTAAGTTAAAAGACATTTAATTAATAACACATATTTCATATACATTGGTAATAACTAAAGTTATATAAATAGGCTCGATAGTATATCTATTCCCCATATTTATATTGTTATATGTTATATATATTATAAACAATTTCAATATTTTGCTTCTTCCCAGTCACCAAATTTTAGGTTACTTCATCACTAAGAAACTAAGTTAAAAGACTTTTAATTAAGGGCACATATTTCATATACATTAATAATAACTAAAGTTATATAAAGAGGCTCGATAGTATATCTATTCCCCATGTTCATATTGTTATATATTATAAATGATATAAACAATTTCAATATTTTGCTTCCTCCCCGTCACCAAATTTTAGGTTACTTCATCACTAAGAAACTAAGTTAAAATACTATTAATTAAGGACAATTATTTCATATACATTGATAATAAATAAAGTTATATAAAGAGGCTCGATAGTATATCTATTCCCCATGTTCATATTGTTATATGTTATATATGATATAAACAATTTAAATATTTTTCTTCTTTCCCATCAGCAAATTTGAGGTTACTTCATCACTAAGAAACTAAGTTAAAAGACTATTAATTAAGGACACATATTTCATATACATTAATAATAACTAAAGTTATATAAAGAGGCTCGATAGTATATCTATTCCCCATATTCATATTGTTATATGTTATATATGATATAAACAATTTCAATATTTTTCTTCTTTCCCATCAGCAAATTTTAGGTTACTTCATCACTAAGAAACTAAGTTAAAAGCTAATTAATTAAGGACAAATATTTCATATACATTGATAATAACTAAAGTTATATAAAGAGGCTCGATAGTATATATATTCCCCATATTCATATTGTTATATGTTATATATGATATAAACAATTTCAATATTTTTCTTCTACCCCATCAGTAAATTTTAGGTTACTTTATCATTAAATAGCTAAGTTGAAAGACTATTAATTAAGGACACATATTTCATATACATTGCTAATAACTAAAATTATATAACGAGGCTGGATAGTATATCTATTCCCCATATTTATATTGTTATATGTTATATATGATAAAAACAATTTTAATATTTTTCTTCTTCCCCATCAGCAAATTTTAGGTTACTTCATCATTAAGAAACTAAGTTAAAAGACAATTATTTAATGACACATATTTCATATACATTTGTAATATCTAAAGTTATATAAAGAAGCTCGATAGTATATCAATTCCCCATATTCATATTGTTATGTGTTATATATGATATAAACAATTTAAAATTTTTGCTTCTTCCCCGTCACCAAATTTTAGGTTACTTCATCACTAAGAAACTAATTTAAAAGACATTTAATTAATGACACATATTTCATATACATTGGTAATAACTAAAGTTATATAAAGAGGCTCGATATTATATCTATTCCCCATATTCATATTGTTACATGTTATATATGATTTAAACAAAACTCAATATTTTGCTTCTTCCCCTTCACCAAATTTTAGGTTACTTTATCACTAATAAACTAAGTTAAAAGACATTTAATTAATAACACATATTTCATATACATTGGTAATAACTAAAGTTATATAAATAGGCTCGATAGTATATCTATTCCCCATATTTATATTGTTATATGTTATATATATTATAAACAATTTCAATATTTTGCTTCTTCCCAGTCACCAAATTTTAGGTTACTTCATCACTAAGAAACTAAGTTAAAAGACTTTTAATTAAGGGCACATATTTCATATACATTAATAATAACTAAAGTTATATAAAGAGGCTCGATAGTATATCTATTCCCCATGTTCATATTGTTATATATTATAAATGATATAAACAATTTCAATATTTTGCTTCCTCCCCGTCACCAAATTTTAGGTTACTTCATCACTAAGAAACTAAGTTAAAATACTATTAATTAAGGACAATTATTTCATATACATTGATAATAAATAAAGTTATATAAAGAGGCTCGATAGTATATCTATTCCCCATGTTCATATTGTTATATGTTATATATGATATAAACAATTTAAATATTTTTCTTCTTTCCCATCAGCAAATTTGAGGTTACTTCATCACTAAGAAACTAAGTTAAAAGACTATTAATTAAGGACACATATTTCATATACATTAATAATAACTAAAGTTATATAAAGAGGCTCGATAGTATATCTATTCCCCATATTCATATTGTTATATGTTATATATGATATAAACAATTTCAATATTTTTCTTCTTTCCCATCAGCAAATTTTAGGTTACTTCATCACTAAGAAACTAAGTTAAAAGACTATTAATTAAGGACAAATATTTCATATACATTGATTATAACTAAAGTTATATAAAGAGGCTCGATAGTATATCTATTCCCCATATTCATATTGTTATATGTTTTATATGATATAAACAATTTCAATATTTTTCTTCTACCCCATCAGTAAATTTTAGGTTACTTCATCATTAAAAAGCTAAGTTAAAAGACTATTAATTAAGGACACATATTTCATATACATTTCTAATAACTAAAATTATATAAAGAGGCTGGATAGTATATCTATTCCCCATATTTATATTGTTATATGTTATATATGATAAAAATAATTTCAATATTTTTCTTCTTCCCCATCAGCAAATTTTAGGTTACTTCATCATTAAGAAACTAAGTTAAAAGACAATTATTTAATGATACATATTTCATATACATTTGTAATATCTAAAGTTATATAAAGAAGCTCGATAGTATATCAATTCCCCATATTAACATTGTTATATGTTATATATGATATAAACAATTTAAAAATTTTGCTTCTTCCCCGTCACCAAATTTTAGGTTACTTCATCACTAAGAAACTAAGTTAAAAGACATTTAATTAATGACACATATTTCATATACATTGGTAATAACTAAAGTTATATAAAGAGGCTCGATATTATATCTATTCCCCATATTCATATTGTTATATGTTATATATGATTTAAACAAAACTCAATATTTTGCTTCTTCCCCTTCACCAAATTTTAGGTTACTTCATCACTAAGAAACTAAGTTAAAAGACATTTAATTAATAACACATATTTCATATACATTGGTAATAACTAAAGTTATATAAAGAGGCTCGATAGTATATCTATTCCCAATATTCATATTGTTATATGTTATATATGATATAAACAATTTCAATATTTTTCTTCTTTCCCATCAGCAAATTTTAGGTTACTTCATCACTAAGAAACTAAGTTAAAAGACTATTAATTAAGGACAAATATTTCATATACATTGATAATAACTAAAATTATATAAAGAGGCTGGATAGTATATCTATTCCCCATATTTATATTGTTATATGTTATATATGATAAAAACAATTTCAATATTTTTCTTCTACCTCATCAGTAAATTTTAGGTTACTTCATCATTAAGAAACTAAGTTAAAAGACAATTATTTAATGACACATATTTAATATACATTTGTAATATCTAAAGTTATATAAAGAAGCTCAATAGTATATCAATTCCCCATATTCATATTGTTATATGTTATATATGATATAAACAATTTAAATATTTTGCTTCTTCCTCGTCACCAAATTTTAGGTTACTTCATCACTAAGAAACTAAGTTAAAAGACATTTAATTAATGACACATATTTCATATACATTGGTAATAACTAAAGTTATATAAAGAGGCTCGATATTATATCTATTCCCCATATTCATATTGTTATATGTTATATATGATTTAAACAAAACTCAATATTTTGCTTCTTCCCCGTCACCAAATTTTAGGTTACTTCATCACTAAGAAACTAAGATAAAAGACTATTAATTAAGGACACATATTTCATATACATTGATAATAACTATAATTATATAAAGAGGCTCGATAGTATATCTATTCCCCATATTCATATTGTTATATGTTATATATGATATAAACAATTTCAATATTTTGCTTCTTCCCCGTCACCAAATTTTAGGTTACTTCATCACTAAGAAACTAAGTTAAAAGACTTTTAATTAAGGGCACATATTTCATATACATTAATAATAACTAAAGTTATATAAAGAGGCTCGATAGTATATCTATTCCCCATGTTCATATTGTTATATGTTATATATGATATAAACAATTTCAATATTTTTCTTCTTTCCCATCAGCAAATTTGAGGTTACTTCATCACTAGGAAACTAAGTTAAAAGACTATTAATTAAGGACACATATTTCATATACATTAATAATAAATAAAGTTATATAAAGAGGCTCGATAGTATATCTATTCCCCATATTCATATTGTTATATGTTATATATGATATAAACAATTTCAATATTTTTCTTCTTTCCCATCAGCAAATTTTAGGTTACTTCATCACTAAGAAACTAAGTTAAAAGACTATTAATTAAGGACAAATATTTCATATACATTGATAATAACTAAAGTTATATAAAGAGGCTCGATAGTATATATATTCCCCATATTCATATTTTTATATGTTATATATGATATAAACAATTTCAATATTTTTCTTCTACCCCATCAGTAAATTTTAGGTTACTTCATCATTAAATAGCTAAGTTGAAAGACTATTAATTAAGGACACATATTTCATATACATTGCTAATAACTAAAATTATATAAAGAGGCTGGATAGTATATCTATTCCCCATATTTATATTGTTATATGTTATATATGATAAAAACAATTTCAATATTTTTCTTCTTCCCCATCAGCAAATTTTAGGTTACTTCATCATTAAGAAACTAAGTTAAAAGACAATTATTTAATGACACATATTTCATATACATTTGTAATATCTAAAGTTATATAAAGAAGCTCGATAGTATATCAATTCCCCATATTCTTATTGTTATATGTTATATATGATATAAACAATTTAAAAATTTTGCTTCTTCCCCGTCACCAAATTTTACGTTACTTCATCACTAAGAAACTAAGTTAAAAGACATTTAATTAATGACACATATTTCATATACATTGGTAATAACTAAAGTTATATAAAGAGGCTCGATATTATATCTATTCCCCATATTCATATTGTTATATGTTATATATGATTTAAACAAAACTCAATATTTTGCTTCTTCCCCTTCACCAAATTTTAGGTTACTTCATCACTAAGAAACTAAGTTAAAAGACATTTAATTAATAACACATATTTCATATACATTGGTAATAACTAAAGTTATATAAAGAGGCTCGATAGTATATCTATTCCCCATATTCATATTGTTATATGTTATATATGATATAAACAATTTCAATATTTTGCTTCTTCCAAGTCACCAAATTTTAGGTTACTTCATCACTAAGAAACTAAGTTAAAAGACTTTTAATTAATGGCACATATTTCATATACATTAATAATAACTAAAGTTATATAAAGAGGCTCGATAGTATATCTATTCCCCATGTTCATATTGTTATATGTTATAAATGATATAAACAATTTCAATATTTTGCTTCCTCCCCGTCACCAAATTTTAGGTTACTTCATCACTAAGAAACTAAGTTAAAATACTATTAATTAAGGACAATTATTTCATATACATTGATAATAAATAAAGTTATATAAAGAGGCTCGATAGTATATCTATTCCCCATGTTCATATTGTTATATGTTATATATGATATAAACAATTTCAATATTTTTCTTCTTTCCCATCAGCAAATTTGAGGTTACTTCATCACTAAGAAACTAAGTTAAAAGACTATTAATTAAGGACACATATTTCATATACATTAATAATAACTAAAGTTATATAAAGAGGCTCGATAGTATATCTATTCCCCATATTCATATTTTTATATGTTATATATTATATAAACAATTTCAATATTTTTCTTCTTTCCCATCAGCAAATTTTAGGTTACTTCATCACTAAGAAACTAAGTTAAAAGACTATTAATTAAGGACAAATATGTCATATACATTGATAATAACTAAAGTTATATAAAGAGGCTCGATAGTATATCTATTCCCCATATTCATATTGTTATATGTTATATATGATATAAACAATTTCAATATTTTTCTTCTTTCCCATCAACAAATTTTAGGTTACTTTATCACTAAGAAACTAAGTTAAAAGACTATTAATTAAGGAGAAATATTTCATATACATTGATAATAACTAAAGTTATATAAAGAGGCTCGATAGTATATCTATTCCCCATATTTATATTGTTATATGTTATATATGATATAAACAATTTCAATATTTTTCTTCTACCTCATCAGTAAATTTTAGGTTACTTCATCATTAAGAAACTAAGTTAAAAGACAATTATTTAATGACACATATTTCATATACATTTGTAATATCTAAATTTATATAAAGAAGCTCGATATTATATCAATTCCCCAAATTCATATCGTTATATGTTATATATGATATAAACAATTTAAATATTTTGCTTCTTCCCCGTCACCAAATTTTAGGTTATTTCATCACTAAGAAACTAAGTTAAAAGACATTTAATTAATGACACATATTTCATATACATTGGTAATAACTAAAGTTATATAAAGAGGCTCGATATTATATCTATTCCCCATATTCATATTGTTATATGTTATATATGATTTAAATAAAACTCAATATTTTGCTTCTTCCCCGTCACCAAATTTTAGGTTACTTCATCACTAAGAAACTAAGATAAAAGACTATTAATTATGGACACATATTTCATATACATTGATAATAACTATAATTATATAAAGAGGCTCGATAGTATATCTATACCCCATATTCATATTGTTATATGTTATATACGATATAAACAATTTCAATATTTTGCATCTTACTCGTCACCAAATTTTAGGTTACTTCATCACTAAGAAACTAAGTTAAAAGACTTTTAATTAAGGGCACATATTTCATATACATTAATAATAACTAAAGTTATATAAAGAGGCTCGATAGTATATCTATTCCCCATGTTCATATTGTTATATGTTATAAATGATATAAACAATTTCAATATTTTGCTTCCTCCCCGTCACCAAATTTTAGGTTACTTCATCACTAAGAAACTAAGTTAAAATACTATTAATTAAAGACAATTATTTCATATACATTGATAATAAATAAAGTTATATAAAGAGGCTCGATAGTATATCTATTCCCCATGTTCATATTGTTATATGTTATATATGATATAAACAATTTCAATATTTTTCTTCTTTCCCATGAGCAAATTTGAGGTTACTTAATCACTAAGAAACTAAGTTAAAAGACTATTAATTAAGGACACATATTTCATATACATTAATAATAATTAAAGTTATATAAAGAGGCTTGATAGTATATCTATTCCCCATATTCATATTGTTATATGTTATATATGATATAAACAATTTCAATATTTTTCTTCTTTCCCATCAGCAAATTTTAGGTTACTTCATCACTAAGAAACTAAGTTAAAAGACTATTAATTAAGGACAAATATTTCATATACATTGATAATAACTTAAGTTATATAAAGAGGCTCGATAGTATATCTATTCCCCATATTCATATTGTTATATGTTATATATGATATAAACAATTTCAATATTTTTCTTCTACCCCATCAGTAAATTTTAGGTTACTTCATCATTAAAAAGCTAAGTTAAAAGACTATTAATTAAGGACACATATTTCATATACATTTCTAATAACTAAAATCATATAAAGAGGCTGGATAGTATATCTATTCCCCATATTTATATTGTTATATGTTATATATGATAAAAACAATTTCAATATTTTTCTTCTTCCCCATCAGCAAATTTTAGGTTACTTCATCATTAAGAAACTAAGTTAAAAGACAATTATTTAATGACACATATTTCATATACATTTGTAATATCTAAACTTATATAAAGAAGCTCGATAGTATATCAATTCCCCATATTCATATTGTTATATGTTAGATATGATATAAACAATTTTAAAATTTTGCTTCTTCCCCGTCACCAAATTTTAGGTTACTTCATCACTAAGAAACTAAGTTAAAATACTATTAATTAAGGACAATTATTTCATATACATTGATAATAAATAAAGTTATATAAAGAGGCTCGATAGTATATCTATTCCCCATGTTCATATTGTTATATGTTATATATGATTTAAATAAAACTCAATATTTTGCTTCTTCCCCGTCACCAAATTTTAGGTTACTTCATCACTAAGAAACTAAGATAAAAGACTATTAATTATGGACACATATTTCATATACATTGATAATAACTATAATTATATAAAGAGGCTCGATAGTATATCTATACCCCATATTCATATTGTTATATGTTATATACGATATAAACAATTTCAATATTTTGCATCTTACTCGTCACCAAATTTTAGGTTACTTCATCACTAAGAAACTAAGTTAAAAGACTTTTAATTAAGGGCACATATTTCATATACATTAATAATAACTAAAGTTATATAAAGAGGCTCGATAGTATATCTATTCCCCATGTTCATATTGTTATATGTTATAAATGATATAAACAATTTCAATATTTTGCTTCCTCCCTGTCACCAAATTTTAGGTTACTTCATCACTAAGAAACTAAGTTAAAATACTATTAATTAAAGACAATTATTTCATATACATTGATAATAAATAAAGTTATATAAAGAGGCTCGATAGTATATCTATTCCCCATGTTCATATTGTTATATGTTATATATGATATAAACAATTTCAATATTTTTCTTCTTTCCCATGAGCAAATTTGAGGTTACTTAATCACTAAGAAACTAAGTTAAAAGACTATTAATTAAGGACACATATTTCATATACATTAATAATAATTAAAGTTATATAAAGAGGCTTGATAGTATATCTATTCCCCATATTCATATTGTTATATGTTATATATGATATAAACAATTTCAATATTTTTCTTCTTTCCCATCAGCAAATTTTAGGTTACTTCATCACTAAGAAACTAAGTTAAAAGACTATTAATTAAGGACAAATATTTCATATACATTGATAATAACTTAAGTTATATAAAGAGGCTCGATAGTATATCTATTCCCCATATTCATATTGTTATATGTTATATATGATATAAACAATTTCAATATTTTTCTTCTACCCCATCAGTAAATTTTAGGTTACTTCATCATTAAAAAGCTAAGTTAAAAGACTATTAATTAAGGACACATATTTCATATACATTTCTAATAACTAAAATCATATAAAGAGGCTGGATAGTATATCTATTCCCCATATTTATATTGTTATATGTTATATATGATAAAAACAATTTCAATATTTTTCTTCTTCCCCATCAGCAAATTTTAGGTTACTTCATCATTAAGAAACTAAGTTAAAAGACAATTATTTAATGACACATATTTCATATACATTTGTAATATCTAAACTTATATAAAGAAGCTCGATAGTATATCAATTCCCCATATTCATATTGTTATATGTTAGATATGATATAAACAATTTTAAAATTTTGCTTCTTCCCCGTCACCAAATTTTAGGTTACTTCATCACTAAGAAACTAAGTTAAAAGACATTTAATTAATGACACATATTTCATATACATTGGTAATAACTAAAGTTATATAAAGAGGCTCGATATTATATCTACTATTCCCCATATTCATATTGTTATATGTTATATATGATTTAAACAAAACTCAATATTTTGCTTCTTCCCCTTCACCAAATTTTAGGTTACTTCATCACTAAGAAACTAAGTTAAAAGACATTTAATTAATAACACATATTTCATATACATTGGTAATAACTAAAGTTATATAAAGATGCTCGATAGTATATTTATTCCACATATTCATAGTGTTATATGTTATATATGATATAAACAATTTCAATATTTTTCATCTTTCCCATCAGCAAATTTTAGGTTACTTCATCACTAAGAAACTAAGTTAAAAGACTATTAATTAAGGACAAATATTTCATATACATTGATAATAACTAAAGTTATATAAAGAGGCTCGATAGTATATCTATTCCCCATATTTATATTGTTATATGTTATATATGATATAAATAATTTCAATATTTTTCTTCTACCTCATCAGTAAATTTTAGGTTACTTCATCATTAAGAAACTAAGTTAAAAGACAATTATTTAATGACACATATTTCATATACATTTGTAATATCTAAAGTTATATAAAGAAGCTCGATAGTATATCAATTCCCCATATTCATATTGTTATATGTTATATATGATATAAACAATTTAAATATTTTGCTTCTTCCCCGTCACCAAATTTTAGGTTACTTCATCACTAAGAAACTAAGTTAAAAGACATTTAATTAATGACACATATTTCATATACATTGGTAATAACTAAAGTTATATAAAGAGGCTCGATATTATATCTATTCCCCATATTCATATTGTTATATGTTATATATGATATAAACAATTTCAATATTTTTCTTCTACCCCATCAGTAAATTTTAGGTTACTTCATCATTAAAAAGCTAAGTTAAAAGACTATTAATTAAGGACACATATTTCATATACATTGATAATAACTAAAGTTATATAAAGAGGCTCGATAGTATATCTATTCCCCATGTTCATATTGTTATATGTTATAAATGATATAAACAATTTCAATATTTTGCTTCCTCCCTGTCACCAAATTTTAGGTTACTTCATCACTAAGAAACTAAGTTAAAATACTATTAATTAAAGACAATTATTTCATATACATTGATAATAAATAAAGTTATATAAAGAGGATCGATAGTATATCTATTCCCCATGTTCATATTGTTATATGTTATATATGATATAAACAATTTCAATATTTTTCTTCTTTCCCATCAGCAAATTTGAGGTTACTTAATCACTAAGAAACTAAGTTAAAAGACTATTAATTAAGGACACATATTTCATATACATTAATAATAATTAAAGTTATATAAAGAGGCTTGATAGTATATCTATTCCCCATATTCATATTGTTATATGTTATATATGATATAAACAATTTCAATATTTTTCTTCTTTCCCATCAGCAAATTTTAGGTTACTTCATCACTAAGAAACTAAGTTAAAAGACTATTAATTAAGGACAAATATTTCATATACATTGATAATAACTTAAGTTATATAAAGAGGCTCGATAGTATATCTATTCCCCATATTCATATTGTTATATGTTATATATGATATAAACAATTTCAATATTTTTCTTCTACCCCATCAGTAAATTTTAGGTTACTTCATCATTAAAAAGCTAAGTTAAAAGACTATTAATTAAGGACACATATTTCATATACATTTCTAATAACTAAAATCATATAAAGAGGCTGGATAGTATATCTATTCCCCATATTTATATTGTTATATGTTATATATGATAAAAACAATTTCAATATTTTTCTTCTTCCCCATCAGCAAATTTTAGGTTACTTCATCATTAAGAAACTAAGTTAAAAGACAATTATTTAATGACACATATTTCATATACATTTGTAATATCTAAACTTATATAAAGAAGCTCGATAGTATATCAATTCCCCATATTCATATTGTTATATGTTAAATATGATATAAACAATTTTAAAATTTTGCTTCTTCCCCGTCACCAAATTTTAGGTTACTTCATCACTAAGAAACTAAGTTAAAAGACATTTAATTAATGACACATATTTCATATACATTGGTAATAACTAAAGTTATATAAAGAGGCTCGATATTATATCTACTATTCCCCATATTCATATTGTTATATGTTATATATGATTTAAACAAAACTCAATATTTTGCTTCTTCCCCTTCACCAAATTTTAGGTTACTTCATCACTAAGAAACTAAGTTAAAAGACATTTAATTAATAACACATATTTCATATACATTGGTAATAACTAAAGTTATATAAAGAGGCTCGATAGTATATTTATTCCACATATTCATAGTGTTATATGTTATATATGATATAAACAATTTCAATATTTTTCATCTTTCCCATCAGCAAATTTTAGGTTACTTCATCACTAAGAAACTAAGTTAAAAGACTATTAATTAAGGACAAATATTTCATATACATTTAAAATAACCAAAGTTATATAAAGAGGCTCGATAGTATATCTATTCCCCATATTTATATTGTTATATGTTATATATGATATAAATAATTTCAATATTTTTCTTCTACCTCATCAGTAAATTTTAGGTTACTTCATCATTAAGAAACTAAGTTAAAAGACAATTATTTAATGACACATATTTCATATACATTTGTAATATCTAAAGTTATATAAAGAAGCTCGATAGTATATCAATTCCCCATATTCATATTGTTATATGTTATATATGATATAAACAATTTAAATATTTTGCTTCTTCCCCGTCACCAAATTTTAGGTTACTTCATCACTAAGAAACTAAGTTAAAAGACATTTAATTAATGACACATATTTCATATACATTGGTAATAACTAAAGTTATATAAAGAGGCTCGATATTATATCTATTCCCCATATTCATATTGTTATATGTTATATATGATATAAACAATTTCAATATTTTTCTTCTACCCCATCAGTAAATTTTAGGTTACTTCATCATTAAAAAGCTAAGTTAAAAGACTATTAATTAAGGACACATATTTCATATACATTGATAATAACTAAAGTTATATAAAGAGGCTCGATAGTATATCTATTCCCCATATTCATATTGTTATATGTTATATATGATATAAACAATTTCAATATTTTTCTTCTTTCCCATCAGCAAATTTTAGGTTACTTCATCACTAAGAAACTAAGTTAAAAGACTATTAATTAAGGACAAATATTTCATATACATTGATAATAACTAAAGTTATATAAAGAGGCTCGATAGTATATCTATTCCCCATATTCATATTGTTATATGTTATATATGATATAAACAATTTCAATATTTTTCTTCTACCCCATCAGTAAATTTTAGGTTACTTCATCATTAAAAAGCTAAGTTAAAAGACTATTAATTAAGGACACATATTTCATATACATTGCTAATAACTAAAATTATATCAAGAGGCTGGATAGTATATCTATTCCCCATATTTATATTGTTATATGTTATATATGATAAAAACAATTTCAATATTTTTCTTCTTCCCCATCATCAAATTTTAGGTTACTTCATCATTAAGAAACTAAGTTAAAAGACAATTATTTAATGACACATATTTCATATACATTTGTAATATCTAAAGTTATATAAAGAAGCTCGATAGTATATCAGTTCCCCATATTCATATTGTTATATGTTATATATGATATAAACAATTTCAATATTTTGCTTCTTCCCTGTCACCAAATTTTAGGTTACTTCATCACTAAGAAACTAAGTTAAAAGACATTTAATTAATGACACATATTTCATATACATTGGTAGTAACTAAAGTTATATAAAGAGGCTCGATATTATATCTATTCCCCATATTCATATTGTTATATGTTATATATGATTTAAACAAAACTCAATATTTTGCTTCTTCCCCTTCACCAAATTTTAGGTTACTTCATCACTAAGAAATTAAGTTAAAAGACATTTAATTAATAACACATATTTCATATACATTGATAATAACTAAAGTTATATAAAGAGGCTCGATAGTATATCTATTCCCCATATTCATATTGTTATATGTTATATATGATATAAACAATTTCAATATTTTTCTTCTTCCCCGTCACAAAATTTTAGGTTACTTCATCACTAAGAAACTAAGTTAAAAGACTATTAATTAATGACAAGTATTTCATATATATTGATAATAACTACAATTAAAAAAAGAGGCTCGATAGTATATCTATTCCCCATATTCATATTTTTATATGTTATATATGATATAAACAATTTCAATATTTTGCTTCTTCCCCGTCACCAAATTTTAGGTTACTTCATCACTAAGAAACTAAGTTAAAAGATATTTAATTAATAACACATATTTCATATACATTGGTTATAACTAAAGTTATATAAAGAGGCTCGATAGTATATATATTCCCCATATTCATATTGTTATATGTTATATATGATATAAACAATTTCAATATATTGCTTCTTCCACGTCACCAAATTTTAGATTACTTCATCACTAAGAAACAAAGATAAAAGACTATTAATTAAGGACACATATTTCATATACATTGATAATAACTACAATTATATAAAGAGGCTCGATAGTACACCTATTCCCCATATTCATATTGTTATATGTTATATATGATATAAACAATTTCAATATTTTGCTTCTTCCCCGTCACCAAATTTTAGGTTACCTCATCACTAAGAAACTAAGTTAAAAGACTATTAATTAAGGACACATATTTCATATACATTAGTAATAACTAAAGTTATATAAAGAGGCTCGATAGTATATCTATTCCCCATATTCATATTGTTATATGTTATATATGATATAAACAAGTTCAATATTTTTCTTTTTTCCCATCAGCAAATTTTAGGTTACTTCATCACTAAGAAACTAAGTTAAAAGACTATTAATTAAGGACAAATATTTCAAATACATTGATAATAACTAAAGTTATATAAAGAGGCTCGATAGTATATCTATTCCCCATATTCATATTGTTATATGTTATATATGATATAAACAATTCCAATATTTTTCTTCTACCCCATCAGTAAATTTTAGGTTACTTCATCATTAAAAAGCTATGTTAAAAGACTATTAATTAAGGACACATATTTCATATACATTGATAATAACTAAAGTTATATAAAGAGGCTCGATAGTATACCTATTCCCCATATTCATATTGTTATATGTTATATATGATATAAACAATTTCAATATTTTTCTTCTTTCCCATCAGCAAATTTTAGGTTACTTCATCACTAAGAAACTAAGTTAAAAGACTATTAATTAAGGACAAATATTTCATATACATCGATAATAACTAAAGTTATATAAAGAGGCTCGATAGTATATCTATTCCCCATATTCATATTGTTATATGTTATATATGATATAAACAATTTCAATATTTTTCTTCTACCCCATCAGTAAATTTTAGGTTACTTCATCATTAAAAAGCTAAGTTAAAAGACTATTAATTAAGGACACATATTTCATATACATTGCTAATAACTAAAATTATATAAAGAGGCTGGATAGTATATCTATTCCCCATATTTATATTGTTATATGTTATATATGATAAAAACAATTTCAATATTTTTCTTCTTCCCCATCATCAAATTTTAGGTTACTTCATCATTAAGAAACTAAGTTAAAAGACAATTATTTAATGACACATATTTCATATACATTTGTAATATCTAAAGTTATATAAAGAAGCTCGATAGTATATCAGTTCCCCATATTCATATTGTTATATGTTATATATGATATAAAAAATTTAAAAATTTTGCTTCTTCTCCGTCACCAAATTTTAGGTTACTTCATCACTAAGAAACTAAGTTAAAAGACATTTAATTAATGACACATATTTCATATACATTGGTAATAACTAAAGTTATATAAAGAGGCTCGATATTATATCTATTCCCCATATTCATATTGTTATATGTTATATATGATTTAAACAAAACTCAATATTTTGCTTCTTCCCCTTCACCAAATTTTAGGTTACTTCATCACTAAGAAACTAAGTTAAAAGACATTTAATTAATAACACATATTTCATATACATTGATAATAACTAAAGTTATATAAAGAGGCTCGATAGTATATCTATTCCCCATATTCATATTGTTATATGTTATATATGATATAAACAATTTCAATATTTTTCTTCTTCCCCGTCACAAAATTTTAGGTTACTTCATCACTAAGAAACTAAGTTAAAAGACTATTAATTAATGACAAGTATTTCATATATATTGATAATAACTACAATTAAAAAAAGAGGCTCGATAGTATATCTATTCCCCATATTCATATTTTTATATGTTATATATGATATAAACAATTTCAATATTTTGCTTCTTCCCCGTCACCAAATTTTAGGTTACTTCATCACTAAGAAACTAAGTTAAAAGACATTTAATTAATAACACATATTTCATATACATTGGTTATAACTAAAGTTATATAAAGAGGCTCGATAGTATATATATTCCCCATATTCATACTGTTATATGTTATATATGATATAAACAATTTCAATATATTGCTTCTTCCACGTCACCAAATTTTAGATTACTTCATCACTAAGAAACAAAGATAAAAGACTATTAATTAAGGACACATATTTCATATACATTGATAATAACTACAATTATATAAAGAGGCTCGATAGTACACCTATTCCCCATATTCATATTGTTATATGTTATATATGATATAAACAATTTCAATATTTTGCTTCTTCCCCGTCACCAAATTTTAGGTTACCTCATCACTAAGAAACTAAGTTAAAAGACTATTAATTAAGGACACATATTTCATATACATTAGTAATAACTAAAGTTATATAAAGAGGCTCGATAGTATATCTATTCCCCATATTCATATTGTTATATGTTATATATGATATAAACAAGTTCAATATTTTTCTTCTTTCCCATCAGCAAATTTTAGGTTACTTCATCACTAAGAAACTAAGTTAAAAGACTATTAATTAAGGACAAATATTTCAAATACATTGATAATAACTAAAGTTATATAAAGAGGCTCGATAGTATATCTATTCCCCATATTCATATTGTTATATGTTATATATGATATAAACAATTTCAATATTTTTCTTCTACCCCATCAGTAAATTTTAGGTTACTTCATCATTAAAAAGCTAAGTTAAAAGACTATTAATTAAGGACACATATTTCATATACATTGATAATAACTAAAGTTATATAAAGAGGCTCGATAGTATACCTATTCCCCATATTCATATTGTTATATGTTATATATGATATAAACAATTTCAATATTTTTCTTCTTTCCCATCAGCAAATTTTAGGTTACTTCATCACTAAGAAACTAAGTTAAAAGACTATTAATTAAGGACAAATATTTCATATACATTGATAATAACTAAAGTTATATAAAGAGGCTCGATAGTATATCTATTCCCCATATTCATATTGTTATATGTTATATATGATATAAACAATTTCAATATTTTTCTTCTACCCCATCAGTAAATTTTAGGTTACTTCATCATTAAAAAGCTAAGTTAAAAGACTATTAATTAATGACACATATTTCATATACATTGCTAATAACTAAAATTATATAAAGAGGCTGGATAGTATATCTATTCCCCATATTTATATTGTTATATGTTATATATGATAAAAACAATTTCAATATTTTTCTTCTTCCCCATCATCAAATTTTAGGTTACTTCATCATTAAGAAACTAAGTTAAAAGACAATTATTTAATGACACATATTTCATATACATTTGTAATATCTAAAGTTATATAAATAAGCTCGATAGTATATCAGTTCCCCATATTCATATTGTTATATGTTATATATGATATAAACAATTTAAAAATTTTGCTTCTTCCCCGTCACCAAATTTTAGGTTACTTCATCACTAAGAAACTAAGTTAAAAGACATTTAATTAATGACACATATTTCATATACATTGGTAATAACTAAAGTTATATAAAGAGGCTCGATATTATATCTATTCCCCATATTCATATTGTTATATGTTATATATGATTTAAATAAAACTCAATATTTTGCTTCTTCCCCTTCACCAAATTTTAGGTTACTTCATCACTAAGAAACTAAGTTAAAAGACATTTAATTAATAACACATATTTCATATACATTGATAATACCTAAAGTTATATAAAGAGGCTCGATAGTATATCTATTCCCCATATTCATATTGTTATATGTTATATATGATATAAACAATTTCAATATTTTTCTTCTTCCCCGTCACAAAATTTTAGGTTACTTCATCACTAAGAAACTAAGTTAAAAGACTATTAGTTAATGACAAGTATTTCATATATATTGATAATAACTACAATTAAAAAAAGAGGCTCGATAGTATATCTATTCCCCATATTCATATTTTTATATGTTATATATGATATAAACAATTTCAATATTTTGCTTCTTCCCCGTCACCAAATTTTAGGTTACTTCATCACTAAGAAACTAAGTTAAAAGACATTTAATTAATAACACATATTTCATATACATTGGTTATAACTAAAGTTATATAAAGAGGCTCGATAGTATATATATTCCCCATATTCATACTGTTATATGTTATATATGATATAAACAATTTCAATATATTGCTTCTTCCACGTCACCAAATTTTAGATTACTTCATCACTAAGAAACAAAGATAAAAGACTATTAATTAAGGACACATATTTCATATACATTGAAAATAACTACAATTATATAAAGAGACTCGATAGTACACCTATTCCCCATATTCATATTGTTATATGTTATATATGATATAAACAATTTCAATATTTTGCTTCTTCCCCGTCACCAAATTTTAGGTTACCTCATCACTAAGAAACTAAGTTAAAAGACTATTAATTAAGGACACATATTTCATATACATTAGTAATAACTAAAGTTATATAAAGAGGCTCGATAGTATATCTATTCCCCATATTCATATTGTTATATGTTATATATGATATAAACAAGTTCAATATTTTTCTTCTTTCCCATCAGCAAATTTTGGGTTACTTCGTCACTAAGAAACTAAGTTAAAAGACTATTAATTAAGGACAAATATTTCAAATACATTGATAATAACTAAAGTTATATAAAGAGGCTCGATAGTATATCTATTCCCCATATTCATATTGTTATATGTTATATATGATATAAACAATTTCAATATTTTTCTTCTACCCCATCAGTAAATTTTAGGTTACTTCATCATTAAAAAGCTAAGTTAAAAGACTATTAATTAAGGACACATATTTCATATAAATTGATAATAACTAAAGTTATATAAAGAGGCTCGATAGTATACCTATTCCCCATATTCATATTGTTATATGTTATATATGATATAAACAATTTCAATATTTTTCTTCTTTCCCATCAGCAAATTTTAGGTTACTTCATCACTAAGAAACTAAGTTAAAAGACTATTAATTAAGGACAAATATTTCATATACATTGATAATAACTAAAGTTATATAAAGAGGCTCGATAGTATATCTATTCCCCATATTCATATTGTTATATGTTATATATGATATAAACAATTTCAATATTTTTCTTCTACCCCATCAGTAAATTTTAGGTTACTTCATCATTAAAAAGCTAAGTTAAAAGACTATTAATTAAGAACACATATTTCATATACATTGCTAATAACTAAAATTATATAAAGAGGCTGGATAGTATATCTATTCCCCATATTTATATTGTTATATGTTATATATGATAAAAACAATTTCAATATTTTTCTTCTTCCCCATCATCAAATTTTAGGTTACTTCATCATTAAGAAACTAAGTTAAAAGACAATTATTTAATGACACATATTTCATATACATTTGTAATATCTAAAGTTATATAAAGAAGCTCGATAGTATATCAGTTCCCCATATTCATATTGTTATATGTTATATATGATATAAACAATTTAAAAATTTTGCTTCTTCCCCGTCACCAAATTTTAGGTTACTTCATCACTAAGAAACTAAGTTAAAAGACATTTAATTAATGACACATATTTCATATACATTGGTAATAACTAAAGTTATATAAAGAGGCTCGATATTATATCTATTCCCCATATTCATATTGTTATATGTTATATATGATTTAAACAAAACTCAATATTTTGCTTCTTCCCCTTCACCAAATTTTAGGTTACTTCATCACTAAGAAACTAAGTTAAAAGACATTTAATTAATAACACATATTTCATATACATTGATAATAACTAAAGTTATATAAAGAGGCTCGATAGTATATCTATTCCCCATATTCATATTGTTATATGTTATATATGATATAAACAATTTCAATATTTTTCTTCTTCCCCGTCACAAAATTTTAGGTTACTTCATCACTAAGAAACTAAGTTAAAAGACTATTAATTAATGACAAGTATTTCATATATATTGATAATAACTACAATTAAAAAAAGAGGCTCGATAGTATATCTATTCCCCATATTCATATTTTTATATGTTATTTATGATATAAACAATTTCAATATTTTGCTTCTTCCCCGTCACCAAATTTTAGGTTACTTCATCACTAAGAAACTAAGTTAAAAGACATTTAATTAATAACACATATTTCATATACATTGGTTATAACTAAAGTTATATAAAGAGGCTCGATAGTATATATATTCCCCATATTCATACTGTTATATGTTATATATGATATAAACAATTTCAATATATTGCTTCTTCCACGTCACCAAATTTTAGATTACTTCATCACTAAGAAACAAAGATAAAAGACTATTAATTAAGGACACATATTTCATATACATTGATAATAACTACAATTATATAAAGAGGCTCGATAGTACACCTATTCCCCATATTCATATTGTTATATGTTATATATGATATAAACAATTTCAATATTTTGCTTCTTCCCCGTCACCAAATTTTAGGTTACCTCATCACTAAGAAACTAAGTTAAAAGACTATTAATTAAGGACACATATTTCATATACATTAGTAATAACTAAAGTTATATAAAGAGGCTCGATAGTATATCTATTCCCCATATTCATATTGTTATATGTTATATATGATATAAACAAGTTCAATATTTTTCTTCTTTCCCATCAGCAAATTTTAGGTTACTTCATCACTAAGAAACTAAGTTAAAAGACTATTAATTAAGGACAAATATTTCAAATACATTGATAATAACTAAAGTTATATAAAGAGGCTCGATAGTATATCTAATCCCCATATTCATATTGTTATATGTTATATATGATATAAAGAATTTCAATATTTTTCTTCTACCCCATCAGTAAATTTTAGGTTACTTCATCATCAAAAAGCTAAGTTAAAAGACTATTAATTAAGGACACATATTTCATATACATTGATAATAACTAAAGTTATATAAAGAGGCTCGATAGTATACATATTCCCCATATTCATATTGTTATATGTTATATATGATATAAACAATTTCAATATTTTTCTTCTTTCCCATCAGCAAATTTTAGGTTACTTCATCACTAAGAAACTAAGTTAAAAGACTATTAATTAAGGACAAATATTTCATATACATTGATAATAACTAAAGTTATATAAAGAGGCTCGATAGTATATCTATTCCCCATATTCATATTGTTATATGTTATATATGATATAAACAATTTCAATATTTTTCTTCTACCCCATCAGTAAATTTTAGGTTACTTCATCATTAAAAAGCTAAGTTAAAAGACTATTAATTAAGGACACATATTTCATATACATTGCTAATAACTAAAATTATATAAAGAGGCTGGAAAGTATATCTATTCCCCATATTTAAATTGTTATATGTTATATATGATAAAAACAATTTCAATATTTTTCTTCTTCCCCATCATCAAATTTTAGGTTACTTCATCATTAAGAAACTAAGTTAAAAGACAATTATTTAATGACACATATTTCATATACATTTGTAATATCTAAAGTTATATAAAGAAGCTCGATAGTATATCAATTCCCCATATTCATATTGTTATATGTTATATATGATATAAACAATTTAAAAAATTTGCTTCTTCCCCGTCACCAAATTTTAGGTTACTTCATCACTAAGAAACTAAGTTAAAAGACATTTAATTAATGACACATATTTCATATACATTGGTAATAACTAAAGTTATATAAAGAGGCTCGATATTATATCTATTCCCCATATTCATATTTTTATATGTTATATATGATATACACAATTTCAATATTTTTCTTCTTCCCCGTCACAAAATTTTAGGTTACTTCATCACTAAGAAACTAAGTTAAAAGACTATTAATTAATGACAAGTATTTCATATATATTGATAATAACTACAATTATATAAAGAGGCTCGATAGTATATCTATTCCCCATATTCATATTTTTATATGTTATATATGATATAAACAATTTCAATATTTTGCTTCTTCCCCGTCACCAAATTTTAGGTTACTTCATCACTAAGAAACTAAGTTAAAAGACATTTAATTAATAACACATATTTCATATACATTGGTTATAACTAAAGTTATATAAAGAGGCTCGATAGTATATATATTCCCCATATTCATACTGTTATATGTTATATATGATATAAACAATTTCAATATATTGCTTCTTCCACGTCATCAAATTTTAGGTTACTTCATCACTAAGAAACAAAGATAAAAGACTATTAATTAAGGACACATATTTCATATACATTGATAATAACTACAATTATATAAAGAGGCTCGATAGTACACCTATTCCCCATATTCATATTTTTATATGTTATATATGATATAAACAATTTCAATATTTTGCTTCTTCCCCGTCACCAAATTTTAGGTTACCTCATCACTAAGAAACTAAGTTAAAAGACTATTAATTAAGGACACATATTTCATATACATTAGTAATAACTAAAGTTATATAAAGAGGCTCGATAGTATATCTATTCCCCATATTCATATTGTTATATGTTATATATGATATGAACAAGTTCAATATTTTTCTTCTTTCCCATCAGCAAATTTTAGGTTACTTCATCACTAAGAAACTAAGTTAAAAGACTATTAATTAAGGACAAATATTTCAAATACATTGATAATAACTAAAGTTATATAAAGAGGCTCGATAGTATATCTATTCCCCATATTTATATTGTTATATGTTATATATGATATAAACAATTTCAATATTTTTCTTCTACCCCATCAGTAAATTTTAGGTTACTTCATCATTAAAAAGCTAAGTTAAAAGACTATTAATTAAGGACACATATTTCATATACATTGATAATAACTAAAGTTATATAAAGAGGCTCGATAGTATATCTATTCCCCATATTCATATTGTTATATGTTATATATGATATAAACAATTTCAATATTTTTCTTCTTTCCCATCAGCAAATTTTAGGTTACTTCATCACTAAGAAACTAAGTTAAAAGACTATTAATTAAGGACAAATATTTCATATACATTGATAATAACTAAAGTTATATAAAGAGGCTCGATAGTATATCTATTCCCCATATTCATATTGTTATATGTTATATACGATATAAACAATTTCAATATTTTTCTTCTACCCCATCAGTAAATTTTAGGTTACTTCATCATTAAAAAGCTAAGTTAAAAGACTATTAATTAAGGACACATATTTCATATACATTGCTAATAACTAAAATTATATAAAGAGGCTGGATAGTATATCTATTCCCCATATTTATATTGTTATATGTTATATATGATAAAAACAATTTCAATATTTTTCTTCTTCCCCATCAGCAAATTTTAGGTTACTTCATCATTAAGAAACTAAGTTAAAAGACAATTATTTAATGACACATATTTCATATACATTTGTAATATCTAAAGTTATATAAAGAAGCTCGGTAGTATATCAATTCACCATATTCATATTGTTATATGTTATATATGATATAAACAATTTAAAAATTTTGCTTCTTCCCCGTCACCAAATTTTAGGTTACTTCATCACTAAGAAACTATGTTAAAAGACATTTAATTAATGACACATATTTCATATACATTGGTAATAACTAAAGTTATATAAAGAGGCTCGATATTATATCTATTCCCCATATTCATATTGTTATATGTTATATATGATTTAAACAAAACTCAATATTTTGCTTCTTCCCCATCACCAAATTTTATGTTACTTCATCACTAAGAAACTAAGATAAAAGACTATTAATTAAGGACACATATTTCATATACATTGATAATAACTACAATTATATAAAGAGGCTCGATAGTAACTCTATTCCCCATATTCATATTGTTATATGTTATATATGATATAAACAATTTCAATATTTTTCTTCTTCCCCGTCACCAAATTTTAGGTTACTTCATCACTAAGAAACTAAGTTAAAAGACTATTAATTAAGGACAAATGTTTCATATACATTGATAATAAATAAAGTTATATAAAGAGGCTCAATAGTATATCTATTCTCCATATTCATATTGTTATATGTTATATATGATATAAACAATTTCAATATTTTCTTCTTCCCCATCAGCAAATTTTAGGTTACTTCATCTTTAAGAAACTAAGTTAAAATACTATTATTTAATGACACATATTTCATATACATGGGTAATAATTAAAATTATATAACGAGGCTGGATAATATATTTATTCTCAATATTCATATTGTTATATGTTATATATGATATAAACAATTTCAATATTTTTCTTCTTCCCTGTCACAAAATTTTAGGTTACTTCATCAATAAGAAACTAAGTTAAAAGACTTTTAATTAATGACACGTATTTCATATACATTGATAATAACTACAATTATATAAAGAGGCTCGGTAGTATATCAATTCCCCATATTCATATTGTTATATGTTATATATGATATAAACAATTTAAAAATTTTGCTTCTTCCCCGTCACCAAATTTTAGGTTACTTCATCACTAAGAAACTATGTTAAAAGACATTTAATTAATGACACATATTTCATATACATTGGTAATAACTAAAGTTATATAAAAAGGCTCGATATTATATCTATTCCCCATATTCATATTGTTATATGTTATATATGATTTAAACAAAACTCAATATTTTGCTTCTTCCCCGTCACCAAATTTTATGTTACTTCATCACTAAGAAACTAAGATAAAAGACTATTAATTAAGGACACATATTTCATATACATTGATAATAACTACAATTATATAAAGAGGCTCGATAGTAACTCTATTCCCCATATTCATATTGTTATATGTTATATATGATATAAACAATTTCAATATTTTTCTTCTTCCCCGTCACCAAATTTTAGGTTACTTCATCACTAAGAAACTAAGTTAAAAGATTATTAATTAAGGACACATATTTCATATACATTAATAATAAATAAAGTTATATAAAGAGGCTCGATAGTATATCTATTCCCCATATTCATATTGTTATATGTTATATATGATATAAACAATTTCAATATTTTTCTTCTACCCCATCAGTAAATTTTAGGTTACTTCATCATTAAAAAGCTAAGTTAAAAGACTATTAATTAAGGAAACATATTTCATATACATTGATAATAACTAAAATTATATAAAGAGGTTGGATAGTATATGTATTCCCCATATTCATATTGTTATATGTTATATATGATATAAAGAATTTCAATATTTTTCTTCTTCCCCATCAGCAAATTTTAGGTTACTTCATCATTAAGAAACTAAGTTAAAAGTCTATTATTTAATGACACATATTTCATATACATTGGTAATAATTAAAATTATATAACGAGGCACAATAATATATTTATTTCCAATATTCATATTGTTATATGTTATATATGATATAAACAATTTCAATATTTTGTTTCTACCCCGTCACCAAATTTGAGGTTACTTCATCACTAAGAAACTAAGTTAAAAGACTATTAATTAATGACACATATTTCATATACATTGATAATAACTAAAGTTATATAAAGAGGCTCGATAGTATATCTATTCCCCATATTCATATTGTTATATGTTATATATGATATAAACAATCTCAATATTTTACTTCTTCCCTGTCACCAAATTTTAGGTTACTTCATCACTAAGAAACTAAGTAAAAATACTATTAATTAATGACACATATTTCATATACATTGATAATAACTACAATTATATAAAGAGGCTTGATAGTATATCTATTTCCCATATTCATATTGTTATATGTTATATATGATATAAACAATTTCAATATTTTGCTTCTTCCCCGTCACAAAATTTTAGGTTACTTCATCACTAAGAAACTAAGTTAAAAGACTATTAATTAAGGACACATATTTCATATACATTGATAATAACTAAAGTTATATAAAGAGGCTCGATAGTATATGTATTCCCCATAGTCATATTGTTATATGTTATATATAATATAAAGAATTTCAATATTTTTCTTCTTCCCCATCAGTAAATTTTAGGTTACTTCATCATTAAGAAACTAAGTTAAAAGACTATTATTTAATGACACATATTTCATATACATTGGTAATAATTAAACTTATATAACGAGGCTCGATAGTATATTTATTCCCAATATTCATATTGTTATATGTTATATATGATATAAGCAATTTCAATAATTTGTTTCTTCCCCTTCACCAAATTTTAGGTTACTTCATCACTAAGAAACTAATTTAAAAGACTATTAATTAATGACACATATTTCATATACATTGATAATAACTAAAGTTAAATAAAGAGGCATGATAGTATATCTATTCCCCATATTCATATTGTTATATGTTATATATGATATAAACAATTTCAATATTTTGCTTCTTCCCCGTCACCAAATTTGAGGTTACTTCATCACTTAGAAACTAAGTTAAAAGATTATTAATTAATGACACATATTTCATATAAATTGGTAATAACTAAAGTTAAATAAAGAGGCTCGATAGTATATCTATTCCCCTTATTCATATTGTTATATGTTATATATGATATAAACAATTTCAATATTTTGTTTATTCCCCGTCACCAAATTTTAGGGTACTTCATCACTAAGAAACTAAGTTAAAAGACTATTAATTAATGACACATATTTCATATACATTGATAATAACTACAATTATATAAAGAGGCTCGATAGTATATCTATTCCCCATATTCATATTTTTATATGTCATATATGATATAAACAATTTCAATATTTTCCTTCTTGCCCGTCACCAAATATTAGGTTACTTCATCACTATGAAACTAAGTTAAAAGACTATTAATTAATGACAGATATTTCATATACATTGGTAATAACTAAAGTACTATAAAAATGCTCAATAGTATATCTATTCCGCATATTCATATTGTTATATGTCATATATGATATAAACAATTTCAATATTTTCCTTCTTGCCCGTCACCAAATTTTAGGTTACTTCATCACTAAGAAACTAAGTTAAAAGACTATTAATTAATGACACATATTTCATATACATTGGTAATAACTAAAGTTATATAAAAAGGCCCCATAGTATATTTATTCCCCATATTCATATTGTTATATGTTATATATGATATAAACAATTTCAATATTTTTCTTCTTCCCCATCAACAAATTTTAGGTTACTTCATCATTAAGAAACTAAGTTAAAAGACTATTATTTAATGACACTTATTTCATATACATTGGTAATAATTAAAATTATATAACGAGGCACAATAGTATATTTATTCCCAATATTCATATTGTTATATGTTATATATGATATAAACAATTTCAATATTTTATTTCTTCCCCGTCACCAAATTTTAGGTTACTTCATCACTAAGAAACTAAGTTAAAATTCTATTAATTAATGACACATATTTCATATACATTCACAATAACTAAAGTTAAATAAAGAAGCTCGATAGTATATCTATTCCCCATATTAATATTGTTATATGTTATATATGATATAAACAATTTCAATATTTTGCTTCTTCCCCGTCACAAAATTTTAGGTTACTTCATCACTAAGAAACTAAATTAAAAGACTATTAATTAATGACACATACTTCATATACATTGATAATAACTACAATTATATAAAGAGGCTCAATAGTATATCTATTCCCCATATTCATATTGTTATATATTATATATGATATAAACAATTTCAATATTTTTCTTCTTCCCCTTCACCAAATTTTAGGTTACTTCATCATTAAGAAACTAAGTTAAAAGACTATTAATTAATGACACATATTTCATATACATTGATAATAACTAAAGTTAAATAAAGAGGCTCGATAGTATATCTATTCCCCATATTCATATTGTTATATGTTATATATGATATAAGCAATTTCAATATTTTGCTTCTTCCCCGTCACCAAATTTGAGGTTACTTCATCACTTAGAAACTAAGTTAAAAAACTATTAATTAATGACACATATTTCATATACATTGGTAATAACTAAAGTTAAATAAAGAGGCTCAATAGTATATCTATTCCCCTTATTCATATTGTTATATGTTATATATGATATAAACAATTTCAATATTTTGCTTCTTCCCCGTCACCAAATTTTAGGGTACTTCATCACTAAGAAACTAAGTTAAAAGACTATTAATTAATGACACATATTTCATATACATTGATAATAACTACAATTATATAAAGAGGCTCGATAGTATATCTATTCCCCATATTCATATTGTTATATTTCATATATGATATAAACAATTTCAATATTTTCCTTCTTGCCCGTCACCAAATTTTAGGTTACTTCATCACTAAGAAACTAAGTTAAAAGACTATTAATTAATGACACATATTTCATATACATTGGTAATAACTAAAGTTATATAAAAAGGCCCGATAGTATATTTATTCCCCATATTCATATTGTTATATGTTATATATGATATAAACAATTTCAATATTTTGCTTCTTCCCCGTCACAAAATTTTAGGTTACTTTAAGACACTAAGTTAAAAGACTATTAATTAAGGACACATATTTCATATACATTGATAATAACTAAAGTTATAAAAAGAGGCTCGCTAGTATATGTATTCCCCATATTTATATTGTTATATGTTATATATGATATAAAGAATTTCAATATTTTTCTTCTTCCCCATCAGCAAATTTTAGGTTACTTCATCATTAAGAAACTAAGTTAAAAGACTATTATTTAATGACACATATTTCATATACATTGGTAATAATTAAAATTATATAACGAGGCACAATAGTATATTTATTCCCAATATTCATATTGTTATATGTTATATATGATATAAACAATTTCAATATTTTATTTCTTCCCCGTCACCAAATTTGAGGTTACTTCATCACTAAGAAACCAAGTTAAAAGACTATTAATTAATGACACATATTTCATATACATTCATAATAACTAAAGTTAAATAAAGAAGCTCGATAGTATATCTATTCCCCATATTAATATTGTTATATGTTATATATGATATAAACAATTTCAATATTTTGCTTCTTCCCCGTCACAAAATTTTTGGTTACTTCATCACTAAGAAACTAAATTAAAAGACTATTAATTAATGACACATACTTCATATACATTGATAATAACTACAATTATATAAAGAGGCTCAATAGTATATCTATTCCCCATATTCATATTGTTATATATTATATATGATATAAACAATTTCAATATTTTGCTTCTTCCCCTTCACCAAATTTTAGGTTACTTCATCACTAAGAAACTAATTTAAAAGACTATTAATTAATGACACATATTTCATATACATTGATAATAACTAAAGTTATATAAAGAGGCTCGATAGTATATCTATTTCCCATATTCATATTGTTATATGGTATATATGATATAAACAATTTCAATATTTTGCTTCTTCCCCGTCACCAAATTTTAGGGTACTTCATCACTAAGAAACTAAGTTAAAAGACTATTAATTAATGACAGATATTTCATATACATTGATAATAACTACAATTATGTAAAGAGGTTCGATAGTATATCTATTCCCAATATTCATATTGTTATATGTCATATATGATATAAACAATTTCAATATTTTCCTTCTTGCCCGTCACCAAATTTTAGGTTACTTCATCACTAAGAAACTAAGTTAAAAGACTATTAATTAAGGAAACATATTTCATATACATTGGTAATAACTAAAGTTATATAAAGAGGCTCGATAGTATATCTATTCCCCATATTCATATTGTTATATGTTATATATGAAATAAACTATTTCAATATTTTGCTTCTTCCCCGTCACAAAATTTTAGATTACTTCATCACTAAGAAACTAAGTTAAAAGACTATTAATTAAGGACACATATTTCATATACATTGATAATAACAAAAGTTATATAAAGAGGTTCGATAGTATATGTATTCCCCATATTCATATTGTTGTATGTTATATATGATATAAAGAATTTCAATATTTTTCTTCTTCCCCATCAGCAAATCTTAGGTTACTTCATCATTAAGAAACTAAGTTAAAAGACTATTATTTAATGACACAAAATTCATATACATTGGTAATAATTAAAATTATATAACGAGGAACAATAGTATATTTATTCCCAATATTCATATTGTTATATGTTATATATGATATAAACAATTTCAATATTTTGTTTCTTCCCCGTCACCAAATTTGAGGTTACTTCATCACTAAGAAACTAAGTTCAAAGACTATTAATTAATGACACATATTTCATATACATTGATAATAACTCAAGTTAAATAAAGAGGCTCGATAGTATATCTATTCCCCATATTCATATTGTTATATGTTATATATGATATAAACAATTTCAATATTTTGCTTTTTCGTCGTTACAAAATTTTAGGTTACTTCATCACTAAGAAACTAAATTAAAAAACTATTAATTAATGACACATATTTCATATACATTGATAATAACTACAATTATATAAAGAGGCTCGATAGTATATCTATTCCCCATATTCATATTGTTATATGTTATATATGATATAAACAATTTCAATATTTTGCTTCTTCCCCGTCACCAAATTTTAGGTTACTTCATCACTAAGAAACTAAATTAAAAGACTATTAATTAATGACACATATTTCATATACATTGATAATAACTACAATTATATAAAGAGGCTCGATAGTATATCTATTCCCTATATTCATATTGTTATATGTTATATATGATATAAACAATTTCAATATTTTGCTTCTTCCCCTTCACCAAATTTTCGGTTACTTCATCACTAAGAAACTAAGTTAATAGACTATCAATGAATGACACATATTTAATATACATTGGTAATAACTAAATTTATATAAAGAAGCTCGATAGTATATCTATTCCCCATATTCATATTGTTATATGTTATATATAATATCAACAATTTTAATATTTTGCTTCTTCCCCGTCACCAAATTTTAGGTTACTTCATCACTAAGAAACTAAGTTAAAAGACTATTAATTAAGGACACATATTTCATATACATTGATAATAACTAAAGTTATATAAAGAGGCTCGATAGTATATCTATTCCCCATATTCATATTGTTATATGTTATATATGATATAAACAATTTCAATATTTTGCTTCTTCCCTTTCACAAAATTTTAGGTTACTTCATCACTAAGAAACTAAGTTAAAAGACTATTAATTAATGACACATATTTCATATACATTGATAATAACTAAAGTTATATAAAGAGGCTCGATAGTATATCTATTCCCCATATTCATATTGTTATATGTTATATATGATATAAACAATTTCAATATTTTGCTTCTTCCCCATCACCAAATTTTAGGTTACTTCATCACTAAGAAACTAAGTTAATAGACTATTAATTAATGACACATATTTCATATACATTGATAATAACTACAATTATATAAAGAGGCTTGATAGTATATCTATTTCCCATATTCATATTGTTATATGTTATATATGATATAAACAATTTCAATATTTTGCTTCTTCCCTGTCACAAAATTTTAGGTTACTTCATCACTAAGAAACTAAGTTAAAAGACTATTAATTAAGGACACATATTTCATATACATTGATAATAACTAAAGTTATATAAAGAGGCTCGATAGTATATTTATTCCCAATATTCATATTGTTATATGTTATATATGATATAAACAATTTCAATTTTTGTTTCTTCCCCGTCAACAAAATTTTAGGTTAGTTCATCATTAAGAAACTAAGTTAAAAGACTATTATTTAATGACACATATTTCATATACATTGGTAATAATTAAAATTATATAACGAGGCACAATAGTATATTTATTCCCAATATTCATATTGTTATATGTTATATATGATATAAACAATTTCCATATTTTGTTTCTTCCCCGTCACCAAATTTTAGGTTACTTCATCACTAAGAAACTAAGTTAAAATACTATTAATTAATGACACATATTTCATATACATTGATAATAACTAAAGTTAAATAAAGAGGCTCGATAGTATATCTATTCCCCATATTCATATTTTTATATGTTATATATGATATAAACAATTTCAATATTTTGCTTCTTCCCCGTCACCAAATTTTAGGTTACTTCATCACTAAGAAACTAAATTAAAAGACTATTAATTAGTGACACATATTTCATATACATTGGTAATAACTAAATTTATATAAAGAGGCTCGATAGTATATCTATTCCCCATATTCATATTGTTATATATTATATATAATATCAACAATTTCAATATTTTGTTACTTCCCTGTCACAAAATTTTAGGTTACTTCATCACTAAGAAACTAAGTTAAAAGACTATTAATTAATGACAGATATTTCATATACATTGGTAATAACTAAAGTTATATAAAAAGGCTCAATAGTATATCTATTCCTCATATTCATATTGTTATATGTTATATATGATATAAACAATTTCAATATTTTGCTTCTTCCCCGTCACCAAATTTTAGGGTACTTCATCACTAAGAAACTAAGTTAAAAGCCTATTAATTAATGACACATATTTCATATACATTGGTAATAACTAAAGTTATATAAAGAGGCTCGATAGTATATCTATTCCCCATATTCATATTGTTATATGTTATATATGATATAAACTATTTCAATATATTGCTTCTTCCCCGTCACAAAATTTTAGGTTACTTCATCACTAAGAAACTAAGTTAAAAGACTATTAATTAAGGACACATATTTCATATACATTGATAATGACCAAAGTTATATAAAGAGGTTCGATAGTATATGTATTCCCCATATTCATATTGTTGTATGTTATATATGATATAAATAATTTCAATATTTTCCTTCTTCCCCATCAGCAAATTTTAGGTTACTTCATCATTAAGAAACTAAGTTAAAAGACTATTATTTAATGACACATATTTCATATACATTGGTAATAATTAAAATTATATAACGAGGCACAATAGTATATTTATTCCCAATATTCATATTGTTATATGTTATATATGATATAAACAATTTCAATATTTTGTTTCTTCTCCGTCACCAAATTTGAGGTTACTTCATCACTAAGAAACTAAGTTAATAGACTATTAATTAATGACACATATTTCATATACATTGATAATAACTACAATTATATAAAGAGGCTTGATAGTATATCTATTCCCCATATTCATATTGTTATATGTTATATATGATATAAACAATTTCAATATTTTGCTTCTTCCCCGTCACAAAATTTTAGGTTACTTCATCACTAAGAAACTAAGTTAAGAGACTATTAATTAAGGACACATATTTCATATACATTTATAATAACTAAAGTTATATAAAGAGGCTCGATAATATATTTATTCCCAATATTCATATTGTTATATGTTATATATGATATAAACAATTTCAATATTTTGCTTCTTCCCCTTCACCAAATTTTAGGTTACTTCATCACTAAGAAACTAAGTTAAAAGACTATTAATTAATGACACATATTTCATATACATTGATAATAACTAAAGTTATATAAAGAGGCTCGATAGTATATCTATTCCTCATATTTATATTGTTATATGTTATATATGATATAAACAATTTCAATATTTTGCTTCTTCCCCGTCACCAAATTTTAGGTTACTTCATCACTAAGAAACTAAGTTAATAGACTATTAATTAATGACACATATTTCATATACATTGATAATAACTACAATTATATAAAGAGGCTTGATAGTATATCTATTCCCCATATTCATATTGTTATATGTTATATATGATATAAACAATTTCAATATTTTGCTTCTTCCCCGTCACAAAATTTTAGGTTACTTCATCACTAAGAAACTAAGTTAAGAGACTATTAATTAAGGACACATATTTCATTTACATTGATAATAACAAAAGTTATATAAAGAGGCTCGATAGTATATTTATTCCCAATATTCATATTGTTATATGTTATATATGATATAAACAATTTCAATATTTTGTTTCTTCCCCGTCAGCAAATTTTAGGTTACTTCATCACTAAGAAACTAAGTTAAAATACTATTAATTAATGACACATATTTCATATACATTGATAATAACTAAAGTTAAATAAAGAGGCTCGATAGTATATCTATTCCCCATATTCATATTTTTATATGTTATATATGATATAAACAATTTCAATATTTTGCTTCTTCCCCGTCACCAAATTTTAGGTTACTTCATCACTAAGAAACTAAATTAAAAGACTATTAATTAGTGACACATATTTCATATACATTGGTAATAACTAAATTTATATAAAGAGGCTCGATAATATATCTATTCCCCATATTCATATTGTTATATATTATATATAATATCAATAATTTCAATATTTTGCTACTTCCCTGTCACAAAATTTTAGGTTACTTCATCACTAAGAAACTAAGTTAAAAGACTATTAATTAATGACAGATATTTCATATACATTGGTAATAACTAAAGTTATATAAAAAGGCTCAATAGTATATCTATTCCTCATATTCATATTGTTATATGTTATATATGATATAAACAATTTCAATATTTTGCTTCTTCCCCGTCACAGAATTTTAGGGTACTTCATCACTAAGAAACTAAGTTAAAAGCCTATTAATTAATGACACATATTTCATATACATTGGTAATAACTAAAGTTATATAAAGAGGCTCGATAGTATATCTATTCCCCATATTCATATTGTTATATGTTATATATGATATAAACTATTTCAATATATTGCTTCTTCCCCGTCACAAAATTTTAGGTTACTTCATCACTAAGAAACTAAGTTAAAAGACTATTAATTAAGGACACATATTTCATATACATTGATAATGACCAAAGTTATATAAAGAGGTTCGATAGTATATGTATTCCCCATATTCATATTGTTGTATGTTATATATGATAAAAATAATTTCAATATTTTCCTTCTTCCCCATCAGCAAATTTTAGGTTACTTCATCATTAAGAAACTAAGTTAAAAGACTATTATTTAATGACACATATTTCATATACATTGGTAATAATTAAAATTATATAACGAGGCACAATAGTATATTTATTCCCAATATTCATATTGTTATATGTTATATATGATATAAACAATTTCAATATTTTGTTTCTTCTCCGTCACCAAATTTGAGGTTACTTCATCACAAAGAAACTAAGTTAATAGACTATTAATTAATGACACATATTTCATATACATTGATAATAACTACAATTATATAAAGAGGCTTGATAGTATATCTATTCCCCATATTCATATTGTTATATGTTATATATGATATAAACAATTTCAATATTTTGCTTCTTCCCCGTCACAAAATTTTAGGTTACTTCATCACTAAGAAACTAAGTTAAGAGACTATTAATTAAGGACACATATTTCATATACATTTATAATAACTAAAGTTATATAAAGAGGCTCGATAGTATATTTATTCCCAATATTCATATTGTTATATGTTATATATGATATAAACAATTTCAATATTTTGCTTCTTCCCCTTCACCAAATTTTAGGTTACTTCATCACTAAGAAACTAAGTTAAAAGACTATTAATTAATGACACATATTTCATATACATTGATAATAACTAAAGTTATATAAAGAGGCTCGATAGTATATCTATTCCCCATATTTATATTGTTATATGTTATATATGATATAAACAATTTCAATATTTTGCTTCTTCCCCGTCACCAAATTTTAGGTTACTTCATCACTAAGAAACTAAGTTAATAGACTATTAATTAATGACACATATTTCATATACATTGATAATAACTACAATTATATAAAGAGGCTTGATAGTATATCTATTCCCCATATTCATATTGTTATATGTTATATATGATATAAACAATTTCAATATTTTGCTTCTTCCCCGTCACAAAATTTTAGGTTACTTCATCACTAAGAAACTAAGTTAAGAGACTATTAATTAAGGACACATATTTCATTTACATTGATAATAACTAAAGTTATATAAAGAAGCTCGATAGTATATTTATTCCCAATATTCATATTGTTATATGTTATATATGATATAAACAATTTCAATATTTTGTTTCTTCCCCGTCAGCAAATTTTAGGTTACTTCATCATTAAGAAACTAAGTTAAAAGACTATTATTTAATGACACATATTTCAAATACATTGGTAATAATTAAAATTATATAACGAGGCACAATAGTATATTTATTCCCAGTATTCATATTGTTATATGATATATATGATATAAACAATTTCAATATTTTGTTTCTTCCCCATCACCAAATTTGAGGTTACTGCATCACTAAGAAACTAAGTTAAAATACTATTAATTAATGACACATATTTCATATACATTGATAATAACTAAAGTTAAATAAAAAGGCTCGATAGTATATCTATTCCCCATATTCATATTGTTATATGTTATATATGATATAAACAATTTCAATATTTTGCTTCTGCCCCGTCACCAAATTTTAGGTTACTTCATCACTAAGAAACTAAATTAAAAGACTATTAATTAATGACACATATTTCATATACATTGGTAATAACTAAATTTATATAAAGAGGCTCGATAGTATATCTATTCCCCATATTCATATTGTTATATATTATATATAATATAAACAATTTCAATATTTTGCTTCTTCCCCGTCACCAAATTTTAGGTTACTTCATCACTAAGAAACTAAGTTAATAGACTATTAATTAATGACACATATTTCATATACATTGATAATAACTACAATTATATAAAGAGGCTTGATAGTATATCTATTCCCCATATTCATATTGTTATATGTTATATATGATATAAACAATTTCAATATTTTGCTTCTTCCCCGTCACAAAATTTTAGGTTACTTCATCACTAAGAAACTAAGTTAAGAGACTATTAATTAAGGACACATATTTCATTTACATTGATAATAACTAAAGTTATATAAAGAGGCTCGATAGTATATTTATTCCCAATATTCATATTGTTATATGTTATATATGATATAAACAATTTCAATATTTTGTTTCTTCCCCGTCAGCAAATTTTAGGTTACTTCATCATTAAGAAACTAAGTTAAAAGACTATTATTTAATGACACATATTTCATATACATTGGTAATAATTAAAATTATATAAAGAGGCACAATAGTATATTTATTCCCAATATTCATATTGTTATATGATATATATGATATAAACAATTTCAATATTTTGTTTCTTCCCCATCACCAAATTTGAGGTTACTGCATCACTAAGAAACTAAGTTAAAATACTATTAATTAATGACACATATTTCATATACATTGATAATAACTAAAGTTAAATAAAAAGGCTCGATAGTATATCTATTCCCCATATTCATATTGTTATATGTTATATATGATATAAACAATTTCAATATTTTGCTTCTGCCCCGTCACCAAATTTTAGGTTACTTCATCACTAAGAAACTAAATTAAAAGACTATTAATTAATGACACATATTTCATATACATTGATAATAACTACAATTATATAAAGAGGCTCGATAGTATATCTATTCCCAATATTCATATTGTTATATGTTATATATGATATAAACAATTTCAATATTTTGCTTCTTCCCCTTCACCAAATTTTAGGTTACTTTATCACTAAGAAACTAAGTTAAAAGACTATCAATTAATGACACATATTTCATATACATTGGTAATAACTAAATTTATATAAAGAGGCTCGGTAGTATATCTATTCCCCATATTCATATTGTTATATGTTATATATAATATCAACAATTTCAATATTTTGCTTCTTCCACGTCACAAAATTTTAGGTTACTTCATCACTAAGAAACTAAGTTAAAAGACTATTATTTAATGACACATATTTCATATACATTGGTAATAATTAAAATTATATAACGAGGCACAATAGTATATTTATTCCCAATATTCATATTGTTATATGTTATATATGATATAAACAATTTCCATATTTTGTTTCTTCCCCGTCACGAAATTTGAGGTTACTTCATCACTAAGAAACTAAGTTAAAATACTATTAATTAATGACACATATTTCATATACATTGATAATAACTAAAGTTAAATAAAGAGGCTCGATAGTATATCTATTCCCCATATTCATATTGTTATATGTTATATATGATATAAACAATTTCAATATTTTGCTTCTTCCCCGTCACCAAATTTTAGGTTACTTCATCACTAAGAAACTAAATTAAAAGACTATTAATTAATGACACATATTTCATATACATTGGTAATAACTAAATTTATATAAAGAGGCTTGATAGTATATCTATTCCCCATATTCATATTGTTATATATTATATATAATATCAACAATTTCAATATTTTGCTACTTCCCCGTCACCAAATTTTAGGTTACTTCATCACTAAGAAACTAAGTTAAAAGACTATTAATTAATGACAGATATTTCTTATACATTGGTAATAACTAAAGTTATATAAAAAGGCTCAATAGTATATCTATTCCTCATATTCATATTGTTATATGTTATATATGATATAAACAATTTCAATATTTTGCTTCTTCCCCGTCACCAAATTTTAGGTTACTTCATCACTAAGAAACTAAGTTAAAAGACTATTATTTAATGACACATATTTCATATACATTGGTAATAATTAAAATTATATAACGAGGCACAATAGTATATTTATTCCCAATATTCATATTGTTATATGTTATATATGATATAAACAATTTCCATATTTTGTTTCTTCCCCGTCACCAAATTTGAGGTTACTTCATCCCTAAGAAACTAAGTTAAAATACTATTAATTAATGACACATATTTCATATACATTGATAATAACTAAAGTTAAATAAAGAGGCTCGATAGTATATCTATTCCCCATATTCATATTGTTATATGTTATATATGATATAAACAATTTCAATATTTTGCTTCTTCCCCGTCACCAAATTTTAGGTTACTTCATCACTAAGAAACTAAATTAAAAGACTATTAATTAATGACACATATTTCATATACATTGGTAATAACTAAATTTATATAAAGAGGCTCGATAGTATATCTATTCCCCATATTCATATTGTTATATATTATATATAATATCAACAATTTCAATATTTTGCTACTTCCCCGTCACCAAATTTTAGGTTACTTCATCACTAAGAAACTAAGTTAAAAGACTATTAATTAATGACAGATATTTCATATACATTGGTAATAACTAAAGTTATATAAAAAGGCTCAATAGTATATCTATTCCCCATATTCATATTGTTATATGTTATATATGATATAAACTATTTCAATATATTGCTTCTTCCCCGTCACAAAATTTTAGCTTACTTCATCACTAAGAAACTAAGTTAAAAGACTATTAATTAAGGACACATATTTCATATACATTGATAATGACTAAAGTTATATAAAGAGGTTCGATAGTATATGTATTCCCCATATTCATATTGTTGTATGTTATATATGATATAAATAATTTCAATATTTTCCTTCTTCCCCATCAGCAAATTTTAGGTTACTTCATCATTAAGAAACTAAGTTAAAAGACTATTATTTAATGACACATATTTCATATACATTGGTAATAATTAAAATTATATAAGGAGGCACAATAATATATTTATTCCCAATATTCATATTGTTATATGTTATATATGATATAAACAATTTCAATATTTTTTTTCTTCCCCGTCACCAAATTTGAGGTTACTTCATCACTAAGAAACTAAGTTAAAAGACTATTAATTAATGACACATATTTCATATACATTGATCATAACTCAAGTTTAATAAAGAGGCTCGATAGTATATCCATTCCCCATATTCATATTGTTATATGTTATATATGATATAAACAATTTCAATATTTTGCTTCTTCCCCGTCACAAAATTTTGGGTTACTTCATCACTAAGAAACTAAGTTAAAAGACTATTAATTAAGGACACATATTTCATATACATTGATAATAACTAAAGTTATATAAAGAGGCTCGATAGTATATCTATTCCCCATATTTATATTGTTATATGTTATATATGATATAAGCAATTTCAATATTTTGCTTCTTCCCCGTCACCAAATTTTAGGTTACTTCATCACTAAGAAACTAAGTTAATAGACTATTAATTAATGACACATATTTCATATACATTGATAATAACTACAATTATATAAAGAGACTTGATAGTATATCTATTCCCCATATTCATATTGTTATATGTTATATATGATATAAACAATTTCAATATTTTGCTTCTTCCCCGTAACAAAATTTTAGGTTACTTCATCACTAAGAAACTAAGTTAAGAGACTATTAATTAAGGACACATATTTCATATACATTGATAATAACTAAAGTTATATAAAGAGGCTCGATAGTATATTTATTCCCAATATTCATATTGTTATATGTTATATATGATATAAACAATTTCAATATTTTGTTTCTTCCCCGTCAGCAAATTTTAGGTTACTTCATCATTAAGAAACTAAGTTAAAAGACTATTATTTAATGACACATATTTCATATACATTGGTAATAATTAAAATTATATAACAGGGCACAATAGTATATTTATTCCCAATATTCATATTGTTATATGTTATATATGATATAAACAATTACAATATTTTGTTTCTTCCCCATCACCAAATTTGAGGTTACTGAATCACTAAGAAACTAAGTTAAAATACTATTAATTAATGACACATATTTCATGTACATTGATAATAACTAAAGTTAAATAAAAAGGCTCGATAGTATATCTATTCCCCATATTCATATTGTTATATGTTATATATGATATAAACAATTTCAATATTTTGTTTCTGCCCCGTCACCAAATTTTAGGTTACTTCATCACTAAGAAACTAAATTAAAAGACTATTAATTAATGACACATATTTCATATACATTGATAATAACTACAATTATATAAAGAGGCTCGATAGTATATCTATTCCCAATATTCATATTGTTATATGTTATATATGATATAAACAATTTCAATATTTTGCTTCTTCCCCTTCACCAAATTTTAGGTTACTTTATCACTAAGAAACTAAGTTAAAAGACTATCAATTAATGACACATATTTCATATACATTGGTAATAACTAAATTTATATAAAGAGGCTCGATAGTATATCTATTCCCCATATTCATATTGTTATATGTCATATATGATATAAACAATTTCAATATTTTTATTTTTCCCTATCAGCAAATTTTAGGTTACTTCATCATTAAGAAATTAAGTTAAAAGACTATTATTTAATGACACATATTACATATACATTGGTAATATTTAAAATTTTATAACGAGGCTCGATAGTATATTTATTCCCAATATTCTTATTGTTATATGTTATATATGATATAAACAATTTCAATATTTTCCTTCTTCCCCGTCACCAAATTTTAGGTCACTTCATCACTAATAAACTACGTCAACAGACTATTAATAAAGGACACATATTTCATATACATTGATAATAACTAAAGTAATATAAAGAGGCACGATAGTATATCTATTCTCAATATTCATATTGTTATATGTTATACATGATATAAACAATTTCAATATTTTTATTTTTCCATATCAGCAAATTTTAGGTTACTTCATCATTAAGAAACTAAGTTAAAAGACTATTATTTAATAACACATATTTCATATACATTGGTAATAATTAAAATTATATAACGAGGCTGGATAGTATATTTATTCCCAATATTCATATAGTTATATGTTATATATGATATAAATAATTTCAATATTTTTCTTCTTCCCCGTCACAAAATTTTAGGTTACTTCATCACTAAGAAACTAAGTTCAAAGACTATTAATTAATGACACTTATTTTATATTCATTAATAATAACTAAAATTATATAAAGAGGCTCTGAAGTATATCTATTCCTCATATTCATATTGTTATATGTCATATATGATATAAACAATTTCAATATTTTGCTTCTTCCCCGTCACCAAATTTTAGGTTACTTCATCACTAAGAAACTAAGTTAAAAGACTATTAATTAATGACACATATTTCATAAACATTGATAATAACTAATGTTATATAAAGAGGCTCGATAGTATATCTATTCCCCATATTCATATTGTTATATGTTATATATGATATAAAAAATTTCAATATTTTGCGTCTTCCCCGTCACCAAATTTTAGGTTACTTCATCACTAAGAAACTAAGTTAAAAGACTATTAATTAATGACAAATATTTCATATACATTGGTAATAATTAAAATTATATAACGAGGCACAATAGTATATTTATTCCCAATATTCATATTGTTATATGTTATATATGATATAAACAATTTCAATATTTTGTTTCTTCCCCATCACCAAATTTGAGGTTACTGCATCACTAAGAAACTAAGTTAAAATACTATTAATTAATGACACATATTTCATATACATTGATAATAACTAAAGTTAAATAAAAAGGCTCGATAGTATATCTATTCCCCATATTCATATTGTTATATGTTATATATGATATAAACAATTTCAATATTTTGCTTCTGCCCCGTCACCAAATTTTAGGTTACTTCATCACTAAGAAACTAAATTAAAAGACTATTAATTAATGACACATATTTCATATACATTGATAATAACTACAATTATATAAAGAGGCTCGATAGTATATCTATTCCCAATATTCATATTGTTATATGTTATATATGATATAAACAATTTCAATATTTTGCTTCTTCCCCTTCACCAAATTTTAGGTTACTTTATCACTAAGAAACTAAGTTAAAAGACTATCAATTAATGACACATATTTCATATACATTGGTAATAACTAAATTTATATAAAGAGGCTCGATAGTATATCTATTCCCCATATTCATATTGTTATATGTCATATATGATATAAACAATTTCAATATTTTTATTTTTCCCTATCAGCAAATTTTAGGTTACTTCATCATTAAGAAATTAAGTTAAAAGACTATTATTTAATGACACATATTACATATACATTGGTAATAATTAAAATTTTATAACGAGGCTCGATAGTATATTTATTCCCAATATTCTTATTGTTATATGTTATATATGATATAAACAATTTCAATATTTTCCTTCTTCCCCGTCACCAAATTTTAGGTCACTTCATCACTAATAAACTACGTCAACAGACTATTAATAAAGGACACATATTTCATATACATTGATAATAACTAAAGTAATATAAAGAGGCACGATAGTATATCTATTCTCAATATTCATATTGTTATATGTTATACATGATATAAACAATTTCAATATTTTTATTTTTCCATATCAGCAAATTTTAGGTTACTTCATCATTAAGAAACTAAGTTAAAAGACTATTATTTAATAACACATATTTCATATACATTGGTAATAATTAAAATTATATAACGAGGTTGGATAGTATATTTATTCCCAATATTCATAAAGTTATATGTTATATATGATATAAACAATTTCAATATTTTTCTTCTTCCCCGTCACAAAATTTTAGGTTACTTCATCACTAAGAAACTAAGTTCAAAGACTATTAATTAATGACACTTATTTTATATTCATTAATAATAACTAAAATTATATAAAGAGGCTCTGAAGTATATCTATTCCTCATATTCATATTGTTATATGTCATATATGATATAAACAATTTCAATATTTTGCTTCTTCCCCGTCACCAAATTTTAGGTTACTTCATCACTAAGAAACTAAGTTAAAAGACTATTAATTAATGACACATATTTCATAAACATTGATAATAACTAATGTTATATAAAGAGGCTCGATAGTATATCTATTCCCCATATTCATATTGTTATATGTTATATATGATATAAAAAATTTCAATATTTTGCGTCTTCCCCGTCACCAAATTTTAGGTTACTTCATCACTAAGAAACTAAGTTAAAAGACTATTAATTAATGACAAATATTTCATATACATTGGTAATAATTAAAATTATATAACGAGGCACAATAGTATATTTATTCCCAATATTCATATTGTTATATGTTATATATGATATAAACAATTTCAATATTTTGTTTCTTCCCCGTCACCAAATTTGAGGTTACTTCATCACTAAGAAACTAAGTTAAAAGAATATTAATTAATGACACATATTTCATATACATTGATAATAACTAAAGTTATATAAAGAGGCTCGATAGTATATCTATTCCCCATATTCATATTGTTATATGTTATATATGATATAAACAATTTCAATATTTTGCTTCTTCCCTGTCACCAAATTTTACGTTACTTCATCACTAAGAAACTAAATTAAAAGACTATTAATTAATGACACATATTTCATATACATTGATAATAACTACAATTATATAAAGAGGCTCGATAGTATATCTATTCCCAATATTCATATTGTTATATGTTATATATGATATAAACAATTTCAATATTTTTATTTTTCCCCATCACACAATTTTAGGTTACTTTATCACTTAGAAAGTAAGTTAAAAGACTATTAATTAATGATACATATTTCATATACATTGATAATAACTACAATTATATAAAGAGGCTCTATAGTATATCTATTCCCCATATTCATATTGTTATATGTTATATATCATATAAACAATTTCAATATTTTGCTTCTTCCCCGTCAACAAATTTTAGGTTACTTCATAACTAAGAAACTAAATTAAAAGACTATTATTTAATGACACATATTTCATATACATTGGTAATAATTAAAATTTTATAACGAGGCTCGATAGTTTATTTATTTCCAATATTCATATTTTTATATGTTATATATGATATAAACAATTTCAATATTTTCCTTCTTCCCCATCACCAAATTTTAGGTTACTTCATCACTAAGAAACTAAGTTAAAAGACTATTAATTAAGGACACATATTTCATATACATTGATAATAACTAAAGTTATATAAATAGGCACGATATTATATCTATTCTCAATATTCATGTTGTTATATGTTATACATGATATAAACAATTTCAATATTTTTATTTTTCCCTATCAGCAAATTTTAGGTTACTTCATCATTAAGAAACTAAGTTAAAAGACTATTATTTAATAACACATATTTCATATACATTGGTAATAATTAAAATTATATAACGAAGCTGGATAGTATATTTATTCCCAATATTAATATTGTTATATGTTATATATGATATAAACAATTTCAATATTTTTCTTCTTCCCCGTCACAAAATTTTAGGTTACTTCATCACTAAGAAACTAAGTTCAAAGACTATTAATTAATGACGCTTATTTCATATACATTGATGATAACTAAAGTTATATAAAGAGGCTCAATAGTATATCTATTCCCCATATTCATATTGTTATACGTTATATATGATATAAACAATTTCAATATTTTGGTTCTTCCCCGTCACGAAATTTTAGGTTAATTCATCATTAAGAAACTAAGTTAAAAGACTATTAATTAATGACACATATTTCATATACATTGGTAATAACTAAAGTTATATAAAGAGGCTCGATAGTATATCTATTCCTCATATTTATATTGTTATATGTTATATATGATATAAACAATTTCAATATTTTGCTTCTTCCCCGTCACAAAATTTTAGGTTACTTCATCACTAAGAAACTAAGTTAAGAGACTATTAATTAAGGACACATATTTCATATACATTGATAATAACTAAAGTTATATAAAGAGGCTCGATAGTATATTTATTCCCAATATTCATATTGTTATATGTTATATATGATATAAACAATTTCAATATTTTGTTTCTTCCCCGTCAGCAAATTTTAGGTTACTTCATCATTAAGAAACTAAGTTAAAAGACTATTATTTAATGACACATATTTCATATACATTGGTAATAATTAAAATTATATAACAGGGCACAATAGTATATTTATTCCCAATATTCATATTGTTATATGTTATATATGATATAAACAATTTCAATATTTTGTTTCTTCCCCATCACCAAATTTGAGGTTACTGCATCACTAAGAAACTAAGTTAAAATACTATTAATTAATGACACATATTTCATATACATTGATAATAACTAAAGTTAAATAAAAAGCCTCGATAGTATATCTATTCCCCATATTCATATTGTTATATGTTATATATGATATAAACAATTTCAATATTTTGCTTCTGCCCCGTCACCAAATTTTAGGTTACTTCATCACTAAGAAACTAAATTAAAAGACTATTAATTAATGACACATATTTCATATACATTGATAATAACTACAATTATATAAAGAGGCTCGATAGTATATCTATTCCCAATATTCATATTGTTATATGTTATATATGATATAAACAATTTCAATATTTTGCTTCTTCCCCTTCACCAAATTTTAGGTTACTTTCTCACTAAGAAACTAAGTTAAAAGACTATCAATTAATGACACATATTTCATATACATTGGTAATAACTAAATTTATATAAAGAGGCTCGAGAGTATATCTATTCCCCATATTCATATTGTTATATATTATATATAATATCAACAATTTCAATATTTTGCTTCTTCCCCGTCACCAAATTTTAGGTTACTTCATCACTAAGAAACTAAGTTAAAAGACTATTAATTAAGGACACATATTTCATATACATTGATAATAACTAAAGTTATATAAAGAGGCTCGATAGTATATCTATTCCCCATATTCATATTGTTATATGTCATATATGATATAAACAATTTCAATATTTTTATTTTTCCCTATCAGCAAATTTTAGGTTACTTCATCATTAAGAAATTAAGTTAAAAGACTATTATTTAATGACACATATTACATATACATTGGTAATAATTAAAATTTTATAACGAGGCTCGATAGTATATTTATTCCCAATATTCTTATTGTTATATGTTATATATGATATAAACAATTTCAATATTTTCCTTCTTCCCCGTCACCAAATTTTAGGTCACTTCATCACTAATAAACTACGTCAATAGACTATTAATAAAGGACACATATTTCATATACATTGATAATAAATAAAGTAATATAAAGAGGCACGATAGTATATCTATTCTCAATATTCATATTGTTATATGTTATACATGATATAAACAATTTCAATATTTTTATTTTTCCCTATCAGCAAATTTTAGGTTACTTCATCATTAAGAAACTAAGTTAAAAGACTATTATTTAATAACACATATTTCATATACATTGGTAATAATTAAAATTATATAACGAGGCTGGATAGTATATTTATTCCCAATATTCATATAGTTATATGTTATATATGATACAAACAATTTCAATATTTTTCTTCTTCCCCGTCACAAAATTTTAGGTTACTTCATCACTAAGAAACTAAGTTCAAAGACTATTAATTAATGACACTTATTTTATATTCATTAATAATAACTAAAATTATATAAAGAGGCTCTGAAGTATATCTATTCCTCATATTCATATTGTTATATGTCATATATGATATAAACAATTTCAATATTTTGCTTCTTCCCCGTCACCAAATTTTAGGTTACTTCATCACTAAGAAACTAAGTTAAAAGACTATTAATTAATGACACATATTTCATAAACATTGATAATAACTAATGTTATATAAAGAGGCTCGATAGTATATCTATTCCCCATATTCATATTGTTATATGTTATATATGATATAAAAAATTTCAATATTTTGCGTCTTCCCCGTCACCAAATTTTAGGTTACTTCATCACTAAGAAACTATGTTAAAAGACTATTAATTAATGACAAATATTTCATATACATTGGTAATAATTAAAATTATATAACGAGGCACAATAGTATATTTATTCTCAATATTCATATTGTTATATGTTATATATGATATAAACAATTTCAATATTTTGTTTCTTCCCCGTCACCAAATTTGAGGTTACTTCATCACTAAGAAACTAAGTTACAAGAATATTAATTAATGACACATATTTCATATACATTGATAATAACTAAAGTTAAATAAAGAGGCTCGATAGTATATCTATTCCCCATATTCATATTGTTATATGTTATATATGATATAAATAATTTCAATATTTTGCTTCTTCCCTGTCACCAAATTTTAGGTTACTTCATCACTAAGAAACTAAATTAAAAGACTATTAATTAATGACACATATTTCATATACAATTATAATAACTACAATTATATAAAGAGGCTCGATAGTATATCTATTCCCAATATTCATATTGTTATATGTTATATATGATATAAACAATTTCAATATTTTTATTTTTCCCCATCATAAAATTTTAGGTTACTTTATCACTTAGAAAGTAAGTTAAAAGACTATTAATTAATGACACATATTTCATATACATTGATAATAACTACAATTATATAAAGAGGCTCGATAGTATATCTATTCCCCATATTCATATTGTTATATGTTATATATCATATAAACAATTTCAATATTTTGCTTCTTCCCCGTCAACAAATTTTAGGTTATTTCATCACTAAGAAACTAAGTTAAAAGACTATTATTTAATGACACATATTTCATATACATTGGTAATAATTAAAATTTTATAACGAGGCTCGATAGTTTATTTATTTCCAATATTCATATTTTTATATGTTATATATGATATAAACAATTTCAATATTTTCCTTCTTCCCCATCACCAAATTTTAGGTTATTTCATCACTAAGAAACTAAGTTAAAAGACTATTAATTAAGGACACATATTTCATATACATTGATAATAACTAAAGTTATATAAATAGGCACGATATTATATCTATTCTCAATATTCATGTTGTTATATGTTATACATGATATAAACAATTTCAATATTTTTATTTTTCCCTATCAGCAAATTTTAGGTTACTTCATCATTAAGAAACTAAGTTAAAAGACTATTATTTAATAACACATATTTCATATACATTGGTAATAATTAAAATTATATAACGAGGCTGGATAGTATATTTATTCCCAATATTCATATAGTTATATGTTATATATGATATAAACAATTTCAATATTTTTCTTCTTCCCCGTCACAAAATTTTAGGTTACTTCATCACTAAGAAACTAAGTTCAAAGACTATTAATTAATGACACTTATTTTATATTCATTAATAATAACTAAAATTATATAAAGAGGCTCTGAAGTATATCTATTCCTCATATTCATATTGTTATATGTCATATATGATATAAACAATTTCAATATTTTGCTTCTTCCCCGTCACCAAATTTTAGGTTACTTCATCACTAAGAAACTAAGTTAAAAGACTATTAATTAATGACACATATTTCATAAACATTGATAATAACTAATGTTATATAAAGAGGCTCGATAGTATATCTATTCCCCATATTCATATTGTTATATGTTATATATGATATAAAAAATTTCAATATTTTGCGTCTTCCCCGTCACCAAATTTTAGGTTACTTCATCACTAAGAAACTATGTTAAAAGACTATTAATTAATGACAAATATTTCATATACATTGGTAATAATTAAAATTATATAACGAGGCACAATAGTATATTTATTCTCAATATTCATATTGTTATATGTTATATATGATATAAACAATTTCAATATTTTGTTTCTTCCCCGTCACCAAATTTGAGGTTACTTCATCACTAAGAAACTAAGTTACAAGAATATTAATTAATGACACATATTTCATATACATTGATAATAACTAAAGTTAAATAAAGAGGCTCGATAGTATATCTATTCCCCATATTCATATTGTTATATGTTATATATGATATAAATAATTTCAATATTTTGCTTCTTCCCTGTCACCAAATTTTAGGTTACTTCATCACTAAGAAACTAAATTAAAAGACTATTAATTAATGACACATATTTCATATACAATTATAATAACTACAATTATATAAAGAGGCTCGATAGTATATCTATTCCCAATATTCATATTGTTATATGTTATATATGATATAAACAATTTCAATATTTTTATTTTTCCCCATCACAAAATTTTAGGTTACTTTATCACTTAGAAAGTAAGTTAAAAGACTATTAATTAATGACACATATTTCATATACATTGATAATAACTACAATTATATAAAGAGGCTCGATAGTATATCTATTCCCCATATTCATATTGTTATATGTTATATATCATATAAACAATTTCAATATTTTGCTTCTTCCCCGTCAACAAATTTTAGGTTATTTCATCACTAAGAAACTAAGTTAAAAGACTATTATTTAATGACACATATTTCATATACATTGGTAATAATTAAAATTTTATAACGAGGCTCGATAGTTTATTTATTTCCAATATTCATATATTTATATGTTATATATGATATAAACAATTTCAATATTTTCCTTCTTCCCCATCACCAAATTTTAGGTTACTTCATCACTAAGAAACTAAGTTAAAAGACTATTAATTAAGGACACATATTTCATATACATTGATAATAACTAAAGTTATATAAATAGGCACGATATTATATCTATTCTCAATATTCATGTTGTTATATGTTATACATGATATAAACAATTTCAATATTTTTATTTTTCCCTATCAGCAAATTTTAGGTTACTTCATCATTAAGAAACTAAGTTAAAAGACTATTATTTAATAACACATATTTCATATACATTGGTAATAATTAAAATTATATAACGAGGCTGGATAGTATATTTATTCCCAATATTAATATTGTTATATGTTATATATGATATAAATAATTTCAATATTTTTCTTCTTCCCCGTCACAAAATTTTAGGTTACTTCATCACTAAGAAACTAAGTTCAAAGACTATTAAATAATGACGCTTATTTCATATACATTGATGATAACTAAAGTTATATAAAGAGGCTCAATAGTATATCTATTCCCCATATTCATATTGTTATACGTTATATATGATATAAACAATTTCAATATTTTGGTTCTTCCCCGTCACGAAATTTTAGGTTAATTCATCATTAAGAAACTAAGTTAAAAGACTATTAATTAATGACACATATTTCATATACATTGGTAATAACTAAAGTTATATAAAGAGGCTCGATAGTATATCTATTCCTCATATTTATATTGTTATATGTTATATATGATATAAACAATTTCAATATTTTTATTTGTCCCTATCAGCAAATTTTAGGTTACTTCATCACTAAGAAACTAAGTTAAAAGACATTTATTTAATGACATATATTTCATATACATTGGTAATAATTAAAATTATATAAAGAGGCTATGTAGTATATCTATTCCCCATATTCATATTGTTATATATCATATATGATATAAACAATTTCAAAATTTTGCTTCTTCCCCGTCACTAAATTTTAGGTTACTTCATCACTAAGAAATTAAGTTAAAAGACTATTAATTAAGGACACATATTTCATATACATTGATAATAACTAAAGTTATATAAAGAGGCTTGATAGTATATGTATTCCCCATATTCATATTGTCATATGTTATACATGATATAAACAATTTAAATATTTTTATTTTTCCCTATCAGCAAATTTTAGGTTACTTCATCATTAAGAAACTAAGTTAAAAGACTATTATTTAATAACACATATTTCATATACATTGGTAATAATTAAAACTATATAACGAGGTTGGATAGTACATTTATTCCCAATATTCATATTGTTATATGTTATATATGATATAAACAATTTCAATATTTTTCTTCTTCCCCGTCACAAAATTTTAGGTTACTTCATCACTAAGAAACTAAGTTAAAAGACTATTAATTAATGACACTTATTTTATATTCATTAATAATAAATAAAATTATATAAAGAGGCTTTGTAGTATATCTATTCCCCATATTCATATTGTTATATGTCATATATGATATAAACAATTTCAAAATTTTGCTTCTTCCCCGTCACAAAATTTTAGGTTACTTCATCACTAAGAAACTAAGTTAAAAGACTATTAATTAATTACACATATTTCATATACATTGATAATAACTAAAGTTAAATAAAGAGGCTCGATAGTATATCTATTCCCCTTATTCATATTGTTATATGTTATATATGATATAAACAATTTCAATATTTTGCTTCTTCTCCGTCACCAGATTTTAGGTTACTTCATCACTAAGAAACTAAGTTAAAAGACTATTAATTAATGACACATATTTCATATACATTCATAATAACTACAATTATATAAAGAGGCTCGATAGTATATCTATTCCCCATATTCATATTGTTATATGTTATATATGATATAAACAATTTCAATATTTTGCTTCTTCCCCGTCACCAAATTTTAGGTTACTTCATCACTAAGAAACTAAGTTAAAAGATTATTAATTAATGACAGATATTCCATATACATTGGTAATAACTAAAGTTATATAAAGAGGATCGATAGTATATCTATTCCCCATATTCATATTGTTATATGTTATATATCATATAAACAATTTCAATATTTTGCTTCTTCCCCGTCAACAAACTTTAGATTACTTCATCACTAAGAAACTAAGTTAAAAGACTATTATTTAATGACACATATTTCATATACATTGGTAATAATTAAAATTTTATAATGAGGCTCGATAGTTTCTTTATTTCCAATATTCATATTTTTATATGTTATATATGATATAAACAATTTCAATATTTTCCTTCTTCCACGTCACCAAATTTTAGGTTACTTCATCACTAAGAAACTAAGTTAAAAGACTATTAATTAAGGACACATATTTCATATATATTGATAATAACTAAAGTTATATAAATAGGCACGATAGTATATCTATTCTCAATATTCATGTTGTTATATGTTATACATGATATAAACAATTTCAATATTTTTATTTTTCCCTATCAGCAAATTTTAGGTTACTTCATCATTAAGAGTCTAAGTTAAAAGACTATTATTTAATAACACATATTTCATATACATTGGTAATAATTAAAATTATATAACGAGGCTGGATAGTATATTTATTCCCAATATTCATATTGTTATATGATATATATGATATAAACAATTTCAATATTTTTCTTCTTCCCCGTCACAAAATTTTAGGTTACTTCATCACTAAGAAACTAAGTTCAAAGACTATTAATTAATGTCGCTTATTTTATATTCATTAATAATAACTAAAATTATATAAAGAGGCTATGTAGTATATCTATTCCCCATATTCATAATGTTATATGTCATATATGATATAAACAATTTCAAAATTTTGCTTCTTCCCCGTTACTAAATTTTAGGTTACTTCATCACTAAGAAACTAAGTTAAAAGACTATTAATTTATGACACATATTTCATATACATTGATAATAACTAAAGTTAAATAAAGAGGCTCGATAGTATATCTATTCCCCTTATTCATATTGTTATATGTTATATATGATATCAATAATTTCAATATTTTGCTTCTTCCCCGTCACCAAATTTTAGGTTACTTCATCACTAAGAAACTAAGTTAAAAGACTATTAATTAAGGACACATATTAAATATACATTGATAATAACTAAAGTTATATAAAGAGGCTCGATAGTATATTTATTCCCCATATTTATATTGTTATATGTTATATATGATATAAACAATTTCAATATTTTTATTTTACCCCGTCACAAAATTTTAGGTTACTTTATCACTAAGAAACTAAGTTAAAAGACTATTAATTAATGACAGATATTCCATATACATTGGTAATAACTAAAGTTATAGAAAGAGGCTCGATAGTATATCTATTCCCCATATTCATATTGTTATATGTTATATATGATATAAACAATTTCAATATTTTTCTTCTACCCCATCAGTAAATTTTAGGTTACTTCATCATTAAAAAGCTAAGTTAAAAGACTATTAATTAAGGACACATATTTCATATACATTGCTAATAACTAAAATTATATAAAGAGGCTGGATAGTATATCTATTCCCCATATTTATATTGTTATATGTTATATATGATAAAAACAATTTCAATATTTTTCTTCTTCCCCATCAGCAAATTTTAGGTTACTTGATCATTAAGAAACTAAGTTAAAAGACAATTATTTAATGACACATATTTCATATACATTTGTAATATCTAAAGTTATATAAAGAAGCTCGGTAGTATATCAATTCACCATATTCATATTTTTATATGTTATATATGATATAAACAATTTAAAAATTTTGCTTCTTCCCCGTCACCAAATTTTAGGTTACTTCATCACTAAGAAACTATGTTAAAAGACATTTAATTAATGACACATATTTCATATACATTGGTAATAACTAAAGTTATATAAAGAGGCTCGATATTATATCTATTCCCCATATTCATATTGTTATATGTTATATATGATTTAAACAAAACTCAATATTTTGCTTCTTCCCCGTCACCAAATTATATGTTACTTCATCACTAAGAAACTAAGATAAAAGACTATTAATTAAGGACACATATTTCATATACATTGATAATAACTACAATTATATAAAGAGGCTCGATAGTACATATATTCTCCATATTCATATTGTTATATGTTATATATGATATAAACAATTTCAATATTTTTCTTCTTTTCCATCAGCAAATTTTAGGTTACTCCATCACTAAGAAACTAAGTTAAAAGACTATTAATTAAGGACAAATGTTTCATATACATTGATAATAAATAAAGTTATATAAAGAGGCTCGATAGTATATCTATTCTCCATATTCATATTGTTATATGTTATATATGATATAAACAATTTCAATATTTTTCTTCTTCCCCATCAGCAAATTTTAGGTTACTTCATCTTTAAGGAACTAAGTTAAAATACTATTATTTAATGACACATATTTCATATACATGTGTAATAATTAAAATTATATAACGAGGCTGGATAGTATATTTATTCTCAATATTCATATTGTTATATGGTATATATGATATAAACAATTTCAATATTTTTCTTCTTCCCTGTCACAAAATTTTAGGTTACTTCATCAATAAGAAACTAAGTTAAAAGACTTTTAATTAATGACACGTATTTCATATACATTGATAATAACTACAATTATATAAAGAGGCTCGGTAGTATATCAATTCCCCATATTCATATTGTTATATGTTATATATGATATAAACAATTTAAAAAATTTGCTTCTTCCCCGTCACCAAATTTTAGGTTACTTCATCACTAAGAAACTATGTTAAAAGACATTTAATTAATGACACATATTTCATATACATTGGTAATAACTAAAGTTATATAAAAAGGCTCGATATTATATCTATTCCCCATATTCATATTGTTATATGTTATATATGATTTAAACAAAACTCAATATTTTGCTTCTTCCCCGTCACCAAATTTTATGTTACTTCATCACTAAGAAACTAAGATAAAAGACTATTAATTAAGGACACATATTTCATATACATTGATAATAACTACAATTATATAAAGAGGCTCGATAGTAACTCTATTCCCCATATTCATATTGTTATATGTTATATATGATATAAACAATTTCAATATTTTTCTTCTTCCCCGTCACCAAATTTTAGGTTACTTCATCACTAAGAAACTAAGTTAAAAGATTATTAATTAAGGACACATATTTCATATACATTAATAATAACTAAATTTATATAAAGAGGCTCGATAGTATATCTATTCCCCATATTCATATTGTTATATGTTATATATGATATAAACAATTTCAATATTTCTCTTCTTTTCCTTCAGCAAATTTTAGGTTACTCCATCACTAAGAAACTAAGTTAAAAGACTATTAATTAAGGACAAATATTTCATATACATTGATAATAAATAAAGTTATATAAAGAGGCTCAAAAGTATATTTATTCCCCATATTCATATTGTTATATGTTATATATGATATAAACAATTTCAATATTTTTCTTCTACCCCATCAGTAAATTTTAGGTTACTTCATCATTAAAAAGCTAAGTTAAAAGACTATTAATTAAGGAAACATATTTCATATACATTGATAATAACTAAAATTATATAAAGAGGTTGGATAGTATATCTATTCCCCATATTTATATTTTTATATGATATATATGATAAACAATTTCAATATTTTTCTTCATCCCCATCAACAAATTTTAGGTTACTTCATCATTAAGAAACTAAGTTAAAAGACAATTATTTAATGACACATATTTCATATAAATTTGTAATATCTAAAGTTATATAATGAAGCTCGATAGTATATCAATTCTCCATATTCATATTGTTATATGTTATATATGATATAAACAATTTAAATATTTTGCTTCTTCCCCGTCACCAAATTTTAGGTTACTTCATCACTAAGAAACTAAGTTAAAATACTATTAATTAATGACACATATTTCATATACATTGATAATAACTAAAGTTAAATAAAGAGGCTCGATAGTATATCTATTCCCCATATTCATATTGTTATATGTTATATATGATATAAACAATTTCAATATTTTGTTTCTTCCCCGTCACCAAATTTTAGGATACTTTATCACTAAGAAACTAAGTTAAAAGACTATTAATTAATGACACATATTTCATATACATTGGTAATAACTAAAGTTATTTAAAGAGGCTCGATAATATATCTATTCCCCATATTCATATTGTTATATGTTATATATAATATCAACAATTTCAATAATTTGCTTCTTCCCCGTCACCAAATTTTATGTTACTTCATCACTAAGAAACTAAGTTAAAAGACTATTAATTAATGACAGATATTTCATATACATTGGTAATAACTAAAGTTATATAAAAAGGCTCGATAGTATATCTATTCCTCATATTCATATTGTTATATATTATATATGATATAAATAATTTCAATATTTTGCTTCTTCCCCGTCAGCAAATTTTAGGTTACTTCATCACTAAGAAACTAAGTTAAAAGACTATTAATTAATGACACATATTTCATATACATTGATAATAACTACAATTTTATAAAGAGGCTCGATAGTATATCTATTCCCAATATTCATATTGTTATATGTCATATATGATATAAACAATTTCAATATTTTCCTTCTTGCTCGTCACTAAATTTTAGGTTACTTCATCACTAAGAAACTAAGTTAAAAGACTATTAATTAATGACACATATTTCATATACATTGGTAATAACTAAAGTTATATAAAAAGGCTCGATAGTATATTTATTCCCCATATTCATATTGTTATATGTTATATATGATATAAACAATTTCAATATTTTGATTCTTCCCCGTCACAAAATTTTAGGTTACTTCATCACTAAGAAACTAAGTTAAAAGACTATTAATTAAGGACAAATATTTCATATACATTGATAATACCTACAGTTATATAAAGAGGCTCGATATTATATGTATTCCCCATATTCATATTGTTATATGTTATATATGATATAAAGAATTTCAATATTTTTCTTCTTCCCCATCAGCAAATTTTAGGTTACTTCATCATTAAGAAACTAAGTTAAAAGACTATTATTTAATGACACATATTTCATATACATTGGTAATAATTAAAATTATATAACGAGGCACAATAATATATTTATTTCCAATATTCATATTGTTATATGTTATATATGATATAAACAATTTCAATATTTTGTTTCATCCCCGTCACCAAATTTGAGGTTACTTCATCACTAAGAAACTAAGTTAAAAGACTATTAATTAATGACACATATTTCATATACATTGATAATAACTAAAGTTATATAAAGAGGCTCGATAGTATATCTATTCCCCATATTCATATTGTTATATGTTATATATGATATAAACAATTTCAATATTTTGCTTCTTCCACGTCATCAAATTTTAGGTTACTTCATCACTAAGAAACTAAGTAAAAATACTATTAATTAATGACACATATTTCATATACATTGATAATAACTACAATTATATAAAGAGGCTTGATAGTATATCTATTTCCCATATTCATATTGTTATATGTTATATATGATATAAACAATTTCAATATTTTGCTTCTTCCCCGTCACAAAATTTTAGGTTACTTCATCACTAAGAAACTAAGTTAAAAGACAATTAATTAAGGACACATATTTCATATACATTGATAATAACTAAAGTTATATAAAGAGGCTCGATAGTATATGTATTCCCCATAGTCATATTGTTATATGTTATATATAATATAAAGAATTTCAATATTTTTCTTCTTTCCCATCAGCAAATTTTAGGTTACTTCATCATAAAGAAACTAAGTTAAAAGACTATTATTTAATGACACATATTTCATATACATTGGTAATAATTAAACTTATATAACGAGGCTCGATAGTATATTTATTCCCAATATTCATATTGTTATATGTTATATATGATATAAACAATTTCAATATTTTGTTTCTTCCCCGTCACCAAATTTTAGGTTACTTCATCACTAAGAAACTAATTTAAAAGACTATTAATTAATGACACATATTTCATATACATTGATAATAACTAAAGTTAAATAAAGAGGCTCGATAGTATATCTATTCCCCATATTCATATTGTTATATGTTATATATGATATAAACAATTTCAATATTTTGCTTCTTCCCCGTCACCAAATTTGAGGTTACTTCATCACTTAGAAACTAAGTTAAAAGATTATTAATTAATGACACATATTTCATATACATTGATAATAACTACAATTATATAAAGAGGCTCGATAGTATATCTATTCCCCATATTCATATTGTTATATGTCATATATGATATAAACAATTTCAATATTTTCCTTCTTGCCCGTCACCAAATTTTAGGTTACTTCATCACTAAGAAACTAAGTTAAAAGACTATTAATTAATGACACATATTTCATATACATTGGTAATAACTAAAGTTATATAAAAAGACCCGATAGTATATTTATTCCCCATATTCATATTGTTATATGTTATATATGATATAAACAATTTCAATATTTTGCTTCTTCCCCGTCACAAAATTTTAGGTTACTTCATCACTAAGAAACTAAGTTAAAAGACTATTAATTAAGGACACATATTTGATATACATTGATAATAACTAAAGTTATATAAAGAGGCTCGATAGTATATGTATTTCCCATATTCATATTGTTATATGTTATATATGATATAAAGAATTTCAATATTTTTCTTCTTCCCCATCAGCAAATTTTAGGTTACTTCATCATTAAGAAACTAAGTTAAAAGACTATTATTTAATGACACATATTTCATATACATTGGTAATAATTAAAATTATATAACGAGGCACAATAGTATATTTATTCCCAATATTCATATTGTTATATGTTATATATGATATAAAAAATTTCAATATTTTATTTATTCCCCGTCACCAAATTTGAGGTTACTTCATCACTAAGAAACTAAGTTAAAAGACTATTAATTAATGACACATATTTCATATACATTCATAATAACTAAAGTTAAATAAAGAAGCTCGATAGTATATCTATTCCCCATATTAATATTGTTATATGTTATATATGATATAAACAATTTCAATATTTTGCTTCATCCCCGTCACAAAATTTTAGGTTACTTCATCACTAAGAAACTAAATTAAAAGACTATTAATTAATGACACATACTTCATATACATTGATAATAACTACATTTATATAAAGAGGCTCAATAGTATAGCTATTCCCCATATTCATATTGTTATATATTATATATGATATAAACAATTTCAATATTTTTCTTCTTCCCCTTCACCAAATTTTAGGTTACTTCATCACTAAGAAACTAAGTTAAAAGACTATTAATTAATGACACATATTTCATATACATTGATAATAACTAAAGTTAAACAAAGAGGCTCGATAGTATATCTATTCCCCATATTCATATTGTTATATGTTATATATGATATAAACAATTTCAATATTGTGCTTCTTCCCTGTCACCAAATTTTAGGTTACTTCATCACTAAGAAACTAAGTTAAAAGACTATTAATTAATGACAGATATTTCATATACATTGGTAATAACTAAAGTACTATAAAAATGCTCAATAGTATATCTATTCCGCATATTCATATTGTTATATGTTATATATGATATAAACAATTTCAATATTTTGCTTCTTACCCGTCACCAAATTTTAGGGTAATTCATCACTAAGAAACTAAGTTAAAAGACTATTAATTAATGACACATATTTCATATACATTGATAATACCTACAGTTATATAAAGAGGCTCGATATTATATGTATTCCCCATATTCATATTGTTATATGTTATATATGATATAAAGAATTTCAATATTTTTCTTCTTCCCCATCAGCAAATTTTAGGTTACTTCATCATTAAGAAACTAAGTTAAAAGACTATTATTTAATGACACATATTTCATATACATTGGTAATAATTAAAATTATATAACGAGGCACAATAGTATATTTATTCCCAATATTCATATTGTTATATGTTATATATGATATAAACAATTTCAATATTTTATTTCTTCCCCGTCACCAAATTTGAGGTTACTTCATCACTAAGAAACTAAGTTAAAAGACTATTAATTAATGACACATATTTCATATAGATTCATAATAACTAAAGTTAAATAAAGAAACTCGATAGTATATCTATTCCCCATATTAATATTGTTATATGTTATATATGATATAAACAATTTCAATATTTTGCTTCATCCCCGTCACAAAATTTTAGGTTACTTCATCACTAAGAAACTAAATTAAAAGACTATTAATTAATGACACATACTTCATATACATTGATAATAACTACAATTATATAAAGAGGCTCAATAGTATATCTATTCCCCATATTCATATTGTTATATATTATATATGATATAAACAATTTCAATATTTTTCTTCTTCCCCATCAGCAAATTTTAGGTTACTTCATCATTAAGAAACTAAGTTAAAAGACTATTATTTAATGACACATATTTCATATACATTGGTAATAATTAAAATTATATAACGAGGCACAATAATATATTTATTTCCAATATTCATATTGTTATATGTTATATATGATATAAACAATTTCAATATTGTGCTTCTTCCCCGTCACCAAATTTTAGGTTACTTCATCACTAAGAAACTAAGTTAAAAGACTATTAATTAATGACAGATATTTCATATACATTGGTAATAACTAAAGTACTATAAAAATGCTCAATAGTATATCTATTCCGCATATTCATATTGTTATATGTTATATATGATATAAACAATTTCAATATTTTGCTTCTTCCCCGTCACCAAATTATAGGATACTTCATCACTAAGAAACTAAGTTAAAAGACTATTAATTAATGACACATATTTCATATACATTGATAATAACTACAATTATATAAAGAGGCTCGATAGTATATCTATTCCCCATATTCATATTGTTATATGTCATATATGATATAAACAATTTCAATATTTTCCTTCTTGCCCGTCACCAAATTTTAGGTTACTTCATCACTAAGAAACTAAGTTAAAAGACTATTAATTAATGACACATATTTCATATACATTGGTAATAACTAAAGTTATATAAAAAGGCCCCATAGTATATTTATTCCCCATATTCATATTGTTATATGTTATATATGATATAAACAATTTCAATATTTTGCTTCTTCCCCGTCACAAAATTTTAGGTTACTTCAGCACTAAGAAACTAAGTTAAAAGACTATTAATTAAGGACACATATTTCATATACATTGATAATAACTAAAGTTATATAAAGAGGCTCGATAGTATATGTATTCCCCATATTTATATTGTTATATGTTACATATGATATAAAGAATTTCAATATTTTTCTTCTTCCCCATCAACAAATTTTAGGTCACTTCATCATTAAGAAACTAAGTTAAAAGACTATTATTTAATGACACATATTTCATATACATTGGTAATAATTAAAATTATATAACGAGGCACAATAGTATATTTATTCCCAATATTCATATTGTTATATGTTATATATGATATAAACAATTTCAATATTTTTTTTCTTCCCCGTCACCAAATTTGAGGTTACTTCATCACTAAGAAACTAAGTTAAAATTCTATTAATTAATGACACATATTTCATATACATTCATAATAACTAAAGTTAAATAAAGAAGCTCGATAGTATATCTATTCCCCATATTAATATTGTTATATGTTATATATGATATAAACAATTTCAATATTTTACTTCTTCCCCGTCACAAAATTTTAGGTTACTTCATCACTAAGAAACTAAATTAAAAGACTATAAATTAATGACACATACTTCATATACATTGATAATAACTACAATTATATAAAGAGGCTCAATAGTATATCTATTCCCCATATTCATATTGTTATATATTATATATGATATAAACAATTTCAATATTTTTCTTCTTCCCCTTCACCAAATTTTAGGTTACTTCATCATTAAGAAACTAAGTTAAAAGACTATTAATTAATGACACATATTTCATATACATTGATAATAACTAAAGTTAAATAAAGAGGCTCGATAGTATATATATTCCCCTTATTCATATTGTTATATGTTATATATGATATAAACAATTTCAATATTTTGTTTCTTCCCCGTCACCAAATTTTAGGGTACTTCATCACTAAGAAACTAAGTTAAAAGACTATTAATTAATGACACATATTTCATATACATTGATAATAACTACAATTATATAAAGAGGCTCGATAGTATATCTATTCCCCATATTCATATTCTTATATGTCATATATGATATAAACAATTTCAATATTTTCCTTCTTGCCCGTCACCAAATTTTAGGTTACTTCATCACTAAGAAACTAAGTTAAAAGACTATTAATTAATGACACATATTTCATATACATTGGTAATAACTAAAGTTATATAAAAAGACCCGATAGTATATTTATTCCCCATATTCATATTGTTATATGTTATATATGTTATAAACAATTTCAATATTTTGCTTCTTCCCCGTCACAAAATTTTAGGTTACTTCATCACTAAGAAACTAAGTTAAAATACTATTAATTAAGGACACATATTTGATATACATTGATAATAACTAAAGTTATATAAAGAGGCTCGATAGTATATGTATTCCCCATATTCATATTGTTATATGTTATATATGATATAAAGAATTTCAATATTTTTCTTCTTCCCCATCAGCAAATTTTAGGTTACTTCATCATTAAGAAACTAAGTTAAAAGACTATTATTTAATGACACATATTTCATATACATTGGTAATAATTAAAATTATATAACGAGGCACAATAGTATATTTATTCCCAATATTCATATTGTTATATGTTATATATGATATAAACAATTTCAATATTTTATTTCTTCCCCGTCATCAAATTTGAGGTTACTTCATCACTAAGAAACTAAGTTAAAAGACTATTAATTTATGACACATATTTCATATAGATTCATAATAACTAAAGTTAAATAAAGAAGCTCGATAGTATATCTATTCCCCATATTAATATTGTTATATGTTATATATGATATAAACAATTTCAATATTTTGCTTCATCCCCGTCACAAAATTTTAGGTTACTTCATCACTAAGAAACTAAATTAAAAGACTATTAATTAATGACACATACTTCATATACATTGATAATAACTACAATTATATAAAGAGGCTCAATAGTATATCTATTCCCCATATTCATATTGTTATATATTATATATGATATAAACAATTTCAATATTTTTCTTCTTCCCCATCAGCAAATTTTAGGTTACTTCATCATTAAGAAACTAAGTTAAAAGACTATTATTTAATGACACATATTTCATATACATTGGTAATAATTAAAATTATATAACGAGGCACAATAATATATTTATTTCCAATATTCATATTGTTATATGTTATATATGATATAAACAATTTCAATATTGTGCTTCTTCCCCGTCACCAAATTTTAGGTTACTTTATCACTAAGAAACTAAGTTAAAAGACTATTAATTAATGACAGATATTTCATATACATTGGTAATAACTAAAGTACTATAAAAATGCTCAATAGTATATCTATTCCGCATATTCATATTGTTATATGTTATATATGATATAAACAATTTCAATATTTTGCTTCTTCCCCGTCACCAAATTATAGGATACTTCATCACTAAGAAACTAAGTTAAAAGACTATTAATTAATGACACATATTTCATATACATTGATAATAACTACAATTATATAAAGAGGCTCGATAGTATATCTATTCCCCATATTCATATTGTTATATGTCATATATGATATAAACAATTTCAATATTTTCCTTCTTGCCCGTCACCAAATTTTAGGTTACTTCATCACTAAGAAACTAAGTTAAAAGACTATTAATTAATGACACATATTTCATATACATTGGTAATAACTAAAGTTATATAAAAAGTCCCCATAGTATATTTATTCCCCATATTCATATTGTTATATGTTATATATGATATAAACAATTTCAATATTTTGCTTCTTCCCCGTCACAAAATTTTAGGTTACTTCAGCACTAAGAAACTAAGTTAAAAGACTATTAATTAAGGACACATATTTCATATACATTGATAATAACTAAAGTTATATAAAGAGGCTCGATAGTATATGTATTCCCCATATTTATATTGTTATATGTTACATATGATATAAAGAATTTCAATATTTTTCTTCTTCCCCATCAACAAATTTTAGGTTACTTCATCATTAAGAAACTAAGTTAAAAGACTATTATTTAATGACACATATTTCATATACATTGGTAATAATTAAAATTATATAACGAGGCACAATAGTATATTTATTCCCAATATTCATATTGTTATATGTTATATATGATATAAACAATTTCAATATTTTATTTCTTCCCCGTCACCAAATTTGAGGTTACTTCATCACTAAGAAACTAAGTTAAAATTCTATTAATTAATGACACATATTTCATATACATTCATAATAACTAAAGTTAAATAAAGAAGCTCGATAGTATATCTATTCCCCATATTAATATTGTTATATGTTATATATGATATAAACAATTTCAATATTTTACTTCTTCCCCTACACAAAATTTTAGGTTACTTCATCACTAAGAAACTAAATTAAAAGACTATTAATTAATGACACATACTTCATATACATTGATAATAACTACAATTATATAAAGAGGCTCAATAGTATATCTATTCCCCATATTCATATTGTTATATATTATATATGATATAAACAATTTCAATATTTTTCTTCTTCCCCTACACCAAATTTTAGGTTACTTCATCATTAAGAAACTAAGTTAAAAGACTATTAATTAATGACACATATTTCATATACATTGATAATAATTAAAATTATATAACGAGGCACAATAATATATTTATTTCCAATATTCATATTGTTATATGTTATATATGATATAAACAATTTCAATATTGTGCTTCTTCCCCGTCACCAAATTTTAGGTTACTTTATCACTAAGAAACTAAGTTAAAAGACTATTAATTAATGACAGATATTTCATATACATTGGTAATAACTAAAGTACTATAAAAATGCTCAATAGTATATCTATTCCGCATATTCATATTGTTATATGTTATATATGATATAAACAATTTCAATATTTTGCTTCTTCCCCGTCACCAAATTATAGGATACTTCATCACTAAGAAACTAAGTTAAAAGACTATTAATTAATGACACATATTTCATATACATTGATAACAACTACAATTATATAAAGAGGCTCGATAGTATATCTATTCCCCATATTCATATTGTTATATGTCATATATGATATAAACAATTTCAATATTTTCCTTCTTGCCCGTCACCAAATTTTAGGTTACTTCATCACTAAGAAACTAAGTTAAAAGACTATTAATTAATGACACATATTTCATATACATTGGTAATAACTAAAGTTATATAAAAAGTCCCCATAGTATATTTATTCCCCATATTCATATTGTTATATGTTATATATGATATAAACAATTTCAATATTTTGCTTCTTCCCCGTCACAAAATTTTAGGTTACTTCAGCACTAAGAAACTAAGTTAAAAGACTATTAATTAAGGACACATATTTCATATACATTGATAATAACTAAAGTTATATAAAGAGGCTCGATAGTATATGTATTCCCCATATTTATATTGTTATATGTTACATATGATATAAAGAATTTCAATATTTTTCTTCTTCCCCATCAACAAATTTTAGGTTACTTCATCATTAAGAAACTAAGTTAAAAGACTATTATTTAATGACACATATTTCATATACATTGGTAATAATTAAAATTATATAACGAGGCACAATAGTATATTTATTACCAATATTCATATTGTTATATGTTATATATGATATAAACAATTTCAATATTTTATTTCTTCCCCGTCACCAAATTTGAGGTTACTTCATCACTAAGAAACTAAGTTAAAATTCTATTAATTAATGACACATATTTCATATACATTCATAATAACTAAAGTTAAATAAAGAAGCTCGATAGTATATCTATTCCCCATATTAATATTGTTATATGTTATATATGATATAAACAATTTCAATATTTTACTTCTTCCCCTACACAAAATTTTAGGTTACTTCATCACTAAGAAACTAAATTAAAAGACTATTAATTAATGACACATACTTCATATACATTGATAATAACTACAATTATATAAAGAGGCTCAATAGTATATCTATTCCCCATATTCATATTGTTATATATTATATATGATATAAACAATTTCAATATTTTTCTTCTTCCCCTTCACCGAATTTTAGGTTACTTCATCATTAAGAAACTAAGTTAAAAGACTATTAATTAATGACACATATTTCATATACATTGATAATAACTAAAGTTAAATAAAGAGGCTCGATAGTATATCTATTCCCCATATTCATATTGTTATATGTTATATATGATATAAACAATTTCAATATTTTGCTTCTTCCCCGTCACCAAATTTGAGGTTACTTCATCACTTAGAAACTAAGTTAAAAAACTATTAATTAATGACACATATTTCATATACATTGGTAATAACTAAAGTTAAATAAAGAGGCTCGATAGTATATCTATTCCCCTTATTCATATTGTTATATGTTATATATGATATAAACAATTTCAATATTTTGCTTCTTCCCCGTCACCAAATTTTAGGGTACTTCATCACTAAGAAACTAAGTTAAAAGACTATTAATTAATGACACATATTTCATATACATTGATAATAACTACAATTATATAAAGAGGCTCGATAGTATATCTATTCCCCATATTCATATTGTTATATTTCATATATGATATAAACAATTTCAATATTTTCCTTCTTGCCCGTCACCAAATTTTAGGTTACTTCATCACTAAGAAAATAAGTTAAAAGACTATTAATTAATGACACATATTTCATATACATTGGTAATAACTAAAGTTATATAAAAAGGCCCGATAGTATATTTATTCCCCATATTCATATTGTTATATGTTATATATGATATAAACAATTTCAATATTTTGCTTCTTCCCCGTCACAAAATTTTAGGTTACTTCATCACTAAGACACTAAGTTAAAAGACTATTAATTAAGGACACGTATTTCATATGCATTGATAATAACTAAAGTTATATAAAGAGGCTCGCTAGTATATGTATTCCCCATATTCATATTGTTATATGTTATATATGATATAAAGAATTTCAATATTTTTCTTCTTCCCCATCAGCAAATTTTAGGTTACTTCATCATTAAGAAACTAAGTTAAAAGACTATTATTTAATGACACATATTTCATATACATTGGTAATAATTAAAATTATATAACGAGGCACAATAGTATATTTATTCCCAATATTCATATTGTTATATGTTATATATGATATAAACAATTTCAATATTTTATTTCTTCCCCGTCACCAAATTTGAGGTTACTTCATCACTAAGAAACTAAGTTAAAATTCTATTAATTAATGACACATATTTCATATACATTCATAATAACTAAAGTTAAATAAAGAAGCTCGATAGTATATCTATTCCCCATATTAATATTGTTATATGTTATATATGATATAAACAATTTCAATATTTTACTTCTTCCCCTACACAAAATTTTAGGTTACTTCATCACTAAGAAACTAAATTAAAAGACTATTAATTAATGACACATACTTCATATACATTGATAATAACTACAATTATATAAAGAGGCTCAATAGTATATCTATTCCCCATATTCATATTGTTATATATTATATATGATATAAACAATTTCAATATTTTTCTTCTTCCCCTTCACCAAATTTTAGGTTACTTCATCATTAAGAAACTAAGTTAAAAGACTATTAATTAATGACACATATTTCATATACATTGATAATAATTAAAATTATATAACGAGGCACAATAATATATTTATTTCCAATATTCATATTGTTATATGTTATATATGATATAAACAATTTCAATATTGTGCTTCTTCCCCGTCACCAAATTTTAGGTTACTTTATCACTAAGAAACTAAGTTAAAAGACTATTAATTAATGACAGATATTTCATATACATTGGTAATAACTAAAGTACTATAAAAATGCTCAATAGTATATCTATTCCGCATATTCATATTGTTATATGTTATATATGATATAAACAATTTCAATATTTTGCTTCTTCCCCGTCACCAAATTATAGGATACTTCATCACTAAGAAACTAAGTTAAAAGACTATTAATTAATGACACATATTTCATATACATTGATAATAACTACAATTATATAAAGAGGCTCGATAGTATATCTATTCCCCATATTCATATTGTTATATGTCATATATGATATAAACAATTTCAATATTTTCCTTCTTGCCCGTCACCAAATTTTAGGTTACTTCATCATTAAGAAACTAAGTTAAAAGACTATTAATTAATGACACATATTTCATATACATTGGTAATAACTAAAGTTATATAAAAAGTCCCCATAGTATATTTATTCCCCATATTCATATTGTTATATGTTATATATGATATAAACAATTTCAATATTTTGCTTCTTCCCCGTCACAAAATTTTAGGTTACTTCAGCACTAAGAAACTAAGTTAAAAGACTATTAATTAAGGACACATATTTCATATACATTGATAATAACTAAAGTTATATAAAGAGGCTCGATAGTATATGTATTCCCCATATTTATATTGTTATATGTTACATATGATATAAAGAATTTCAATATTTTTCTTCTTCCCCATCAACAAATTTTAGGTTACTTCATCATTAAGAAACTAAGTTAAAAGACTATTATTTAATGACACATATTTCATATACATTGGTAATAATTAAAATTATATAACGAGGCACAATAGTATATTTATTCCCAATATTCATATTGTTATATGTTATATATGATATAAACAATTTCAATATTTTATTTCTTCCCCGTCACCAAATTTGAGGTTACTTCATCACTAAGAAACTAAGTTAAAATTCTATTAATTAATGACACATATTTCATATACATTCATAATAACTAAAGTTAAATAAAGAAGCTCGATAGTATATCTATTCCCCATATTAATATTGTTATATGTTATATATGATATAAACAATTTCAATATTTTACTTCTTCCCCTACACAAAATTTTAGGTTACTTCATCACTAAGAAACTAAATTAAAAGACTATTAATTAATGACACATACTTCATATACATTGATAATAACTACAATTATATAAAGAGGCTCAATAGTATATCTATTCCCCATATTCATATTGTTATATATTATATATGATATAAACAATTTCAATATTTTTCTTCTTCCCCTTCACCAAATTTTAGGTTACTTCATCATTAAGAAACTAAGTTAAAAGACTATTAATTAATGACACATATTTCATATACATTGATAATAACTAAAGTTAAATAAAGAGGCTCGATAGTATATCTATTCCCCATATTCATATTGTTATATGTTATATATGATATAAACAATTTCAATATTTTGCTTCTTCCCCGTCACCAAATTTGAGGTTACTTCATCACTTAGAAACTAAGTTAAAAAACTATTAATTAATGACACATATTTCATATACATTGGTAATAACTAAAGTTAAATAAAGAGGCTCGATAGTATATCTATTCCCCTTATTCATATTGTTATATGTTATATATGATATAAACAATTTCAATATTTTGCTTCTTCCCCGTCACCAAATTTTAGGGTACTTCATCACTAAGAAACTAAGTTAAAAGACTATTAATTAATGACACATATTTCATATACATTGATAATAACTACAATTATATAAAGAGGCTCGATAGTATATCTATTCCCCATATTCATATTGTTATATTTCATATATGATATAAACAATTTCAATATTTTCCTTCTTGCCCGTCACCAAATTTTAGGTTACTTCATCACTAAGAAACTAAGTTAAAAGACTATTAATTAATGACACATATTTCATATACATTGGTCATAACTAAAGTTATATAAAAAGGCCCGATAGTATATTTATTCCCCATATTCATATTGTTATATGTTATATATGATATAAACAATTTCAATATTTTGCTTCTTCCCCGTCACAAAATTTTAGGTTAGTTCATCACTAAGACACTAAGTTAAAAGACTATTAATTAAGGACACGTATTTCATATGCATTGATAATAACTAAAGTTATATAAAGAGGCTCGCTAGTATATGTATTCCCCATATTCATATTGTTATATGTTATATATGATATAAAGAATTTCAATATTTTTCTTCTTCCCCATCAGCAAATTTTAGGTTACTTCATCATTAAGAAACTAAGTTAAAAGACTATTATTTAATGACACATATTTCATATACATTGGTAATAATTAAAATTATATAACGGGGCACAATAGTATATTTATTCCCAATATTCATATTGTTATATGTTATATATGATATAAACAATTTCAATATTTTATTTCTTCCCCGTCACCAAATTTGAGGTTACTTCATCACTAAGAAACCAAGTTAAAAGACTATTAATTAATGACACATATTTCATATACATTCATAATAACTAAAGTTAAATAAAGAAGCTCGATAGTATATCTATTCCCCATATTAATATTGTTATATGTTATATATGATATAAACAATTTCAATATTTTGCTTCTTCCCCGTCACAAAATTTTTGGTTACTTCATCACTAAGAAACTAAATTAAAAGACTATTAATTAATGACACATACTTCATATACATTGATAATAACTACAATTATATAAAGAGGCTCAATAGTATATCTATTCCCCATATTCATATTGTTATATATTATATATGATATAAACAATTTCAATATTTTGCTTCTTCCCCTTCACCAAATTTTAGGTTACTTCATCACTAAGAAACTAAGTTAAAAGACTATTAATTAATGACACATATTTCATATACATTGATAATAACTAAAGTTATATAAAGAGGCTCGATAGTATATCTATTCCCCATATTCATATTGTTATATGGTATATATGATATAAACAATTTCAATATTTTGCTTCTTCCCCGTCACCAAATTTTAGGGTACTTCATCACTAAGAAACTAAGTTAAAAGACTATTAATTAATGACAGATATTTCATATACATTGATAATAACTACAATTATGTAAAGAGGTTCGATAGTATATCTATTCCCAATATTCATATTGTTATATGTCATATATGATATAAACAATTTCAATATTTTCCTTCTTGCCCGTCACCAAATTTTAGGTTACTTCATCACTAAGAAACTAAGTTAAAAGACTATTAATTAAGGAAACATATTTCATATACATTGGTAATAACTAAAGTTATATAAAGAGGCTCGATAGTATATCTATTCCCCATATTCATATTGTTATATGTTATATATGAAATAAACTATTTCAATATTTTGCTTCTTCGCCGTCACAAAATTTTAGATTACTTCATCACTAAGAAACTAAGTTAAAAGACTATTAATTAAGGACACATATTTCATATACATTGATAATAACAAAAGTTATATAAAGAGGTTCGATAGTATATGTATTCCCCATATTCATATTGTTGTATGTTATATATGATATAAAGAATTTCAATATTTTTCTTCTTCCCCATCAGCAAATTTTAGGTTACTTAATCATTAAGAAACTAAGTTAAAAGACTATTATTTAATGACACAAAATTCATTTACATTGGTAATAATTAAAATTATATAACGAGGAACAATAGTATATTTATTCCCAATATTCATATTGTTATATGTTATATATGATATAAACAATTTCAATATTTTGTTTTTTCCCCGTCACCAAATTTGAGGTTACTTCATCACTAAGAAACTAAGTTAAAAGACTATTAATTAATGACACATATTTCATATACATTGATAATAACTCAAGTTAAATAAAGAGGCTCGATAGTATATCTATTCCCCATATTCATATTGTTATATATTATATATGATATAATCAATTTCAATATTTTGCTTCTTCCTCGTTACAAAATTTTAGGTTACTTCATCACTAAGAAACTAAATTAAAAAACTATTAATTAATGACACATATTTCATATACATTGATAATAACTACAATTATATAAAGAGGCTCGATAGTATATCTATTCCCCATATTCATATTGTTATATGTTATATATGATATAAACAATTTCAATATTTTGCTTCTTCCCCGTCACCAAATTTTAGGTTACTTCATCACTAAGAAACTAAATTAAAAGACTATTAATTAATGACACATATTTCATATACATTGATAATAACTACAATTATATAAAGAGGCTCGATAGTATATCTATTCCCTATATTCATATTGTTATATGTTATATATGATATAAACAATTTCAATATTTTGCTTCTTCCCCTTCACCAAATTTTCGGTTACTTTATCACTAAGAAACTAAGTTAATAGACTATCAATGAATGACACATATTTAATATACATTGGTAATAACTAAATTTATATAAAGAAGCTCGATAGTATATCTATTCCCCATATTCATATTGTTATATGTTATATATAATATCAACAATTTCAATATTTTGCTTCTTCCCTGTCACCAAATTTTAGGTTACTTCATCACTAAGAAACTAAGTTAAAAGACTATTAATTAAGGACACATATTTCATATACATTGATAATAACTAAAGTTATATAAAGAGGCTCGATAGTATATCTATTCCCCATATTCATATTGTTATATGTTATATATGATATAAACAATTTCAATATTTTGCTTCTTCCCTTTCACCAAATTTTAGGTTACTTCATCACTAAGAAACTAAGTTAAAAGACTATTAATTAATGACACATATTTCATATACATTGATAATAACTAAAGTTATATAAAGAGGCTCGATAGTATATCTATTCCCCATATTCATATTGTTATATGTTATATATGATATAAACAATTTCAATATTTTGCTTCTTCCCCATCACCAAATTTTAGGTTACTTCATCACTAAGAAACTAAGTTAATAGACTATTAATTAATGACACATATTTCATATACATTGATAATAACTACAATTATATAAAGAGGCTTGATAGTATATCTATTTCCCATATTCATATTGTTATATGTTATATATGATATAAACAATTTCAATATTTTGCTTCTTCCCTGTCACAAAATTTTAGGTTACTTCATCACTAAGAAACTAAGTTAAAAGACTATTAATTAAGGACACATATTTCATATACATTGATAATAACTAAAGTTATATAAAGAGGCTCGATAGTATATTTATTCCCAATATTCATATTGTTATATGTTATATATGATATAAACAATTTCAATTTTTGTTTCTTCCCCGTCAGCAAATTTTAGGTTAGTTCATCATTAAGAAACTAAGTTAAAAGACTATTATTTAATGACACATATTTCATATACATTGGTAATAATTAAAATTATATAACGAGGCACAATAGTATATTTATTCCCAATATTCATATTGTTATATGTTATATATGATATAAACAATTTCCATATTTTGTTTCTTCCCCGTCACCAAATTTTAGGTTACTTCATCACTAAGAAACTAAGTTAAAATACTATTAATTAATGACACATATTTCATATACATTGATAATAACTAAAGTTAAATAAAGAGGCTCGATAGTATATCTATTCCCCATATTCATATTTTTATATGTTATATATGATATAAACAATTTCAATATTTTGCTTCTTCCCCGTCACCAAATTTTAGGTTACTTCATCACTAAGAAACTAAATTAAAAGACTATTAATTAGTGACACATATTTCATATACATTGGTAATAACTAAATTTATATAAAGAGGCTCGATAGTATATTTATTCCCCATATTCATATTGTTATATATTATATATAATATCAACAATTTCAATATTTTGCTACTTCCCCGTCACAAAATTTTAGGTTACTTCATCACTAAGAAACTAAGTTAAAAGACTATTAATTAATGACAGATATTTCATATACATTGGTAATAACTAAAGTTATATAAAAAGGCTCAATAGTATATCTATTCCTCATATTCATATTGTTATATGTTATATATGATATAAACAATTTCAATATTTTGCTTCTTCCCCGTCACCAAATTTTAGGGTACTTCATCACTAAGAAACTAAGTTAAAAGCCTATTAATTAATGACACATATTTCATATACATTGGTAATAACTAAAGTTATATAAAGAGGCTCGATAGTATATCTATTCCCCATATTCATATTGTTATATGTTATATATGATATAAACTATTTCAATATATTGCTTCTTCCCCGTCACAAAATTTTAGGTTACTTCATCACTAAGAAACTAAGTTAAAAGACTATTAATTAAGGACACATATTTCATATACATTGATAATAACTAAAGTTATATAAAGAGGCTCGATAGTATATTTATTCCCAATATTCATATTGTTATATGTTATATATGATATAAACAATTTCAATATTTTGCTTCTTCCCCTTCACCAAATTTTAGGTTACTTTATCACTAAGAAACTAAGTTAAAAGACTATCAATTAATGACACATATTTCATATACATTGATAATAACTAAAGTTATATAAAGAGGCTCGATAGTATATCTAATCCCCATATTCATATTGTTATATGTTATATATGATATAAACAATTTCAATATTGTGCTTCTTCCCCGTCACCAAATTTTAGGTTACTTCATCACTAAGAAACTAAGTTAAAAGACTATTATTTAATGACACATATTTCATATACATTGGTAATAATTAAAATTATATAACGAGGCACAATAGTATATTTATTCCCAATATTCATATTGTTATATGTTATATATCATATAAACAATTTCCATATTTTGTTTCTTCCCCGTCACCAAATTTGAGGTTACTTCATCACTAAGAAACTAAGTTAAAATACTATTAATTAATGACACATATTTCATATACATTGATAATAACTAAAGTTAAATAAAGAGGCTCGATAGTATATCTATTCCCCATATTCATATTGTTATATGTTATATATGATATAAACAATGTCAATATTTTGCTTCTTCCCCGTCACCAAATTTTAGGTTACTTCATCACTAAGAAACTAAATTAAAAGACTATTAATTAATGACACATATTTCATATACATTGGTAATAACTAAATTTATATAAAGAGGCTCGATAGTATATCTATTCCCCATATTCATATTGTTATATATTATATATAATATCAACAATTTCAATATTTTGCTACTTCCCCGTCACCAAATTTTAGGTTACTTCATCACTAAGAAACTAAGTTAAAAGACTATTAATTAATGACAGATATTTCATATACATTGGTAATAACTAAAGTTATATAAAAAGGCTCAATAGTATATCTATTCCTCATATTCATATTGTTATATGTTATATATGATATAAACAATTTCAATTTTTTGCTTCTTCCACGTCACCAAATTTTAGGTTACTTCATCACTAAGAAACTAAGTTAAAAGACTATTATTTAATGACACATATTTCATATACATTAGTAATAATTAAAATTATATAACGAGGCACAATAGTATATTTATTCCCAATATTCATATTGTTATATGTTATATATGATATAAACAATTTCCATATTTTGTTTCTTCCCCGTCACCAAATTTGAGGTTACTTCATCACTAAGAAACTAAGTTAAAATACTATTAATTAATGACACATATTTCATATACAATGATAATAACTAAAGTTAAATAAAGAGGCTCGATAGTATATCTATTCCCCATATTCATATTGTTATATGTTATATATGATATAAACAATGTCAATATTTTGCTTCTTCCCCGTCACCAAATTTTAGGTTACTTCATCACTAAGAAACTAAATTAAAAGACTATTAATTAATGACACATATTTCATATACATTGGTAATAACTAAATTTATATAAAGAGGCTCGATAGTATATCTATTCCCCATATTCATATTGTTATATATTATATATGATATAAACAATTTCAATATTTTGCTTCTTCCCCTTCACCAAATTTTAGGTTACTTTATCACTAAGAAACTAAGTTAAAAGACTATTATTTAATGACACATATTTCATATACATTGGTAATAATTAAAATTATATAAGGAGGCACAATAATATATTTATTCCCAATATTCATATTGTTATATGTTATATATGATATAAACAATTTCAATATTTTTTTTCTTCCCCGTCACCAAATTTGAGGTTACTTCATCACTAAGAAACTAAGTTAAAAGACTATTAATTAATGACACATATTTCATATACATTGATCATAACTCAAGTTTAATAAAGAGGCTCGATAGTATATCCATTCCCCATATTCATATTGTTATATGTTATATATGATATAAACAATTTCAATATTTTGCTTCTTCCCCGTCACAAAATTTTGGGTTACTTCATCACTAAGAAACTAAGTTAAAAGACTATTAATTAAGGACACATATTTCATATACATTGATAATAACTAAAGTTATATAAAGAGGCTCGATAGTATATCTATTCCCCATATTTATATTGTTATATGTTATATATGATATAAGCAATTTCAATATTTTGCTTCTTCCCCGTCACCAAATTTTAGGTTACTTCATCACTAAGAAACTAAGTTAATAGACTATTAATTAATGACACATATTTCATATACATTGATAATAACTACAATTATATAAAGAGGCTTGATAGTATATCTATTCCCCATATTCATATTGTTATATGTTATATATGATATAAACAATTTCAATATTTTGCTTCTTCCCCGTCACAAAATTTTAGGTTACTTCATCACTAAGAAACTAAGTTAAGAGACTATTAATTAAGGACACATATTTCATATACATTGATAATAACTAAAGTTATATAAAGAGGCTCGATAGTATATTTATTCCCAATATTCATATTGTTATATGTTATATATGATATAAACAATTTCAATATTTTGTTTCTTCCCCGTCAGCAAATTTTAGGTTACTTCATCATTAAGAAACTAAGTTAAAAGACTATTAATTAATGACACATATTTCATATACATTGGTAATAATTAAACTTATATAACAGGGCACAATAGTATATTTATTCCCAATATTCATATTGTTATATGTTATATATGATATAAACAATTTCAATATTTTGTTTCTTCCCCATCACCAAATTTGAGGTTACTGCATCACTAAGAAACTAAGTTAAAATACTATTAATTAATGACACATATTTCATATACATTGATAATAACTAAAGTCAAATAAAAAGGCTCGATAGTATATCTATTCCCCATATTCATATTGTTATATGTTATATATGATATAAACAATTTCAATATTTTGCTTCTGCCCCGTCACCAAATTTTAGGTTACTTCATCACTAAGAAACTAAATTAAAAGATTATTAATTAATGACACATATTTCATATACATTGATAATAACTACAATTATATAAAGAGGCTCGATAGTATATCTATTCCCAATATTCATATTGTTATATGTTATATATGATATAAACAATTTCAATATTTTGCTTCTTCCCCTTCACCAAATTTTAGGTTACTTTATCACTAAGAAATTAAGTTAAAAGACTATCAATTAATGACACATATTTCATATACATTGGTAATAACTAAATTTATATAAAGAGGCTCGAGAGTATATCTATTCCCCATATTCATATTGTTATATGTTATATATAATATCAACAATTTCAATATTTTGCTTCTTCCCCGTCACCAAATTTTAGGTTACTTCATCACTAAGAAACTAAGTTAAAAGACTATTAATTAATGACACATATTTCATATACATTGATAATAACTAAAGTTATATAAAGAGGCTCGATAGTATATCTATTCCCCATATTCATATTGTTATATGTCATATATGATATAAACAATTTCAATATTTTTATTTTTCCCTATCAGCAAATTTTAGGTTACTTCATCATTAAGAAATTAAGTTAAAAGACTATTATTTAATGACACATATTACATATACATTGGTAATAATTAAAATTTTATAACGAGGCTCGATAGTATATTTATTCCCAATATTCTTATTGTTATATGTTATATATGATATAAACAATTTCAATATTTTCCTTCTTCCCCGTCACCAAATTTTAGGTCACTTCATCACTAATAAACTACGTCAACAGACTATTAATAAAGGACACATATTTCATATACATTGATAATAACTAAAGTAATATAAAGAGGCACGATAGTATATCTATTCTCAATATTCATATTGTTATATGTTATACATGATATAAACAATTTCAATATTTTTATTTTTCCCTATCAGCAAATTTTAGGTTACTTCATCATTAAGAAACTAAGTTAAAAGACTATTATTTAATAACACATATTTCATATACATTGGTAATAATTAAAATTATATAACGAGGCTGGATAGTATATTTATTCCCAATATTCATATAGTTATATGTTATATATGATATAAACAATTTCAATATTTTTCTTCTTCCCCGTCACAAAATTTTAAGTTACTTCATCACTAAGAAACTAAGTTCAAAGACTATTAATTAATGACACTTATTTTATATACATTAATAATAACTAAAATTATATAAAGAGGCTCTGAAGTATATCTATTCCTCATATTCATATTGTTATATGTCATATATGATATAAACAATTTCAATATTTTGCTTCTTCCCCGTCACCAAATTTTAGGTTACTTCATCACTAAGAAACTAAGTTAAAAGACTATTATTAATGACACATATTTCATAAACATTGATAATAACTAATGTTATATAAAGAGGCTCGATAGTATATCTATTCCCCATATTCATATTGTTATATGTTATATATGATATAAAAAATTTCAATATTTTGCGTCTTCCCCGTCACCAAATTTTAGGTTACTTCATCACTAAGAAACTAAGTTAAAAGACTATTAATTAATGACAAATATTTCATATACATTGGTAATAATTAAAATTATATAACGAGGCACAATAGTATATTTATTCCCAATATTCATATTGTTATATGTTATATATGATATAAACAATTTCAATATTTTGTTTCTTCCCCGTCACCAAATTTGAGGTTACTTCATCACTAAGAAACTAAGTTAAAAGAATATTAATTAATGACACATATTTCATATACATTGATAATAACTAAAGTTAAATAAAGAGGCTCGATAGTATATCTATTCCCCATATTCATATTGTTATATGTTATATATGATATAAACAATTTCAATATTTTGCTTCTTCCCTGTCACCAAATTTTAGGTTACTTCATCACTAAGAAACTAAATTAAAAGACTATTAATTAATGACACATATTTCATATACATTGATAATAACTACAATTATATAAAGAGGCTCGATAGTATATCTATTCCCAATATTCATATTGTTATATGTTATATATGATATAAACAATTTCAATATTTTTATTTTTCCCCATCACAAAATTTTAGGTTACTTTATCACTTAGAAAGTAAGTTAAAAGACTATTAATTAATGACACATATTTCATATACATTGATAATAACTACAATTATATAAAGAGGCTCGATAGTATATCTATTCCCCATATTCATATTGTTATATGTTATATATCATATAAACAATTTCAATATTTTGCTTCTTCCCCGTCAACAAATTTTAGGTTACTTCATCACTAAGAAACTAAGTTAAAAGACTATTATTTAATGACACATATTTCATATACATTGGTAATAATTAAAATTTTATAACGAGGCTCGATAGTTTATTTATTTCCAATATTCATATTTTTATATGTTATATATGATATAAACAATTTCAATATTTTCCTTCTTCCCCATCACCAAATTTTAGGTTACTTCATCACTAAGAAACTAAGTTAAAAGACTATTAATTAATGACACATATTTCATATACATTGATAATAACTAAAGTTATATAAATAGGCACGATATTATATCTATTCTCAATATTCATGTTGTTATATGTTATACATGATATAAACAATTTCAATATTTTTATTTTTCCCTATCAGCAAATTTTAGGTTACTTCATCATTAAGAAACTAAGTTAAAAGACTATTATTTAATAACACATATTTCATATACATTGGTAATAATTAAAATTATATAACGAGGCTGGATAGTATATTTATTCCCAATATTAATATTGTTATATGTTATATATGATATAAACAATTTCAATATTTTTCTTCTTCCCCGTCACAAAATTTTAGGTTACTTCATCACTAAGAAACTAAGTTCAAAGATTATTAATTAATGACGCTTATTTCATATACATTGATGATAACTAAAGTTATATAAAGAGGCTCAATAGTATATCTATTCCCCATATTCATATTGTTATATGTTATATATGATATAAACAATTTCAATATTTTGGTTCTTCCCCGTCACGAAATTTTAGGTTAATTCATCATTAAGAAACTAAGTTAAAAGACTATTATTTAATGACACATATTTCATATACATTGGTAATAACTAAAGTTATATAAAGAGGCTCGATAGTATATCTATTCCTCATATTTATATTGTTATATGTTATATATGATATAAACAATTTCAATATTTTTATTTGTCCCTATCAGCAAATTTTAGGTTACTTCATCACTAAGAAACTAAGTTAAAAGACAATTATTGAATGACATATATTTCATATACATTGGTAATAATTAAAATTATATAAAGAGGCTCTGTAGTATATCTATTCCCCATATTCATATTGTTATATATCATATATGATATAAACAATTTCAAAATTTTGCTTCTTCCCCGTCACTAAATTTTAGGTTACTTCATCACTAAGAAATTAAGTTAAAAGACTATTAATTAAGGACACATATTTCATATACATTGATAATAACTAAAGTTATATAAAGAGGCTTGATAGTATATGTATTCCCCATATTCATATTGTTATATGTTATACATGATATAAACAATTTAAATATTTTTATTTTTCCCTATCAGCAAATTTTAGGTTACTTCATCATTAAGAAACTAAGTTAAAAGACTATTATTTAATAACACATATTTCATATACATTGGTAATAATTAAAACTATATAACGAGGTTGGATAGTACATTTATTCCCAATATTCATATTGTTATATGTTATATATGATATAAACAATTTCAATATTTTTCTTCTTCCCCGTCACAAAATTTTAGGTTACTTCATCACTAAGAAACTTAGTTAAAAGACTATTAATTAATGACACTTATTTTATATTCATTAATAATAAATAAAATTATATAAAGAGGCTCTGTAGTATATCTATTCCCCATATTCATATTGTTATATGTCATATATGATATAAACAATTTCAAAATTTTGCTTCTTCCCCGTCACAAAATTTTAGGTTACTTCATCACTAAGAAACTAAGTTAAAAGACTATTAATTAATTACACATATTTCATATACATTGATAATAACTAAAGTTATATAAAGAGGCTCGATAGTATATCTATTCCCCATATTCATATTGTTATATGTTATATATGATATAAACAATTTCAATATTTTGCTTCTTCCCCTTCACCAAATTTTAGGTTACTTCATCACTAAGAAACTAAGTTAAAAGATTATTAATTAATGACAGATATTCCATATACATTGGTAATAACTAAAGTTATATAAAGAGGATCGATAGTATATCTATTCCCCATATTCATATTGTTATATGTTATATATCATATAAACAATTTCAATATTTTGCTTCTTCCCCGTCAACAAATTTTAGGTTACTTCATCACTAAGAAACTAAGTTAAAAGACTATTATTTAATGACACATATTTCATATACATTGGTAATAATTAAAATTTTATAATGAGGCTCGATAGTTTCTTTATTTCCAATATTCATATTTTTATATGTTATATATGATATAAACAATTTCAATATTTTCCTTCTTCCACGTCACCAAATTTTAGGTTACTTCATCACTAAGAAACTAAGTTAAAAGACTATTAATTAAGGACACATATTTCATATATATTGATAATAACTAAAGTTATATAAATAGGCACGATAGTATATCTATTCTCAATATTCATGTTGTTATATGTTATACATGATATAAACAATTTCAATATTTTTATTTTTCCCTATCAGCAAATTTTAGGTTACTTCATCATTAAGAAACTAAGTTAAAAGACTATTATTTAATAACACATATTTCATATACATTGGTAATAATTAAAATTATATAACGAGGCTGGATAGTATATTTATTCCCCATATTCATATTTTTATATGTTATATATGATATAAAGAATTTCAATATTTTTCTTTTTCCTCATCAGCAAATTTTAGGTTACTTCATCATTAAGAAACTAAGTTAAAAGACTATTATTTAATGACACATATTTCATATACATTGGTAATAATTAAAATTATATAACGAGGCACAATAGTATATTTATTCCCAATATTCATATTTTTATATGTTAAATATGATATAAACAATTTCAATATTTTGCTTGTTCCCCGTCACCAAATTTGAGGTTACTTCATCACTTAGAAACTAAGTTAAAAAACTAATAATTAATGACACATATTTCATATACATTGATAATTACTAAAGTTAAATAAAGAGGATCGATAGTATATCTATTCCCCTTATTCATATTGTTATATGTTTTATATGATATAAACAATTTCAATATTTTGCTTCTTCTCCGTCTCCAAATTTTAGGTTACTTCATCACTAAGAAACTATGTTAAAAGACTATTAATTAATGACACGTATTTCATATACATTGGTAATAACTAAAGTTATATAAAGAGGCTTGATAGTATATATATTCAACATATTCATATTGTTATATGTTATATATGATATCAATAATTTCAATATTTTGCTTCTTCCCCGTCACCAAATTTTAGGTTACTTCATCACTAAGAAACTAAGTTAAAAGACTATTAATTAAGGACACATATTAAATATACATTGATAATAACTAAAGTAATATAGAGAGGCTCGAAAGTATATTTATGCCCCATATTCATATTGTTATATGTTATATATGATATAAACAATTTCAATATTTTTATTTTTCCCCGTCACAAAATTTTAGGTTACTTTATCACTAAGGAACTAGGTGAAAAGACTATTAATTAATGACACATATTTCATATACATTGATAATAACTACAATTATATAAAGAGGCTCGATAGTATATCTATTCCCCATATTCATATTATTATATGTTATATATGATATAAACAATATCAATATTTTGCTTCTTCCCCGTCACCAAATTTTAGGTTACTTCATCACTAAGAAATTAAGTTAAAAGACTATTAATTAAGGACACATATTTCATATACATTGATAATAACTAAAGTTATATAAAGAGGCTTGATAGTATATGTATTCCCCATATTCATATTGCGATATGTTATACATGATATAAACAATTTCAATATTTTTATTTTTCCCTATCAGCAAATTTTAGGTTACTTCATCATTAAGAAACTAAGTGAAAAGACTATTAATTAATGACACATATTTCATATACATTGGTAATAACTACAATTATATAAAGAGGCTCGATAGTATATCTATTCCCCATATTCATTTTGTTATACGTTATATATGATATAAACAATTTCAATATTTTGCTTCTTCTCCGTCACCAAATTTTAGGTTACTTCATCACTAAGAAACTAAGTTAAAAGACTATTAATTAACGACACATATTTCATATACCTTCATAATAACTAAAGTTATATAAAGAGGCTCGATAGTATATCTATTCCCCATATTCATATTGTTATATGTTATATATGATATAAACAATTTCAATATTTTGCTTCTTCCCCGTCACCAAATTTTAGGTTACTTCATCACTAAGAAACTAAGTTAAAAGACTATTAATTAATGGCACATATTTCATATACATTGGTAATAACTAAAGTTATATAAAGAGGCTCGATATTATATGTATTCCCCATATTCATATTGTTATATGTTATATATGATATAAAGAATTTCAATATTTTTCTTCTTCCCCGTCACCAAATTTGAGGTTACTTCATCACTTAGAAACTAAGTTAAAAAACTAATAATTAATGACACATATTTCATATACATTGATAATTACTAAAGTTAAATAAAGAGGATCGATAATATATCTATTCCCCTTATTCATATTGTTATATGTTTTATATGATATAAACAATTTCAATATTTTGCTTCTTCTCCGTCACCAAATTTTAGGTTACTTCATCACTAAGAAACTATGTTAAAAGACTATTAATTAATGACACGTATTTCATATACATTGGTAATAACTAAAGTTATATAAAGAGGCTTGATAGTATATATATTCCCCATATTCATATTGTTATATGTTATATATAATATCAATAATTTCAATATTTTGCTTCTTCCCCGTCATCAAATTTTAGGTTACTTCATCACTAAGAAACTAAGTTAAAAGACTATTAATTAAGGACACATATTAAATATACATTGATAATAACTAAAGTAATATCGAGAGGCTCGAAAGTATATTTATGCCCCATATTCATATTGTTATATGTTATATATGATATAAACAATTTCAATATTTTTATTTTTCCCCGTCACAAAATTTTAGGTTACTTTATCACTAAGAAACTAAGTGAAAAGACTATTAATTAATGACACATATTTCATATACATTGATAATAACTACAATTATATAAAGAGGCTCGATAGTATATCTATTCCCCATATTCATATTGTTATATGTTATATATGATATAAACAATATCAATATTTTGCTTCTTCCCCGTCACCAAATTTTAGGTTACTTCATCACTAAGAAATTAAGTTAAAAGACTATTAATTAAGGACGCATATTTCATATACATTGATAATAACTAAAGTTATATAAAGAGGCTTGATAGTATATGTATTCCCCATATTCATATTGTGATATGTTATACATGATATAAACAATTTCAATATTTTTATTTTTCCCTATCAGCAAATTTTAGGTTACTTCATCATTAAGAAACTAAGTTAAAAGACTATTCATTAATGACACATATTTCATATACATTGGTAATAACTACAATTATATAAAGAGGCTCGATAGTATATCTATTCCCCATATTCATTTTGTTATATGTTATATATCATATAAACAATTTCAGTATTTTGCTTCTTCCCCGTCAACAAATTTTAGGTTACTTCATCACTAAGAAACTAAGTTAAAAGACTATTATTTAATGACACATATTTCATATACATAGGTAATAATTAAAATTTTATAACGAGGCTCGATAGTTTATTTATTTCCAATATTCATATTTTTATATGTTATATATGATATAAAAAATTTCAATATTTTCCTTCTTCCCCATCACCAAATTTTAGGTTACTTCATCACTAAGAAACTAAGTTAAAAGACTATTAATTAAGGACACATATTTCATATACATTGATAATAACTAAAGTTATATAAATAGGCACGATAGTATATCTATTCTCAATATTCATGTTGTTATATGTTATACATGATATAAACAATTTCAATATTTTTATTTTACCCTATCAGCAAATTTTAGGTTACTTCATCATTAAGAAACTAAGTTAAAAGACTATTATTTAATAACACATATTTCATATACATTGGTAATAATTAAAATTATATAATGAGGTTGGATAGTATATTTATTCCCAATATTCATATTGTTATATGTTATATATGATATAAACAATTTCAATATTTTTCTTCTTCCCTGTCACAAAATTTTAGGTTACTTCATCACTAAGAAACTAAGTTCAAAGACTATTAATTAATGAAGCTTATTTTATATTCATTAATAATAACTAAAATTATATAAAGAGGCTCTGTAGTATATCTATTCCCCATATTCATATTGTTATATGTCATATATGATATAAACAATTTCAAAATTTTGCTTCTTCCCCGTCACCAAATTTTAGGTTACTTCATCACTAAGAAACTAAGTTAAAAGACTATTAATTTATCACACATATTTCATATACATTGATAATAACTAAAGTTAATTAAAGAGGCTCGATAGTATATCTATTCCCCTTATTCATATTGTTATATGTTATATATGATATAAACATTTTCAATATTTTGCTTCTTCTCCGTCACCAAATTTTAGGTTACTTCATCACTAAGAAACTAAGTTAAAAGACTATTAATTAAGCACACATATTTCATATACATTGGTAATAACTAAAGTTATATAAAGAGGCTCGATAGTATATCTATTTTCCATATTCATATTGTTATATGTTACATATAATATCAAAAATTTCAATATTTTGCTTCTTCCCCGTCACCAAATTTTAGGTTACTTCATCACTAAGAAACTAAGTTAAAAGACTATTAATTAAGGACACATATTAAATATACATTGATAAGAACTAAAGTTATATAAAGAGGCTCGATAGTATATTTATTCCCCATATTTATATTGTTATATGTTATATATGATATAAACAATTTCAATATTTTTATTTTACCCCGTCACAAAATTTTAGGTTACTTTATCACTAAGAAACTAAGTTAAAAGACTATTAATTAATGACAGATATTCCATATACATTGGTAATAACTAAAGTTATATAAAGAGGATCGATAGTATATCTATTCCCCATATTCATATTGTTATATGTTATATTTGATATAAACAATTTCAATATTTTGCTTCTTCCCCGTCACCAAATTTTAGGTTACTTCATCACTAAGAAATTAAGTTAAAAGACTATTAATTAAGCACACATATTTCATATACATTGATAATAACTAAAGTTATTTAAAGAGGCTTGATAGTATATGTATTCCCCATATTCATATTTTTATATGTTATATATGATATAAAGAATTTCAATATTTTTCTTTTTCCTCATCAGCAAATTTTAGATTACTTCATCATTAAGAAACTAAGTTAAAAGACTATTATTTAATGACACATATTTCATATACATTGGTAATAATTAAAATTATATAACGAGGCACAATAGTATATTTATTCCCAATATTCATATTTTTATATGTTAAATATGATATAAACAATTTCAATATTTTGCTTGTTCCCCGTCACCAAATTTGAGGTTACTTCATCACTTAGAAACTAAGTTAAAAAACTAATAATTAATGACACATATTTCATATACATTGATAATTACTAAAGTTAAATAAAGAGGATCGATAGTATATCTATTCCCCTTATTCATATTGTTATATGTTTTATATGATATAAACAATTTCAATATTTTGCTTCTTCTCCGTCACCAAATTTTAGGTTACTTCATCACTAAGAAACTATGTTAAAAGACTATTAATTAATGACACGTATTTCATATACATTGGTAATAACTAAAGTTATATAAAGAGGCTTGATAGTATATATATTCAACATATTCATATTGTTATATGTTATATATGATATCAATAATTTCAATATTTTGCTTCTTCCCCGTCACCAAATTTTAGGTTACTTCATCACTAAGAAACTAAGTTAAAAGACTATTAATTAAGGACACATATTAAATATACATTGATAATAACTAAAGTAATATAGAGAGGCTCGAAAGTATATTTATGCCCCATATTCATATTGTTATATGTTATATATGATATAAACAATTTCAATATTTTTATTTTTCCCCGTCACAAAATTTTAGGTTACTTTATCACTAAGAAACTAGGTGAAAAGACTATTAATTAATGACACATATTTCATATACATTGATAATAACTACAATTATATAAAGAGGCTCGATAGTATATCTATTCTCCATATTCATATTATTATATGTTATATATGATATAAACAATATCAATATTTTGCTTCTTCCCCGTCACCAAATTTTAGGTTACTTCATCACTAAGAAACTAAGTTAAAAGACTATTAATTAAGGACACATATTTCATATACATTGATAATAACTAAAGTTATATAAAGAGGCTTGATAGTATATGTATTCCCCATATTCATATTGTGATATGTTATACATGATATAAACAATTTCAATATTTTTATTTTTCCCTATCAGCAAATTTTAGGTTACTTCATCATTAAGAAACTAAGTGAAAAGACTATTAATTAATGACACATATTTCATATACATTGGTAATAACTACAATTATATAAAGAGGCTCGATAGTATATCTATTCCCCATATTCATTTTGTTATACGTTATATATGATATAAACAATTTCAATATTTTGCTTCTTCTCCGTCACCAAATTTTAGGTTACTTCATCACTAAGAAACTAAGTTAAAAGACTATTAATTAACGACACATATTTCATATACCTTCATAATAACTAAAGTTATATAAAGAGGCTCGATAGTATATCTATTCCCCATATTCATATTGTTATATGTTATATATGATATAAACAATTTCAATATTTTGCTTCTTCCCCGTCACTAAATTTTAGGTTACTTCATCACTAAGAAACTAAGTTAAAAGACTATTAATTAAGGGCACATATTTCATATACATTGGTAATAACTAAAGTTATATAAAGAGGCTCGATATTATATGTATTCCCCATATTCATATTGTTATATGTTATATATGATATAAAGAATTTCAATATTTTTCTTATTCCCCGTCACCAAATTTGAGGTTACTTCATCACTTAGAAACTAAGTTAAAAAACTAATAATTAATGACACATATTTCATATACATTGATAATTACTAAAGTTAAATAAAGAGGATCGATAGTATATCTATTCACCTTATTCATATTGTTATATGTTTTATATGATATAAACAATTTCAATATTTTGCTTCTTCTCCGTCACCAAATTTTAGGTTACTTCATCACTAAGAAACTATGTTAAAAGACTATTAATTAATGACACGTATTTCATATACATTGGTAATAACTAAAGTTATATAAAGAGACTTGATAGTATATATATTCCCCATATTCATATTGTTATATGTTATATATAATATCAATAATTTCAATATTTTGCTTCTTCCCCGTCATCAAATTTTAGGTTACTTCATCACTAAGAAACTAAGTTAAAAGACTATTAATTAAGGACACATATTAAATATACATTGATAATAACTAAAGTAATATCGAGAGGCTCGAAAGTATATTTATGCCCCATATTCATATTGTTATATGTTATATATGATATAAACAATTTCAATATTTTTATTTTTCCCCGTCACAAAATTTTAGGTTACTTTATCACTAAGAAACTAAGTGAAAAGACTATTAATTAATGACACATATTTCATATACATTGATAATAACTACAATTATATAAAGAGGCTCGATAGTATATCTATTCCCCATATTCATATTGTTATATGTTATATATGATATAAACAATATCAATATTTTGCTTCTTCCCCGTCACCAAATTTTAGGTTACTTCATCACTAAGAAATTAAGTTAAAAGACTATTAATTAAGGACGCATATTTCATATACATTGATAATAACTAAAGTTATATAAAGAGGCTTGATAGTATATGTATTCCCCATATTCATATTGTGATATGTTATACATGATATAAACAATTTCAATATTTTTATTTTTCCCTATCAGCAAATTTTAGGTTACTTCATCATTAAGAAACTAAGTTAAAAGACTATTCATTAATGACACATATTTCATATACATTGGTAATAACTACAATTATATAAAGAGGCTCGATAGTATATCTATTCCCCATATTCATTTTGTTATATGTTATATATGATATAAACAATTTCAGTATTTTGCTTCTTCCCCGTCACCAAATTTTAGGTTACTTCATCACTAAGAAACTAAGTTAAAAGACTATTAATTAATGACAGATATTCCATATACATTGGTAATAACTAAAGTTATATAAAGAGGATCGATAGTATATCTATTCCCCATATTCATATTGTTATATGTTATATATCATATAAACAATTTCAATATTTTGCTTCTTCCCCGTCAACAAATTTTAGGTTACTTCATCACTAAGAAACTAAGTTAAAAGACTATTATTTAATGACACATATTTCATATACATAGGTAATAATTAAAATTTTATAACGAGGCTCGATAGTTTATTTATTTCCAATATTCATATTTTTATATGTTATATATGATATAAAAAATTTCAATATTTTCCTTCTTCCCCATCACCAAATTTTAGGTTACTTCATCACTAAGAAACTAAGTTAAAAGACTATTAATTAAGGACACATATTTCATATACATTGATAATAACTAAAGTTATATAAATAGGCACGATAGTATATCTATTCTCAATATTCATGTTGTTATATGTTATACATGATATAAACAATTTCAATATTTTTATTTTACCCTATCAGCAAATTTTAGGTTACTTCATCATTAAGAAACTAAGTTAAAAGACTATTATTTAATAACACATATTTCATATACATTGGTAATAATTAAAATTATATAATGAGGTTGGATAGTATATTTATTCCCAATATTCATATTGTTATATGTTATATATGATATAAACAATTTCAATATTTTTCTTCTTCCCTGTCATAAAATTTTAGGTTACTTCATCACTAAGAAACTAAGTTCAAAGACTATTAATTAATGAAGCTTATTTTATATTCATTAATAATAACTAAAATTATATAAAGAGGCTCTGTAGTATATCTATTCCCCATATTCATATTGTTATATGTCATATATGATATAAACAATTTCAAAATTTTGCTTCTTCCCCGTCACCAAATTTTAGGTTACTTCATCACTAAGAAACTAAGTTAAAAGACTATTAATTTATCACACATATTTCATATACATTGATAATAACTAAAGTTAAATAAAGAGGCTCGATAGTATATCTATTCCCCTTATTCATATTGTTATATGTTATATATGATATAAACATTTTCAATATTTTGCTTCTTCTCCGTCACCAAATTTTAGGTTACTTCATCACTAAGAAACTAAGTTAAAAGACTATTAATTAAGCACACATATTTCATATACATTGGTAATAACTAAAGTTATATAAAGAGGCTCGATAGTATATCTATTTTCCATATTCATATTGTTATATGTTACATATAATATCAAAAATTTCAATATTTTGCTTCTTCCCCGTCACCAAATTTTAGGTTACTTCATCACTAAGAAACTAAGTTAAAAGACTATTAATTAAGGACACATATTAAATATACATTGATAATAACTAAAGTTATATAAAGCGGCTCGATAGTATATTTATTCCCCATATTTATATTGTTATATGTTATATATGATATAAACAATTTCAATATTTTTATTTTACCCCGTCACAAAATTTTAGGTTACTTTATCACTAAGAAACTAAGTTAAAAGACTATTAATTAATGACAGATATTCCATATACATTGGTAATAACTAAAGTTATATAAAGAGGATCGATAGTATATCTATTCCCCATATTCATATTGTTATATGTTATATTTGATATAAACAATTTCAATATTTTGCTTCTTCCCCGTCACCAAATTTTAGGTTACTTCATCACTAAGAAATTAAGTTAAAAGACTATTAATTAAGCACACATATTTCATATACATTGATAATAACTAAAGTTATTTAAAGAGGCTTGATAGTATATGTATTCCCCATATTCATATTTTTATATGTTATATATGATATAAAGAATTTCAATATTTTTCTTTTTCCTCATCAGCAAATTTTAGGTTACTTCATCATTAAGAAACTAAGTTAAAAGACTATTATTTAATGACACATATTTCATATACATTGGTAATAATTAAAATTATATAACGAGGCACAATAGTATATTTATTCCCAATATTCATATTTTTATATGTTAAATATGATATAAACAATTTCAATATTTTGCTTGTTCCCCGTCACCAAATTTGAGGTTACTTCATCACTTAGAAACTAAGTTAAAAAACTAATAATTAATGACACATATTTCATATACATTGATAATTACTAAAGTTAAATAAAGAGGATCGATAGTATATCTATTCCCCTTATTCATATTGTTATATGTTTTATATGATATAAACAATTTCAATATTTTGCTTCTTCTCCGTCACCAAATTTTAGGTTACTTCATCACTAAGAAACTATGTTAAAAGACTATTAATTAATGACACGTATTTCATATACATTGGTAATAACTAAAGTTATATAAAGAGGCTTGATAGTATATATATTCAACATATTCATATTGTTATATGTTATATATGATATCAATAATTTCAATATTTTGCTTCTTCCCCGTCACCAAATTTTAGGTTACTTCATCACTAAGAAACTAAGTTAAAAGACTATTAATTAAGGACACATATTAAATATACATTGATAATAACTAAAGTAATATAGAGAGGCTCGAAAGTATATTTATGCCCCATATTCATATTGTTATATGTTATATATGATATAAACAATTTCAATATTTTTATTTTTCCCCGTCACAAAATTTTAGGTTACTTTATCACTAAGAAACTAGGTGAAAAGACTATTAATTAATGACACATATTTCATATACATTGATAATAACTACAATTATATAAAGAGGCTCGATAGTATATCTATTCCCCATATTCATATTATTATATGTTATATATGATATAAACAATATCAATATTTTGCTTCTTCCCCGTCACCAAATTTTAGGTTACTTCATCACTAAGAAATTAAGTTAAAAGACTATTAATTAAGGACACATATTTCATATACATTGATAATAACTAAAGTTATATAAAGAGGCTTGATAGTATATGTATTCCCCATATTCATATTTTGATATGTTATACATGATATAAACAATTTCAATATTTTTATTTTTCCCTATCAGCAAATTTTAGGTTACTTCATCATTAAGAAACTAAGTGAAAAGACTATTAATTAATGACACATATTTCATATACATTGGTAATAACTACAATTATATAAAGAGGCTCGATAGTATATCTATTCCCCATATTCATTTTGTTATACGTTATATATGATATAAACAATTTCAATATTTTGCTTCTTCTCCGTCACCAAATTTTAGGTTACTTCATCACTAAGAAACTAAGTTAAAAGACTATTAATTAACGACACATATTTCATATACCTTCATAATAACTAAAGTTATATAAAGAGGCTCGATAGTATATCTATTCCCCATATTCATATTGTTATATGTTATATATGATATAAACAATTTCAATATTTTGCTTCTTCCCCGTCACCAAATTTTAGGTTACTTCATCACTAAGAAACTAAGTTAAAAGACTATTAATTAATGGCACATATTTCATATACATTGGTAATAACTAAAGTTATATAAAGAGGCTCGATATTATATGTATTCCCCATATTCATATTGTTATATGTTATATATGATATAAAGAATTTCAATATTTTTCTTCTTCCCCGTCACCAAATTTGAGGTTACTTCATCACTTAGAAACTAAGTTAAAAAACTAATAATTAATGACACATATTTCATATACATTGATAATTACTAAAGTTAAATAAAGAGGATCGATAGTATATCTATTCCCCTTATTCATATTGTTATATGTTTTATATGATATAAACAATTTCAATATTTTGCTTCTTCTCCGTCACCAAATTTTAGGTTACTTCATCACTAAGAAACTATGTTAAAAGACTATTAATTAATGACACGTATTTCATATACATTGGTAATAACTAAAGTTATATAAAGAGGCTTGATAGTATATATATTCCCCATATTCATATTGTTATATGTTATATATAATATCAATAATTTCAATATTTTGCTTCTTCCCCGTCATCAAATTTTAGGTTACTTCATCACTAAGAAACTAAGTTAAAAGACTATTAATTAAGGACACATATTAAATATACATTGATAATAACTAAAGTAATATCGAGAGGCTCGAAAGTATATTTATGCCCCATATTCATATTGTTATATGTTATATATGATATAAACAATTTCAATATTTTTATTTTTCCCCGTCACAAAATTTTAGGTTACTTTATCACTAAGAAACTAAGTGAAAAGACTATTAATTAATGACACATATTTCATATACATTGATAATAACTACAATTATATAAAGAGGCTCGATAGTATATCTATTCCCCATATTCATATTGTTATATGTTATATATGATATAAACAATATCAATATTTTTCTTCTTCCCCGTCACCAAATTTTAGGTTACTTCATCACTAAGAAATTAAGTTAAAAGACTATTAATTAAGGACGCATATTTCATATACATTGATAATAACCAAAGTTATATAAAGAGGCTTGATAGTATATGTATTCCCCATATTCATATTGTGATATGTTATACATGATATAAACAATTTCAATATTTTTATTTTTCCCTATCAGCAAATTTTAGGTTACTTCATCATTAAGAAACTAAGTTAAAAGACTATTCATTAATGACACATATTTCATATACATTGGTAATAACTACAATTATATAAAGAGGCTCGATAGTATATCTATTCCCCATATTCATTTTGTTATATGTTATATATGATATAAACAATTTCAGTATTTTGCTTCTTCCCCGTCACCAAATTTTAGGTTACTTCATCACTAAGAAACTAAGTTAAAAGACTATTAATTAATGACAGATATTCCATATACATTGGTAATAACTAAAGTTATATAAAGAGGATCGATAGTATATCTATTCCCCATATTCATATTGTTATATGTTATATATCATATAAACAATTTCAATATTTTGCTTCTTCCCCGTCAACAAATTTTAGGTTACTTCATCACTAAGAAACTAAGTTAAAAGACTATTATTTAATGACACATATTTCATATACATAGGTAATAATTAAAATTTTATAACGAGGCTCGATAGTTTATTTATTTCCAATGTTCATATTTTTATATGTTATATATGATATAAAAAATTTCAATATTTTCCTTCTTCCCCATCACCAAATTTTAGGTTACTTCATCACTAAGAAACTAAGTTAAAAGACTATTAATTAAGGACACATATTTCATATACATTGATAATAACTAAAGTTATATAAATAGGCACGATAGTATATCTATTCTCAATATTCATGTTGTTATATGTTATACATGATATAAACAATTTCAATATTTTTATTTTACCCTATCAGCAAATTTTAGGTTACTTCATCATTAAGAAACTAAGTTAAAAGACTATTATTTAATAACACATATTTCATATACATTGGTAATAATTAAAATTATATAACGAGGTTGGATAGTATATTTATTCCCAATATTCATATTGTTATATGTTATATATGATATAAACAATTTCAATATTTTTCTTCTTACCTGTCACAAAATTTTAGGTTACTTCATCACTAAGAAACTAAGTTCAAAGACTATTAATTAATGAAGCTTATTTTATATTCATTAATAATAACTAAAATTATATAAAGAGGCTCTGTAGTATATCTATTCCCCATATTCATATTGTTATATGTCATATATGATATAAACAATTTCAAAATTTTGCTTCTTCCCCGTCACCAAATTTTAGGTTACTTCATCACTAAGAAACTAAGTTAAAAGACTATTAATTTATCACACATATTTCATATACATTGATAATAACTAAAGTTAAATAAAGAGGCTCGATAGTATATCTATTCCCCTTATTCATATTGTTATATGTTATATATGATATAAACATTTTCAATATTTTGCTTCTTCTCCGTCACCAAATTTTAGGTTACTTCATCACTAAGAAACTAAGTTAAAAGACTATTAATTAAGCACACATATTTCATATACATTGGTAATAACTAAAGTTATATAAAGAGGCTCGATAGTATATCTATTTTCCATATTCATATTGTTATATGTTACATATAATATCAAAAATTTCAATATTTTGCTTCTTCCCCGTCACCAAATTTTAGGTTACTTCATCACTAAGAAACTAAGTTAAAAGACTATTAATTAAGGACACATATTAAATATACATTGATAATAACTAAAGTTATATAAAGAGGCTCGATAGTATATTTATTCCCCATATTCAAATTGTTATATGTTATATATGATATAAACAATTTCAATATTTTTATTTTACCCCATCACAAAATTTTAGGTTACTTTATCACTAAGAAACTAAGTTAAAAGACTATTAATTAATGACAGATATTCCATATACATTGGTAATAACTAAAGTTATATAAAGAGGATCGATAGTATATCTATTCCCCATATTCATATTGTTATATGTTATATATGATATAAACAATTTCAATATTTTGCTTCTTCCCCGTCACCAAATTTTAGGTTACTTCATCACTAAGAAACTAAGTTAAAAGACTATTAATTAAGCACGCATATTTCATATACATTGATAATTACTAAAGTTATATAAAGAGGCTCGATAGTATATGTATTCCCCATATTCATATTGTTATATGTTATATATGATATAAAGAATTTCAATATTTTTCTTCTTCCTCATCAGCAAATTTTAGGTTACTTCATCATTAAGAAACTAAGTTAAAAGACTATTATTTAATGACACATATTTCATATACATGCACATGCCACTCTTAGGGTACGCCTCACTTGGTTGCCTCGAGGTGGTCATTAAGTATAGGGTGTTTTAGAGGTCGCCCTCCTGTCTAAAGATCCAGTTGCCTCGAAACGGTTGCCTCGGATAAAAAGGATCTAGGACATTAGGGTTACCGCTAAGGCGTCCTACTATTGCTTTGGTGACCACACATGTCCCTATAATCGAATTGACCCGAATAACTCCAACGACGGTGCTACCTACTTCTCAATAGTGGGATAGTACTGTCTAAAGGACTCTTACACAGCTTAATTCCTTAGAGTAGGTAGATTTCTCCCGGGTACTTGCTCTTTCAAAAAACAAAAACAACTTTTCGCACCTACACTTTCAAAAAGTTTTCAAACAAACACTTCATACACTCTTGAGGACTGATACAAGAGTTACCTAGAACTTTTCAAAATAAACTTTTTCAAAACCCACAAACACAAGAAAAGCAAACAATTTTTGAAAACATAGTGAGCAAGTACCTAAGAGCCCGTGGATAACCACAGATAGAAAGGGTGCTAACGCCTTCCCTTTCTATAAATCTACCTCCCGAACCGAGAAACATTCTCGAAAAGGAATTTTGCTGTGCTTTTGTCCTTTCCATATTGGAGAACATAAAAGACGGTGGCGACTCTTGCTTACCGCGACATTTTGCGAACCAGCATTTCAAAACAGTCAGTTCTATTTCCACCGATCGCCAGAACTGGCGACTCTACTGGGGATAAAAATAAGTGAGGTGTACCTTAGGATTAGACCACTCTTATGTTTTCAATTGTATGCCTTGTTTGCTTTTATATTTGTGGGCTTGCCTCGGAGTTTCATAGATCCTAACCCGGATCTGGGGAATACCCTTTAGGTAGCATAAGCTGTGAGGGACATGTCCGGCGTAGACCGACACGGGTGAAGCAGTGGCTACGTTGGTGTGACACCTTGGTCTGTACCGATATCCCTTGTGTTGGAACGAGGAGAATATGGGTCTTCTGAGGAGTCATTAAGCACCAACCGACCTTAGAACCCTAAATTGACCCAACTTGGCCATAGAATAGTAGCAGTATGCTACACTCATTGAGGCTAAACTCTCGCGATGGTTCTGGCCGCAAGAAAAGATTGCGACGCTGGAGTTATGATCGATTGAGGGTAGTCAGTGATATTGAGATCCTCTAGAACCCGGTTACTATTTTCTAGGACAGGTCTTAACCAACGAAACTGAAAGAGGGTAGTACCTAAACTTCATGCTGGCCTAAACTTTAAGGGCTTTCTGGTGTGACTTGTGTTCCTTAAAACTTGAACTACTTGCATGTTCTTATCTGACAACATGAGTTCCTTGCAGGTTTTGTTTACAGTCCTTAATCTGGACTCATAACAGGGTTTACTTACATCACTCCACGCATAGCATAACATCATACCATCATACCATTGCATACATCCTACATAAGGACTAATCCATTTCAAGGATCTCAAGGGCTTGTGATGCAGGTCATGATGAACCAAAATGTCTAGCAAGGGGCAAAGGGGATTTATTTTCCTCTAGCCAGGTTGATGACTTGAGTCAGGGGCTATGACCCACTCGATATGGTGAGCTTTGACTCTTGGAGAAGGACTCTCAACAACATGAAGTTCCTTCAATCAAGCTACCGGATTCAAGTTCTAACAAGTTTCTCTGTTAACCCCGCGAGGTCCTTGAAAACATTGCATGCATATCATACATATCATTGCATTACAGGTACCCCTTTTTTACAGGTCACTTACCTTCTTCGCTGTTTATTTCAGCAATCATCATGAATCCTGAACCTTCCGCTGAACAAGCTATCAAGGCCCTCCAGGCCCATAATGCCCAGTTCCAGGAGTTGGTTATGAGCCTAGCCCAAGGTCAACAGGAGTTGAAGACCCTGCTTATGAAGAAGAAGAAGAAGAGGACTGTTTTGTTCAACCCTAGACGCAGATCTGGGAATGGATCACAAAATGAGGCTGATCTGGTTACTTCCTCTGTAGGGAAGGACAGTCCCCAAGATAGAAGGGTTCCTAGTCCCATGGTCTCCGACAACGAGACGGATTGCAATGATGAACAGTATCCTCCTGCTGAGGATAAGTACAAACAGCTCGAAGACCGGTTAAGTGCTATGGAGATACCGAAAGTGCCCGGCCTGGACTTCGAAGATCTAGGTCTATCCTCTAGGGTGGTGATCCCACATAAGTTCAAGGCGCCTGCCTTTGCCAAATATGACGGAGCTTCCTGTCCTAAGTTTCACCTCCGTTCATACGTAAGGAAGATCCAGCCCTACACGGCAGACAAGAATTTGTGGATTCACTTCTTTCAGGACAGTCTGTCAGGGACTCAACTCGAGTGGTTCTATCAGTTGGAAGGAGCCAACATCCACAACTGGGAGGACCTTGCTGCTGCCTTTTACAAGCAATATTAGTATAATTCCGACCTCGCTCCTACGCGTACCCAACTCCAGGGTATGTCACTGGGGACGAGTGAAGGATTTAAAGAATATGCTCAAAAGTGGAGAGACCTGGCTGGAAGGGTGCAGCCGCCTTTGACTGACCGTGAGCTCGTTGATATGTTTCTGGGGACCCTGTCTGGTCCGTTCTTCAACCATCTGATTGGAAATTCCTCTGCTGGGTTTACAGATCTGATCTTGACTGGTGAGAGGATAGAAGCTGGTATCAAGTCTGGGAAGATACAAAAGGGTGACTCCTCGAACACTGAGAAGAAACCATTCAAGAAAGAATCTAGTGCTGTCTATGGTTCAAGAGGGCAGAATAGGTCCGAACACCGCCAAGCTTCAATGCGGTAGTTATTTCAAAACCGGCCAGTGATCCTCAACATCGCAACCAACAAAGGGAGGAGAGACCTAGAAGGCAATTCACTCCCCTCAGCATGACCTTGTCCCAGATATTGCCACAGTTGCTGAAGACCAATTTGGTACTCCTAAGGGACCCTCCTAAGAATCCCAACAATACACCTTCAAGGTATAACCCCAACGCCCGCTGCGCTTATCACTCTGACAGCCCGGGGCATGCTACAGATGATTGTTGGACTTTGAGGAACAAGGTTCAGGATCTAATCGATGCAAAGGAGGTCGAGTTCGAAGCGCCCGAGACTCCCAATGTGATCACTGCTCCCTTGCCAAAACATGGCTAGGATTGAGAAAAAAAACTTTTGTTCATTCGAATGTTCAAGTTGTATTTTTCTTTGATTGTTCAAACAATTATTGTCATGACAAACTTTTTTATTTCATTAATGCATTACACGTGTCTATTTTGAAGTAATTGTGTTTACTATATTCAAAATTGCTTTTATTTTTTGATATTCAACTCTCGATTGAAAATTCTAAGCCTTTTGAGGGAGGATGACGAAAACGATACCATGATCTTTATAGTATGCTTTTGAATAGACCCCGCTGATGACGTACAGGCATTGTTTCAAATCCTAAACAGTGGAGTTATAAGGAATATAATCCCTCGTCAACCCCTCTGAGCCAAAGAAGTTGGAGTTTTTCTTTTCGAAAATTAAAACCCTTAATCATAACCTGGGGCAGAGTAGTTCTCTCAGTTGATCCAAGTGCACAATGGATGACATCAAAGGAGTCCTTTCAAAGCAAAAGACAATTATGGTTCCGAATAATCATAAAGACAGGCAATCATTACCAAAAAAAAAACACTAAAGCCCAACAAGTCAAAACCTATGAAGGAGACTTACAAAACTGGGGCATCCCGCTGACTGTAATCACAAAAGAAACAGTTCAGGCAAAAAATAGGGATAACGAAATCAAAAAGAAAGAGGTCCTACAAACCCTCGACAAAAAATGACTGCCTATTCAAAATAAATTGTCAATATCCGAACCATCACCGGAATATCAGAGCAAAGACTCAAACAAGGTCTAATGCACGATTAGATGAGTTTAGGATCGAAGAACATCACGAATAACGGGTGGGTATAAATATAATTTGAGCCTTTATCCTTTGTTTCTTAAACCGTGAACCAGGCCACGTTATAACCCTTAAAAGTCCTAGCTGAAGCATGGGTTAGTTCGAAAGCATACTGTTACAACGGTATCCTGACTCCTTAAGGCTTGCGGTAAAATAACGAGTTGACATCACATTTTACAAAATTTGCTTGTTTTACTGAAAAATGCATTTTCAAAAACTTCAAGACAGACATAAGCTTTGCATTCTTAGAATAATATTGTTTGCATATGATTATTTGTTCGAACAACAGAGAAATTCGCACGATGAATATCTTATGAACAAAAAAATCTTCTCAACGAAAAAAGGGCATCTCAAGTGGAAAAGAAAAAAAAACACTTCCAACCATGGGGCAGACGTGATCATTGTCCATCATCTGGGGCAGTTAAGTCAAGATTCAGAGAATCTCTCAAAATGCCAAACAGCCAGGGGCAAACCTCCATCTGAGTCACTTGGGGCATGGGACATGAATGCCAGCAACGAATCTTGCATGATCCAACGAAGATCTTCTGGTAGTATGGCAACACAACGCTACTGACGGTAACAACTCCCTACGCTCTGAGAATGTGGACATGGTCGGAAAAATACTGCGCATAATCAAAGACCCGCTAGGTTGACACACCTAGGCAAAAATAAGGGCTTCCCGGCGAACCAAAAGGGTTCGGGCAAAAATAAGGGATGAAAATGAAAAAATATGTACACCCGGCAAGTCGAAAACCTGAAAAGGCGGCTTGGGCAAAAATGGGTATCCCGAGGAACTGAAAACCTGAAAGGGTGGTCCAGGCAAAAATTAGGGATCAAAGCGTACGACTATGTCCTGTCATCTCGTCACTTGCCTACCAGAAGAGGATTTGTAAATCGGCAGTTATCAAGCACGTCATAGGCCTTCTTCTCCCGCAGAAACTGGGGCAATAAGAATTGTCCAAACTGTACAGTTACTCTGTCCACCAAGGTACCAAGGTAGGTCCGGCTGAAGAATCTGACCAAGACATCTTCACTCCCCGCAGAGTAAGACAGGTTTCAGCAATACTCTCCCCCGAGCATAGTTGGTCTCCCTTCAGCCCTAATAAGGCACAATATCTCCAGCAAGTCAGCGATACTCCTCCCAAGCAGAGTTAGTCTACTGTCAGCCTCAAGGAAGTTGGATACCCCCAGAAGATCTCTATATTGCCCAACAGAGTATACAGATGTTCCTAAGCAAGCATCCCCGGCAGTCTTAATATAAGATTGTTTCCCGACGGAATACCAGACACCCCAGTGGAATCAATCTCCCTAGTACAGTCCAAAAGTTTCCCCAAGAGAGTTGAATCATCCTCCCCAGTAGATTCTGGAAGCTTATCCCCAGTAGATTCTGGAAGCTTATCCCTTGCATATTACATATCTCTCCCCGACCATGTTCAGAGGTTATTCCCCACCAGAGCCTATAACTGGGTTATCCTCAGCTAACTACCAAGGAAAGATCGTCCTCGGCGAAGTTCTTCCTATCCCCCAGCGGAGTTCATCAAATTCCCCAACATAACTGATCAATGGAATCCCCAGCGGAGTTCTCATTAAAATCTCAGTGAAGCATCTCTTCCCCACAGAGTAATTATCCGCAGAGTAATCTCTCCAACAATTTTATTCCCCAACGGAGTCATCTTCTCCTACAGGTTTATTCTTACAATCATCGGCCCCAGCGGAAATGAAGAACCCTACTCTTCAACGTCGGCCCAGGATTTAACTTCCCGGCGTTCGTCAAGGATTTATTTTCCTAGACGAAAATACATTCATAAACATTTCACATTTTATACATCCTGCTTACATACATGATAAAGTGAATACGACACAATCTCATTTATTCCTGAGAACATCATGACATCATGCATTTCATACATCATGACATTGCATACAACTAATGTTTTTCCATTTCAGGAAAAGGTCAATCAAAAGATGGCTACCATCAACCTTCTGAAGTTCCAGATTCGATACCTGTATCTAGCCAGGGCATATCTATGAGCGATTGATTGTGGATTCGATACCTGTATCTAGCCAGGGCATATCTACATGAAGAGTTTGAAGTTCCAGATTCGATACCTGTATCTAGCCAGGGCATATCTGTGAGTGATTGATTGTAGATCTATACCTGAAACCAGCCAGGAAAGTTATCTATGTTAAAGAGATTTCAGAAATGGCTTAGAGATGCTCCGGACCCGGATGCTATTCTATCGCTTATTCAGAGGTTCTTCCCAGAAATGGCTTAGAGGTGCTCCAGATCCGGATGCTATTCTTTTGCTTATTCAGAGTTTCCCTTCAGAGATAGCTTAGAGATGCTCCAGATCCGGATGCTATTCTTTTTCTTATTCAAAGTTTCTTTTCAAAGATAGCTTGGAAATGCTCCAGATCCGGATGCTATTCTATTGCTTATTCAGAGTTTCCCTTCAGAGATAGCTTGGAAATGCTCCAAACATGGATGCTATTCTTTTGCTTACTCAGAGTTTCTTTTCAGAGATAGCTTGGAAATGCTACAGATCCGGATGCTATTCTATTGCTTATTCAGAGTTTCCTTTCAGAGATGGCCTAGAGATTCTCCAGATCCGGATGCTATTCTATTGCTTATTCATAGATTTCCTTCTAGAGATAGTTCAGTTGCGACCCAGGCATGGTGACATTCTGATACTTATTCCAGATTTCTTTTCAGAGATAGCTTAGAGATGCTCAAGATCCGGATGCTATTCTATTGCTTATTCAGAGTTTCCTTCTAGAGATAGTTCAGTTGCGACCCAGATATGGCGACATTCTGATACTTATTCCAGATTTCCTTTCAGAAATAGCTTAGAAATGCTCCAGATTCTGATGTTATTCTATCGCTTATTCGGATTTCCTTTCAAGAGATAGCTTAGAGATGCTCCTGACCCGGACGCTATTCTATTGCTTATTCAGATTCCAACTTCTAAAGACAACTTAGAGATGCTCCAGGCCCGGATGCTATTCTATTGTTTAATCCAGATTCATTCAAAAGACAGTCCAGGCACGATCCAGATTCAGATGACATTCTGCCACTCGTTCAGACGTCAGTAATTAGACATAGACTAGATATGCTCCAGACACGGAAGCCATTCTATTGCTTATTCAAATTCTCCTATCCATCATATCTCCAAATGGAATCTGTAAGCCCATTCCCGACATCACATTGCTGATATTCTACTATGCGAGTGCAAATTTCTGGGCACTCTAGTGTTCAATCATCTTCCACCTTCAGATCACGAAAGGCACGCAAGCCAATCTACATCCTCAGGTCTAAGAAGATTGAACAGGGGCAACTGTTGTACCCCAAAATTTTCCCTCCCATATTCTTCAAAGTTTGTCAAGAATCATCTTCAAAATGGTTCAAGACTACTCAAGGGTTGCACAGTCCAAATGCCTCCTAAGCCAGTCAAAATTAGGGTTTTGGTTCCTTCAGTGAATTTAAAGTTTTCAGTGGTCCAATCAAGTCCCATAGGCCTATATACATTGTCAAGCATCTACATGCCAAGTCTCAAGACTCATAGAGGCAAATTGCACAGTCAAAAAGCCCATTTGCTTCACAATCAACTGTAGGGGCAAAATGGTCATTTTACAGTCAAAAGTCAAAATTTTTGGTCAACATCTTATTTTGAGTACACAATCATCATTTGATCAAGTCTTGATCATGATTCCACAAGCATGGCTCAAAAATCATCAAGATGAAAAAGTTACTATTTTTGGACAGTAGAAAAGTCAACTGTATCTTGACCAAGGCATAACTTTTACAAGGTTCATCAGAAAAATCCCATACAATGCTCATTTTGAAGGGGATGACATTTCCTACAACTCATCTTCACATTCCAAGTCCAAGAAATGCTCCCACAAAAAGTTATCAATTTCTACATTATAGGTCAATTTCAAAAGTCAACAAAAATGCACTTTAAGTCAAAGACCATAACTTGATATTGGTAAAGCCAAATGACATGGGACCAAAGGCATTGGTTAGAGGACTTCAATACCTTTCCAAAATGTCAAAGAACATGTTCATATGATCAAAATTGAGCAAGATATGCATTGGAGAAGTTGGGAAATTTTTGTGAATTTGCAAAAGTCAACTTTGCTCAAAACACTTCATTTTTGCTAATGGGTCTCAAATTTCTTCTTGAAACATTGTCCAAGGCTTATGCACGACCCATTGAGATTAAATTCAATTATTTTCTTATTTTTATTAATTAATTGGATTTTTAATTGATTATTAATTCATTTAATTCATTTAATTGCAGGAAAATACCAAGATGTGATTTCTAAATCTTTTTGTGAAGCAAAAGTGGTCAACATATGCTGGAGATTTCGTGTATCAATCAAGGGGACCAAAATCTCCAAAATTAGCAAGTTTTGTCAATCAAAAAGATGCAAAAATATTTGATTGAAAATCAAATATACAAATCATAATTCCATGGATCTTTGACCAAGATTTTAACCTAAATCAATTCTATTATATATACTGAAGCTAACCCTAATGCATCACACGTGAAAAATTGCTGCACAAAGCCATAACCATATTCAAAAAAATCAAGAAAAAGTCAAAATTGTTTTCCAGGTTCTAGCACGATTCCAAGGCATTTGTTGATTCCAATACATTGCTGGAGGTGTGAGGAATCTTTTGCAATCAAATTCGCACGCCAGAACTCAAGAAATTGTTGCATACAGATCCACGGTTTGCGTTTTTTCTTGAAATCATATTGATGAATTCACGCATAATTAACATGTTTTATTGATTGTGTTGCATTGCCAGAGATCATACCAAGCTCATGATATCATTCAATTGGATTAAAACACCCTAAAACAGAAATTGCCATTGATGAATGTTAGGGTTTCCAAGTTCTTAAATTGGGGCTTTGTGATATAGGAAAAATTAGACCTCAAGAGACCCATGGTTAAACTCGTTGAGACCAGACGAATTCAATGGACATGTCGCGAAATATTTATGTGAAGCATACGTCTATTCGCTATTTTTCCTCATCCTGTTTTGTGGGGGTTAAAAACCCCCGCTATCTAATGTATAATTTGCAGGTTTAGGGAAGAAGATCATGATTTGGTGAAGCGTCATTGGGAAATTCAAAAAGCAGCGCACGTGATTTTGTTTCCAGCATAATTATCATGTTTGTTATATTATATTTACTCATTATTATTCCAACAAATGCAGCGTGATGGCCTAGTGGTTGGTGAGGTGGCTGTGAATCATTGGGACCTGGGTTCAATTCCCAGGTCCCCCCAAAACTATTATTTGTTGTTTTTCTTCACCTAATCATGTGCAGGCTTTCAAGTGATGTCCACCATGCACATTCCAATCCTAGATGCCATGTGTCCTGAAGCATAGATTTGATGGCTATGAGATTCTGAACACCATGCACTCAGTCAACCAACAGGCACTTGATCCAGAAAGTCAACGAAGGCTTGATGTTAATGGGCTGGAATTGCTAACACAAACCTCCATATTGGGCCCATCACCCCCCTGGTTTACTATTTCTTTTTATTTTCTTTTTTCTTTTTAATTTCTTTTATTAATTACCATTATTATTATTTAACTAACAAATAAATTATTTTTATAATAAATTCAGATAATCAAAAGATGTAAATATTTTTATTATTTATTATTTTTACTATTAATCATTATTTTTGTAAATAAATGTAAATTAATTAATTTAGTTAAATTAGGTTTAACTTTAATCTTTTTCTCAATAAATAAAACAAACTTAGAATTAGGGTTTTTCTTTTGAGAATTTTAATTCCTTTTATTTTATTTTCATTAAAACCTAAAAAACATAAAAAAATACTTTTTCTTGTAATTACTTAATTAATTAGTAAATTAGGTTTAATATTTAATAAATTGCAAAAAAGGACAAACTTCTTTCTTTTCTCAAAAAGGGTCAAAACCCTAAGGACGTCCCGATTCAATTTCTTTTCGCGCATTATTATTTTTTATTATATTTTATGTATCTGCTCCGAGTATGTAATAGATAATTAAGACCTCTTTTATCGCTTTATTTATTTTCTCGCATTTATTTCTAAACGGGTTATGTTTTTGGCGATGTATATACCCGCGCCTTGTAATAGCGTAGATTTACCTTCCGCAATTTATTTCCCGCAAACTATTAACTGTTAATTATGCATGCAAGATTTGTCTGAAAAATAAAATCAATCCGTAGCTCACAAATAACATGTACAAGATAATCTTAACTGAATTTAACACACATGCACATGCCACTCTTAGGATACGCCTCACTTGGTTGCCTCGAGGTGGTCATTAAGTATAGGGTGTTTTAGAGGTCGCCCTCCTGTCTAAAGATCCAGTTGCCTCGAAACGGTTGCCTCGGATAAAAAGGATCTAGGACATTAGGGTTACCGCTAAGGCGTCCTACTATTGCTTTGGTGACCACACATGTCCCTATAATTGAATTGACCCGAATAACTCTAACGACGGTGCTACCTACTTCTCAATAGTGGGATAGTACTGTCTAAAGGACTCTTACACAGCTTAATTCCTTAGAGTAGGTAGATTTCTCCCGGGTACTTGCTCTTTCAAAAAACAAAAACAACTTTTCGCACCTACACTTTCAAAAAGTTTTCAAACAAACACTTCATACACTCTTGAGGACTAATACAAGAGTTACCTAGAAGTTTTCAAAACAAACTTTTTCAAAACCCACAAACACAAGAAAAGCAAACAATTTTTGAAAACATAGTGAGCAAGTACCTAAGAGCCCGTGGATAACCACGGATAGAAAGGGTGCTAACGCCTTCCCTTTCTATAAATCTACCTCCCGAACCGAGAAATATTCTCGAAAAGGAATTTTGCTGTGCTTTTGTCCTTTCCATGTTGGAGAACATAAAAGACGATGGCGACTCTTGCTTACCGCGACATTTCGCGAACCAGCATTTCAAAACAGTCAGTTCTATTTCCACCGATCACAAAAGGCATCGAGGTTGATCCTGCCAAAGTCAAAGCTATACAAGAAATGCATGCTCCTCGCACTGAGAAGGAAGTCAGAGGTTTCTTGGGACGCCTAAACTACATCGCTAGGTTCATTTCTCACTTAACATCTACCTGTGAGCCAATCTTCAAGATGTTGAAGAAAGACCAGGTTGTCAGATGGAATGACGAATGCCAGATTTCCTTTGACAAAATCAAAGAATATTTTCTAGAACCTCTTGTCTTGATGCCACCCGTCGAAGGAAGACCGCTAATCATGTATCTGATCGTCCTAGAGAATTCAATGGGGTATGTATCGGGGCAGCATGACGAGTCTGGCCGAAAAGAGCATGCCATTTATTACCTTAGAAAAAAGTTTACCAATTGTGAAATAAGATATTCACTACTCGAGAAAACTTGTTGCGCTTTGGTATGGGCTGCTCGCCGGCTAAGGCAGTACATGTTGACTCATACCACTTTGCTGATATCTAAGATGGATCCGATCAAATACATCTTCGAGAAGCCTGCTTTATCTGGAAGGATAGCTAGATGGCATATGATCCTAATAGAATACGATATACAATACACAACCCAGAAAGCTATAAAAGGGAGTGTGCTAGCTGATCATCTGGCCTATCAAGTTGTAGAAGATTATCAATCTATGAAGTTCGACTTCCCTGACAAAGACACCATGACATTGGGCAATGTTGAAAATTTCAGACCATATGACGGACCGGAACAAGGATCCCGATGGACCCTGTACTTTGATGGAGCCTCCAATGCACTTGGCAACGGTATCGGTGCGGTACTCATATCCCCAGAAGGTTTCCATACTCCTTTCACCACCAGACTTTGCTTCAATTGTACGAACAACATGGCAGAGTATGAAGCGTGCATCTTTGGACTCAAGGCTGCCATAAACTTATGAATCAAATATTTAGTTATGTTTGGGGACTCAGCTTTGGTTATCAGTCAAATCAAAGAAGAGTGGGACACTAAGCATCCAAACCTCATCCCTTGCAAAGGACATGTTCTGACATTGCTACCACATTTCGAGCAGATTACCTTCGCGCACTTCCTGCGAGAAGAAAATCAGCTAGCAGATGCTCTAGCTACAATGTCATCCATGTTTAAACTTAATTGGGATAACGAGGCTCCCCAGATCACCATTGAACGGATGGACGAACCAGCGTACTATCATGAGATTAATACCAAAGAAGTAGTGGACCAGCCTTGGTTTCGTGAAGTCAAAAGGTATCTCGAGGCTCAAGAATATCCTGAAGGAGCTTCAGACATGACAAAAAGTTCTTAAGGAGATTCTCCACTAAGTTCTTCCTAAGTAATGGCATCCTGTACAAGCGCAATCATGATTCTATTCTGCTCCGTTGTGTGGACAAGATTGAAGCTGAAAGGATTATGGATGAACTGCATGAAGGTACCTTTGGCACTCACTCTAGCAGGCATACGATGGCAAAGAAGATTCTACGGGAAGGCTACTATTGTTCTACCATGGAAGCAGACTGCTATCAACACTCCCGGACTTGTTATAAGTGTCAAATCTATGCAGACAAGGTGCACGTGCCTCCGGTTCCTCTGAATGTCTTAACATCTCCTTGGCCCTTCGCTATGTGGGGAATCAACATGATTGGAGAGATCAAGCCTACAACATCCAATGGACACCGCTTCATTCTGGTAACCATTGATTGCTTCACAAAGTGGGTCGAAGCAGCTTCCTTCGCATCCGTTACTAAGAATGTTGTTGCCCGCTTCATCAAGCAGAATCTTATTTGACGGTACGGTATCCCCGAAAGGATCATCACCGATAACGGTACAAACCTTAACAATACTATGATCACCCTTTGTGCGAGCAGTTAAAGATTCAACATCACAATTGATCCCCCTACCGGCCAAAGATGAATGGTGTTGTCGAAGCTGCTAACAAAAATATCAAAAAGATCATACAAAAAATGACAGTCACCTACAAGGACTGGCATGAGATGCTACCGTTTGCTCTCCACGGGTACTGTACCACGGCTCGCACTTCAATTGGGGCAACGCCCTATTCTTTATTTTATGGCATGGAGGTTGTTTTACCTATTGAGGCCCAGATCCCCTCTTTAAGAGTCATGAAGGATGCAGGTTTGAGTGAAGACGATTGGATCCAAACCCGACTTGATTATTTGAACTTAATTGACGAGAAGAGACTTATTTTGGTTTTCCATGGTCAGACGTATCAAAAGCGGATGATCAAGACTTTCAACAAGAAAGTCAGACGCCAAGAGTATCAAGTCGGAGATCTTGTAATCAAGCGCATCATCTTGCCACAACGTAATCTCAGGGGCAAATGGACTCCTACCTATGAAGGACCATTTGTAATCAAGAACATCTTTTCTGGTGGGGCAATGATCTTAACCACCATGGACGGCGATGATCTTCCGCACCCTGCGAACGCAGACATAGTCAAAAGATAATATGCATAAGAGACCCGCTAGGTTGACACACCTAGGAAAAACAAGGGCATCCCGGCGAACCAAAAAGGTTCGGGCAAAAATTAGGGATAAAACAAAAAAATCTATACACCCGGTGTTGTACCCCAAAATTTGCCCTCCCATAATTCTTCAAGAAAATGCCAAGTCAAGCTTCAAAGTTCCCCAAGGGTTGCACAGTGCAAGAGCCTCCTATACAGTCAAGATTAGGGTTTTTGTTCTGATCAAGAAAATGAAGTTTCCAAAGGTCCAATCAAGTCTCATATGCCTACAAATATGGTCAAGCATCCTCATACCAAGTTTCAAGACATTCAGCACAAAATTGCACAGTCAAAAACCCTAATTGCACTACAGTCAACTATAGGGGCAAAATGGTCATTTGGCAGTCAAAAGTTCAAATTTTTGGTCAATATATCATTTTGAAGCCACAAACATCATTTGATCAATGCTTGATCATGATTCTCAAAGTTTGGCTAAAAAATCATCAAAATGCAAAAGTTTCCTTATTTGGACAGCTGAAAAAGTCAACTGTAAATTGACCAGGGCATAACTTTCACATGGATTATCAGAAATATTCCATCCAAAGCTCATTTTGAAGAGAAAGACATTTCCTACAACTCATATTCATACTTCAAGCCCAAGAAATGCTCTCACAAAAAGTTATCAATTTCAACATTATAGGTCATTTTCAAAAGTCAACAAAAAGGGACTTTAAGTCAAAGGCCATAACTTGAGATTGGTAAATCAAAATGACATGGGACCAAAGACATTGGTTAGAGGACTCAAAGACCTTTTTAAAATGTCCAAGAACATGAGAAAAGCTTAAAAATTGAGCAAGTTATGCCTTGTGGAAGTTGAGAAATTTTTGGATATTTTGAAAAGTCAACATGGATTCAAATGACCTAAAATTGCTAATGGGCCCATTTTTCTTCCATGATTCATCATCCATGACATGTGCACGACCACTTGGCCCAAAGGGAAGTATTTTTTCATTTTTTATTTATTTATGTGAATTTTTATTTATATTAATTCATTTAAATCAAAATAAATACATGGAAAATACTTAACCTAAAGTTTTAAATCTTTTTGTGCATGTTTTATACTCAAGATTTCGTGTACAACTAAATAGGGAAAGATTTGGACTGATTGATCATGATTTGAACAAAAAGCACATGGAAAATATTTGGAAAATAATGATGGAAAATCAAATCTTCAAAACCATCATTGCAAGGGATTTGATTTGTTTTTCTTAACCTAATTGATTCATACATAAGCCAGGAACACAACCCTAATGATCACACACACGCAGCTGCTCGGAAAAACCATTATCAAACTTGGAAATTTGGCCAAAAAACTCAATTCTGAAAACTCCCTTAGAGATCGATTCAAGCCTCAAAACCTATTCCATTAGCTTCCTCAAGCATCACTGAACGTATTCCAATCACAAACATCAAAGATAACCTCTTGAAACGCTGTACAGAAGTCCCACTTTTCTTACTTTTTTGCATAATCGTATTTCAAGATTTAGGCATTTTTATTGCATATTGTTAATGGATTTATGTTAATTAAGGTGTTCTGAAGCTAACCGTTTACATTAATTGTGTTTTCGTGTACTGTATGCAATTATGCCATTGATGCAGATTAGGGTTCATGAAGCTTGAAATTGGGCGTTTCATGATATGGAAAAATTGAAACCTCTGAGTATCACCATTAGAATTAGCAGGCTTGGACGATTAGGAATCCATCATCGCGCTCAATTTATGAGCGTCCTAGGCTTATTCGCTATTTTCTGGAAAGTGGCCTAACATGACGTTTGCAAAACCGTGGCCATTGTTGTTATATTTTCAGGAACGAAGAAGAAGACAACTAGGTGGCAGGGAGTGATTGGACCTTTTAAAATTTCGCGCTAAAAGCACTTACGCGTGTTTTTGTCCTTATAATATTTGTTTGATCTTTGATATACAAAGCACGCGTTCAGTACAACTGGCAAGGCATAAGGCTGGCAACATTCTTGACTTGGGTTCGAGCCCCAGGTCTTCATTATCTCTCATATTATTTTTCAAATAACAATCACATGCAGGTTAACGTTGATGTCCCATGATACACCTTCATAATCAAGCGTGCCACGTCCATCTCCGAATCAAATCAAAGGCCATGGATTGAAGAACACAATGCACCCCAGTCAACATGCCAGCACACTGCCTGGAAAAGTCAAACGGACCATGCTAAATGGGCCTGAATTGCTTGGGCTATACCTCCATATTGGGGTCTGAACCCCCAGGTTTGCATATTTTTATTTTTCTTTATTTCTTTTTGTATTATTATTTTTACTTCCCTTTTAATTATTATTTATTAATTAGCTTCATTATTTTCATAAAATGCAAAACAATTAAAAAAATCAGAAAAGACTAAATTAAAAGACTATTAATTAATGACACATATTTCATATACATTGATAATAACTACAATTATATAAAGAGGCTCGATAGTATATCTATTCCCAATATTCATATTGTTATATGTTATATATGATATAAACAATTTCAATATTTTTATTTTTCCCCATCACAAAATTTTAGGTTACTTTATCACTTAGAAAGTAAGTTAAAAGACTATTAATTAATGACACATATTTCATATACATTGATAATAACTACAATTATATGAAGAGGCTCGATAGTATATCTATTCCCCATATTCATATTGTTATATGTTATATATCATATAAACAATTTCAATATTTTGCTTCTTCCCCGTCAACAAATTTTAGGTTACTTCATCACTAAGAAACTAAGTTAAAAGACTATTATTTAATGACACATATTTCATATACATTGGTAATAATTAAAATTTTATAACGAGGCTCGATAGTTTATTTATTTCCAATATTCATATTTTTATATGTTATATATGATATAAACAATTTCAATATTTTCCTTCTTCCCCATCACCAAATTTTAGGTTACTTCATCACTAAGAAACTAAGTTAAAAGACTATTAATTAAGGACACATATTTCATATACATTGATAATAACTAAAGTTATATAAATAGGCACGATATTATATCTATTCTCAATATTCATGTTGTTATATGTTATACATGATATAAACAATTTCAATATTTTTATTTTTCCCTATCAGCAAATTTTAGGTTACTTCATCATTAAGAAACTAAGTTAAAAGACTATTATTTAATAACACATATTTCATATACATTGGTAATAATTAAAATTATATAACGAGGCTGGATAGTATATTTATTCCCAATATTAATATTGTTATATGTTATATATGATATAAACAATTTCAATATTTTTCTTCTTCCCCGTCACAAAATTTTAGGTTACTTCATCACTAAGAAACTAAGTTCAAAGACTATTAATTAATGACGCTTATTTCATATACATTGATGATAACTAAAGTTATATAAAGAGGCTCAATAGTATATCTATTCCCCATATTCATATTGTTATATGTTATATATGATATAAACAATTTCAATATTTTGGTTCTTCCCCGTCACGAAATTTTAGGTTAATTCATCATTAAGAAACTAAGTTAAAAGACTATTAATTAATGACACATATTTCATATACATTGGTAATAACTAAAGTTATATAAAGAGGCTCGATAGTATATCTATTCCTCATATTTATATTGTTATATGTTATATATGATATAAACAATTTCAATATTTTTATTTGTCCCTATCAGCAAATTTTAGGTTACTTCATCACTAAGAAACTAAGTTAAAAGACAATTATTTAATGTCATATATTTCATATACATTGGTAATAATTAAAATTATATAAAGAGGCTCTGTAGTATATCTATTCCCCATATTCATATTGTTATATATCATATATGATATAAACAATTTCAAAATTTTGCTTCTTCCCCGTCACTAAATTTTAGGTTACTTCATCACTAAGAAATTAAGTTAAAAGACTATAAATTAAGGACACATATTTCATATACATTGATAATAACTAAAGTTATATAAAGAGGCTTGATAGTATATGTATTCCCCATATTCATATTGTTATATGTTATACATGATATAAACAATTTAAATATTTTTATTTTTCCCTATCAGCAAATTTGTGGTTACTTCATCATTAAGAAACTAAGTTAAAAGACTATTATTTAATAACACATATTTCATATACATTGGTAATAATTAAAACTATATAACGAGGTTGGATAGTACATTTATTCCCAATATTCATATTGTTATATGTTATATATGATATAAACAATTTCAATATTTTTCTTCTTCCCCGTCACAAAATTTTAGGTTACTTCATCACTAAGAAACTAAGTTAAAAGACTATTAATTAATGACACTTATTTTATATTCATTAATAATAAATAAAATTATATAAAGAGGCTCTGTAGTATATCTATTCCCCATATTCATATTGTTATATGTCATATATGATATAAACAATTTCAAAATTTTGCTTCTTCCCCGTCACAAAATTTTAGGTTACTTCATCACTAAGAAACTAAGTTAAAAGACTATTAATTAATTACACATATTTCATATACATTGATAATAACTAAAGTTAAATAAAGAGGCTCGATAGTATATCTATTCCCCTTATTCATATTGTTATATGTTATATATGATATAAACAATTTCAATATTTTGCTTCTTCTCCGTCACCAGATTTTAGGTTACTTCATCACTAAGAAACTAAGTTAAAAGACTATTAATTAATGACACATATTTCATATACATTGATAATAACTACAATTATATAAAGAGGCTCGATAGTATATCTATTCCCAATATTCATATTGTTATATGTTATATATGATATAAACAATTTCAATATTTTTATTTTTCCCCATCACAAAATTTTAGGTTACTTTATCACTTAGAAAGTAAGTTAAAAGACTATTAATTAATGACACATATTTCATATACATTGATAATAACTACAATTATATGAAGAGGCTCGATAGTATATCTATTCCCCATATTCATATTGTTATATGTTATATATCATATAAACAATTTCAATATTTTGCTTCTTCCCCGTCAACAAATTTTAGGTTACTTCATCACTAAGAAACTAAGTTAAAAGACTATTATTTAATGACACATATTTCATATACATTGGTAATAATTAAAATTTTATAACGAGGCTCGATAGTTTATTTATTTCCAATATTCATATTTTTATATGTTATATATGATATAAACAATTTCAATATTTTCCTTCTTCCCCATCACCAAATTTTAGGTTACTTCATCACTAAGAAACTAAGTTAAAAGACTATTAATTAAGGACACATATTTCATATACATTGATAATAACTAAAGTTATATAAATAGGCACGATATTATATCTATTCTCAATATTCATGTTGTTATATGTTATACATGATATAAACAATTTCAATATTTTTATTTTTCCCTATCAGCAAATTTTAGGTTACTTCATCATTAAGAAACTAAGTTAAAAGACTATTATTTAATAACACATATTTCATATACATTGGTAATAATTAAAATTATATAACGAGGCTGGATAGTATATTTATTCCCAATATTAATATTGTTATATGTTATATATGATATAAACAATTTCAATATTTTTCTTCTTCCCCGTCACAAAATTTTAGGTTACTTCATCACTAAGAAACTAAGTTCAAAGACTATTAATTAATGACGCTTATTTCATATACATTGATGATAACTAAAGTTATATAAAGAGGCTCAATAGTATATCTATTCCCCATATTCATATTGTTATATGTTATATATGATATAAACAATTTCAATATTTTGGTTCTTCCCCGTCACGAAATTTTAGGTTAATTCATCATTAAGAAACTAAGTTAAAAGACTATTAATTAATGACACATATTTCATATACATTGGTAATAACTAAAGTTATATAAAGAGGCTCGATAGTATATCTATTCCTCATATTTATATTGTTATATGTTATATATGATATAAACAATTTCAATATTTTTATTTGTCCCTATCAGCAAATTTTAGGTTACTTCATCACTAAGAAACTAAGTTAAAAGACAATTATTTAATGTCATATATTTCATATACATTGGTAATAATTAAAATTATATAAAGAGGCTCTGTAGTATATCTATTCCCCATATTCATATTGTTATATATCATATATGATATAAACAATTTCAAAATTTTGCTTCTTCCCCGTCACTAAATTTTAGGTTACTTCATCACTAAGAAATTAAGTTAAAAGACTATAAATTAAGGACACATATTTCATATACATTGATAATAACTAAAGTTATATAAAGAGGCTTGATAGTATATGTATTCCCCATATTCATATTGTTATATGTTATACATGATATAAACAATTTAAATATTTTTATTTTTCCCTATCAGCAAATTTGTGGTTACTTCATCATTAAGAAACTAAGTTAAAAGACTATTATTTAATAACACATATTTCATATACATTGGTAATAATTAAAACTATATAACGAGGTTGGATAGTACATTTATTCCCAATATTCATATTGTTATATGTTATATATGATATAAACAATTTCAATATTTTTCTTCTTCCCCGTCACAAAATTTTAGGTTACTTCATCACTAAGAAACTAAGTTAAAAGACTATTAATTAATGACACTTATTTTATATTCATTAATAATAAATAAAATTATATAAAGAGGCTCTGTAGTATATCTATTCCCCATATTCATATTGTTATATGTCATATATGATATAAACAATTTCAAAATTTTGCTTCTTCCCCGTCACAAAATTTTAGGTTACTTCATCACTAAGAAACTAAGTTAAAAGACTATTAATTAATTACACATATTTCATATACATTGATAATAACTAAAGTTAAATAAAGAGGCTCGATAGTATATCTATTCCCCTTATTCATATTGTTATATGTTATATATGATATAAACAATTTCAATATTTTGCTTCTTCTCCGTCACCAGATTTTAGGTTACTTCATCACTAAGAAACTAAGTTAAAAGACTATTAATTAATGACACATATTTCATATACATTCATAATAACTACAATTATATAAAGAGGCTCGATAGTATATCTATTCCCCATATTCATATTGTTATATGTTATATATGATATAAACAATTTCAATATTTTTCTTCTTCCCCATCAGCAAATTTTAGGTTACTTCATCATTAAGAAACTAAGTTAAAAGACTATTATTTAATGACACATATTTCATATACATTGGTAATAATTAAAATTATATAACGAGGCACAATAATATATTTATTTCCAATATTCATATTGTTATATGTTATATATGATATAAACAATTTCAATATTTTGTTTCTTCCCCGTCACCAAATTTGAGGTTACTTCATCACTAAGAAACTAAGTTAAAAGACTATTAATTAATGACACATATTTCATATACATTGATAATAACTAAAGTTATATAAAGAGGCTCGATAGTATATCTATTCCCCATATTCATATTGTTATATGTTATATATGATATAAACAATTTCAATATTTTGCTTCTTCCCCGTCACCAAATTTTAGGTTACTTCATCACTAAGAAACTAAGTAAAAATACTATTAATTAATGACACATATTTCATATACATTGATAATAACTACAATTATATAAAGAGGCTTGATAGTATATCTATTTCCCATATTCATATTGTTATATGTTATATATGATATAAACAATTTCAATATTTTGCTTCTTCCCCGTCACAAAATTTTAGGTTACTTCATCACTAAGAAACTAAGTTAAAAGACTATTAATTAAGGACACATATTTCATATACATTGATAATAACTAAAGTTATATAAAGAGGCTCGATAGTATATGTATTCCCCACAGTCATATTGTTATATGTTATATATAATATAAAGAATTTCAATATTTTTCTTCTTCCCCATCAGCAAATTTTAGGTTACTTCATCATTAAGAAACTAAGTTAAAAGACTATTATTTAATGACACATATTTCATATACATTGGTAATAATTAAACTTATATAACGAGGCTCGATAGTATATTTATTCCCAATATTCATATTGTTATATGTTATATATGATATAAACAATTTCAATATTTTGTTTCTTCCCCGTCACCAAATTTTAGGTTACTTCATCACTAAGAAACTAATTTAAAAGACTATTAATTAATGACACATATTTCATATACATTGATAATAACTAAAGTTAAATAAAGAGGCTCGATAGTATATCTATTCCCCATATTCATATTGTTATATGTTATATATGATATAAACAATTTCAATATTTTGCTTCTTCCCCGTCACCAAATTTGAGGTTACTTCATCACTTAGAAACTAAATTAAAAGATTATTAATTAATGACACATATTTCATATACATTGGTAATAACTAAAGTTAAATAAAGAGATTTGATAGTATATCTATTCCCCTTATTCATATTGTTATATGTTATATATGATATAAACAATTTCAATATTTTGTTTCTTCCCCGTCACCAAATTTTAGGGTACTTCATCACTAAGAAACTAAGTTAAAAGACTATTAATTAATGACACATATTTCATATACATTGATAATAACTACAATTATATAAAGAGGCTCGATAGTATATCTATTCCCCATATTCATATTGTTATATGTCATATATGATATAAACAATTTCAATATTTTCCTTCTTGCCCGTCACCAAATTTTAGGTTACTTCATCACTAAGAAACTAAGTTAAAAGACTATTAATTAATGACACATATTTCATATACATTGGTAATAACTAAAGTTATATAAAAAGACCCGATAGTATATTTATTCCCCATATTCATATTGTTATATGTTATATATGATATAAACAATTTCAATATTTTGCTTCTTCCCCGTCACAAAATTTTAGGTTACTTCAGCACTAAGAAACTAAGTTAAAAGACTATTAATTAAGGACACATATTTCATATACATTGATAATAACTAAAGTTATATAAAGAGGCTCGATAGTATATGTATTCCCCATATTTATATTGTTATATGTTACATATGATATAAAGAATTTCAATATTTTTCTTCTTCCCCATCAACAAATTTTAGGTTACTTCATCATTAAGAAACTAAGTTAAAAGACTATTATTTAATGACACATATTTCATATACATTGGTAATAATTAAAATTATATAACGAGGCACAATAGTATATTTATTCCCAATATTCATATTGTTATATGTTATATATGATATAAACAATTTCAATATTTTATTTCTTCCCCGTCACCAAATTTGAGGTTACTTCATCACTAAGAAACTAAGTTAAAATTCTATTAATTAATGACACATATTTCATATACATTCATAATAACTAAAGTTAAATAAAGAAGCTCGATAGTATATCTATTCCCCATATTAATATTGTTATATGTTATATATGATATAAACAATTTCAATATTTTACTTCTTCCCCGTCACAAAATTTTAGGTTACTTCATCACTAAGAAACTAAATTAAAAGACTATTAATTAATGACACATACTTCATATACATTGATAATAACTACAATTATATAAAGAGGCTCAATAGTATATCTATTCCCCATATTCATATTGTTATATATTATATATGATATAAACAATTTCAATATTTTTCTTCTTCCCCTTCACCAAATTTTAGGTTACTTCATCATTAAGAAACTAAGTTAAAAGACTATTAATTAATGACACATATTTCATATACATTGATAATAACTAAAGTTAAATAAAGAGGCTCGATAGTATATCGGTTCCCCTTATTCATATTGTTATATGTTATATATGATATAAACAATTTCAATATTTTGTTTCTTCCCTGTCACCAAATTTTAGGGTACTTCATCACTAAGAAACTAAGTTAAAAGACTATTAATTAATGACACATATTTCATATACATTGATAATAACTACAATTATATAAAGAGGCTCGATAATATATCTATTCCCCATATTCATATTGTTATATGTCATATATGATATAAACAATTTCAATATTTTCCTTCTTGCCCGTCACCAAATTTTAGGTTACTTCATCACTAAGAAACTAAGTTAAAAGACTATTAATTAATGACACATATTTCATATACATTGGTAATAACTAAAGTTATATAAAAAGACCCGATAGTATATTTATTCCCCATATTCATATTGTTATATGTTATATATGATATAAACAATTTCAATATTTTGCTTCTTCCCCGTCACAAAATTTTAGGTTACTTCATCACTAAGAAACTAAGTTAAAATACTATTAATTAAGGACACATATTTGATATACATTGATAATAACTAAAGTTATATAAATAGGCTCGATAGTATATGTATTCCCCATATTCATATTATTATATGTTATATATGATATAAAGAATTTCAATATTTTTCTTCTTCCCCATCAGCAAATTTTAGGTTACTTCATCATTAAGAAACTAAGTTAAAAGACTATTATTTAATGACACATATTTCATATACATTGGTAATAATTAAAATTATATAACGAGGCACAATAGTATATTTATTCCCAATATTCATATTGTTATATGTTATATATGATATAAACAATTTCAATATTTTATTTCTTCCCCGTCACCAAATTTGAGGTTACTTCATCACTAAGAAACTAAGTTAAAAGACTATTAATTAATGACACATATTTCATATAGATTCATAATAACTAAAGTTAAATAAAGAAGCTCGATAGTATATCTATTCCCCATATTAATATTGTTATATGTTATATATGATATAAACAATTTCAATATTTTGCTTCATCCCCGTCACAAAATTTTAGGTTACTTCATCACTAAGAAACTAAATTAAAAGACTATTAATTAATGACACATACTTCATATACATTGATAATAACTACAATTATATAAAGAGGCTCAATAGTATATCTATTCCCCATATTCATATTGTTATATATTATATATGATATAAACAATTTCAATATTTTTCTTCTTTCCCATCAGCACATTTTAGGTTACTTCATCATTAAGAAACTAAGTTTAAAGACTATTATTTAATGACACATATTTCATATACATTGGTAATAATTAAAATTATATAACGAGGCACAATAATATATTTATTTCCAATATTCATATTGTTATATGTTATATATGATATAAACAATTTCAATATTGTGCTTCTTCCCCGTCACCAAATTTTAGGTTACTTCATCACTAAGAAACTAAGTTAAAAGACTATTAATTAATGACAGATATTTCATATACATTGGTAATAACTAAAGTACTATAAAAATGCTCAATAGTATATCTATTCCGCATATTCATATTGTTATATGTTATATATGATATAAACAATTTCAATATTTTGCTTCTTCCCCTTCACCAAATTATAGGATACTTCATCACTAAGAAACTAAGTTAAAAGACTATTAATTAATGACACATATTTCATATACATTGATAATAACTACAATTATATAAAGAGGCTCGATAGTATATCTATTCCCCATATTCATATTGTTATATGTCATATATGATATAAACAATTTCAATATTTTCCTTCTTGCCCGTCACCAAATTTTAGGTTACTTCATCACTAAGAAACTAAGTTAAAAGACTATTAATTAATGACACATATTTCATATACATTGGTAATAACTAAAGTTATATAAAAAGGCCCCATAGTATATTTATTCCCCATATTCATATTGTTATATGTTATATATGATATAAACAATTTCAATATTTTGCTTCTTCCCCGTCACAAAATTTTAGGTTACTTCAGCACTAAGAAACTAAGTTAAAAGACTATTAATTAAGGACACATATTTCATATACATTGATAATAACTAAAGTTATATAAAGAGGCTCGATAGTATATGTATTCCCCATATTTATATTGTTATATGTTACATATGATATAAAGAATTTCAATATTTTTCTTCTTCCCCATCAACAAATTTTAGATTACTTCATCATTAAGAAACTAAGTTAAAAGACTATTATTTAATGACACATATTTCATATACATTGGTAATAATTAAAATTATATAACGAGGCACAATAGTATATTTATTCCCAATATTCATATTGTTATATGTTATATATGATATAAACAATTTCAATATTTTATTTCTTCCCCGTCACCAAATTTGAGGTTACTTCATCACTAAGAAACTAAGTTAAAATTCTATTAATTAATGACACATATTTCATATACATTCATAATAACTAAAGTTAAATAAAGAAGCTCGATAGTATATCTATTCCCCATATTAATATTGTTATATGTTATATATGATATAAACAATTTCAATATTTTACTTCTTCCCCGTCACAAAATTTTAGGTTACTTCATCACTAAGAAACTAAATTAAAAGACTATTAATTAATGACACATACTTCATATACATTGATAATAACTACAATTATATAAAGAGGCTCAATAGTATATCTATTCCCCATATTCATATTGTTATATATTATATATGATATAAACAATTTCAATATTTTTCTTCTTCCCCTTCACCAAATTTTAGCTTACTTCATCATTAAGAAACTAAGTTAAAAGACTATTAATTAATGACACATATTTCATATACATTGATAATAACTAAAGTTAAATAAAGAGGCTCGATAGTATATCTATTCCCCATATTCATATTGTTATATGTTATATATGATATAAACAATTTCAATATTTTGCTTCTTCCCCGTCACCAAATTTGAGGTTACTTCATCACTTAGAAACTAAGTTAAAAAACTATTAATTAATGACACATATTTCATATACATTGGTAATAACTAAAGTTAAATAAAGAGGCTCGATAGTATATCTATTCCCCTTATTCATATTGTTATATGTTATATATGATATAAACAATTTCAATATTTTGCTTCTTCCCCGTCACCAAATTTTAGGGTACTTCATCACTAAGAAACTAAGTTAAAAGACTATTAATTAATGACACATATTTCATATACATTGATAATAACTACAATTATATAAAGAGGCTCGATAGTATATCTATTCCCCATATTCATATTGTTATATTTCATATATGATATAAACAATTTCAATATTTTCCTTCTTGCCCGTCACCAAATTTTAGGTTACTTCATCACTAAGAAACTAAGTTAAAAGACTATTAATTAATGACACATATTTCATATACATTGGTAATAACTAAAGTTATATAAAAAGGCCCGATAGTATATTTATTCCCCATATTCATATTGTTATATGTTATATATGATATAAACAATTTCAATATTTTGCTTCTTCCCCGTCACAAAATTTTAGGTTACTTCATCACTAAGACACTAAGTTAAAAGACTATTAATTAAGGACACGTATTTCATATACATTGATAATAACTAAAGTTATATAAAGAGGCTCGCTAGTATATGTATTCCCCATATTCATATTGTTATATGTTATATATGATATAAAGAATTTCAATATTTTTCTTCTTCCCCATCAGCAAATTTTAGGTTACTTCATCATTAAGAAACTAAGTTAAAAGACTATTATTTAATGACACATATTTCATATACATTGGTAATAATTAAAATTATATAACGAGGCACAATAGTATATTTATTCCCAATATTCATATTGTTATATGTTATATATGATATAAACAATTTCAATATTTTATTTCTTCCCCGTCACCAAATTTGAGGTTACTTCATCACTAAGAAACCAAGTTAAAAGACTATTAATTAATGACACATATTTCATATACATTCATAATAACTAAAGTTAAATAAAGAAGCTCGATAGTATATCTATTCCCCATATTAATATTGTTATATGTTATATATGATATAAACAATTTCAATATTTTGCTTCTTCCCCGTCACAAAATTTTTGGTTACTTCATCACTAAGAAACTAAATTAAAAGACTATTAATTAATGACACATACTTCATATACATTGATAATAACTACAATTATATAAAGAGGCTCAATAGTATATCTATTCCCCATATTCATATTGTTATATATTATATATGATATAAACAATTTCAATATTTTGCTTCTTCCCCTTCACCAAATTTTAGGTTACTTCATCACTAAGAAACTAAGTTAAAAGACTATTAATAAATGACACATATTTCATATACATTGATAATAACTAAAGTTATATAAAGAGGCTCGATAGTATATCTATTCCCCATATTCATATTGTTATATGGTATATATGATATAAACAATTTCAATATTTTGCTTCTTCCCCGTCACCAAATTTTAGGGTACTTCATCACTAAGAAACTAAGTTAAAAGACTATTAATTAATGACAGATATTTCATATACATTGATAATAACTACAATTATGTAAAGAGGTTCGATAGTATATCTATTCCCAATATTCATATTGTTATATGTCATATATGATATAAACAATTTCAATATTTTCCTTCTTGCCCGTCTCCAAATTTTAGGTTACTTCATCACTAAGAAACTAAGTTAAAAGACTATTAATTAAGGAAACATATTTCATATACATTGGTAATAACTAAAGTTATATAAAGAGGCTCGATAGTATATCTATTCCCCATATTCATATTGTTATATGTTGTATATGAAATAAACTATTTCAATATTTTGCTTCTTCCCCGTCACAAAATTTTAGATTACTTCATCACTAAGAAACTAAGTTAAAAGACTATTAATTAAGGACACATATTTCATATACATTGATAATAACAAAAGTTATATAAAGAGGTTCGATAGTATATGTATTCCCCATATTCATATTGTTGTATGTTATATATGATATAAAGAATTTCAATATTTTTCTTCTTCCCCATCAGCAAATTTTAGGTTACTTCATCATTAAGAAACTAAGTTAAAAGACTATTATTTAATGACACAAAATTCATATACATTGGTAATAATTAAAATTATATAACGAGGAACAATAGTATATTTATTCCCAATATTCATATTGTTATATGTTATATATGATATAAACAAGTTCAATATTTTGTTTTTTCCCCGTCACCAAATTTGAGGTTACTTCATCACTAAGAAACTAAATTAAAAGACTATTAATTAATGACACATATTTCATATACATTGATAATAACTCAAGTTAAATAAAGAGGCTCGATAGTATATCTATTCCCCATATTCATATTGTTATATGTTATATATGATATAATCAATTTCAATATTTTGCTTCTTCCTCGTTACAAAATTTTAGGTTACTTCATCACTAAGAAACTAAATTAAAAAACTATTAATTAATGACACATATTTCATATACATTGATAATAACTACAATTATATAAAGAGGCTCGATAGTATATCTATTCCCCATATTCATATTGTTATATGTTATATATGATATAAACAATTTCAATATTTTGCTTCTTCCCCATCACCAAATTTTAGGTTACTTCATCACTAAGAAACTAAGTTAATAGACTATTAATTAATGACACATATTTCATATACATTGATAATAACTACAATTATATAAAGAGGCTTGATAGTATATCTATTTCCCATATTCATATTGTTATATGTTATATATGATATAAACAATTTCAATATTTTGCTTCTTCCCTGTCACAAAATTTTAGGTTACTTCATCACTAAGAAACTAAGTTAAAAGACTATTAATTAAGGACACATATTTCATATACATTGATAATAACTAAAGTTATATAAAGAGGCTCGATAGTATATTTATTCCCAATATTCATATTGTTATATGTTATATATGATATAAACAATTTCAATTTTTGTTTCTTCCCCGTCAGCAAATTTTAGGTTAGTTCATCATTAAGAAACTAAGTTAAAAGACTATTATTTAATGACACATATTTCATATACATTGGTAATAATTAAAATTATATAACGAGGCACAATAGTATATTTATTCCCAATATTCATATTGTTATATGTTATATATGATATAAACAATTTCCATATTTTGTTTCTTCCCCGTCACTAAATTTTAGGTTACTTCATCACTAAGAAACTAAGTTAAAATACTATTAATTAATGACACATATTTCATATACATTGATAATAACTAAAGTTAAATAAAGAGGCTCGATAGTATATCTATTCCCCATATTCATATTTTTATATGTTATATATGATATAAACAATTTCAATATTTTGCTTCTTCCCCGTCACCAAATTTTAGGTTACTTCATCACTAAGAAACTAAATTAAAAGACTATTAATTAGTGACACATATTTCATATACATTGGTAATAACTAAATTTATATAAAGAGGCTCGATAGTATATCTATTCCCCATATTCATATTGTTATATATTATATATAATATCAACAATTTCAATATTTTGCTACTTCCCCATCACAAAATTTTAGGTTACTTCATCACTAAGAAACTAAGTTAAAAGACTATTAATTAATGACAGATATTTCATATACATTGGTAATAACTAAAGTTATATAAAAAGGCTCAATAGTATATCTATTCCTCATATTCATATTGTTATATGTTATATATGATATAAACAATTTCAATATTTTGCTTCTTCCCCGTCACCAAATTTTAGGGTACTTCATCACTAAGAAACTAAGTTAAAAGCCTATTAATTAATGACACATATTTCATATACATTGGTAATAACTAAAGTTATATAAAGAGGCTCGATAGTATATCTATTCCCCATATTCATATTGTTATATGTTATATATGATATAAACTATTTCAATATATTGCTTCTTCCCCGTCACAAAATTTTAGGTTACTTCATCACTAAGAAACTAAGTTAAAAGACTATTAATTAAGGACACATATTTCATATACATTGATAATAACTAAAGTTATATAAAGAGGCTCGATATTATATTTATTCCCAATATTCATATTGTTATATGGTATATATGATATAAACAATTTCAATATTTTGCTTCTTCCCCTTCACCAAATTTTAGGTTACTTCATCACTAAGAAACTAAGTTAAAAGACTATTAATTAATGACACATATTTCATATACATTGATAATAACTAAAGTTATATAAAGAGGCTCGATAGTATATCTAATCCCCATATTTATATTGTTATATGTTATATATGATATAAACAATTTCAATATTTTGCTTCTTCCCCGTCACCAAATTTTAGGTTACTTCATCACTAAGAAACTAAGTTAATAGACTATTAATTAATGACACATATTTCATATACATTGATAATAACTACAATTATATAAAGAGGCTTGATAGTATATCTATTCCCCATATTCATATTGTTATATGTTATATATGATATAAACAATTTCAATATTTTGCTTCTTCCCCGTCACAAAATTTTAGGTTACTTCATCACTAAGAAACTAAGTTAAGAGACTATTAATTAAGGACACATATTTCATTTACATTGATAATAACTAAAGTTATATAAAGAGGCTCGATAGTATATTTATTCCCAATATTCATATTGTTATATGTTATATATGATATAAACAATTTCAATATTTTGTTTCTTCCCCGTCAGCAAATTTTAGGTTACTTCATCATTAAGAAACTAAGTTAAAAGACTATTATTTAATGACACATATTTCATATACATTGGTAATAATTAAAATTATATAACGAGGCACAATAGTATATTTATTCCCAATATTCATATTGTTATATGATATATATGATATAAACAATTTCAATATTTTGTTTCTTCCCCATCACCAAATTTGAGGTCACTGCATCACTAAGAAACTAAGTTAAAATACTATTAATTAATGACACATATTTCATATACATTGATAATAACTAAAGTTAAATAAAAAGGCTCGATAGTATATCTATTCCCCATATTCATATTGTTATATGTTATATATGATATAAACAATTTCAATATTTTGCTTCTGCCCCGTCACCAAATTTTAGGTTACTTCATCACTAAGAAACTAAATTAAAAGACTATTAATTAATGACACATATTTCATATACATTGATAATAACTACAATTATATAAAGAGGCTCGATAGTATATCTATTCCCAATATTCATATTGTTATATGTTATATATGATATAAACAATTTCAATATTTTGCTTCTTCCCCTTCACCAAATTTTAGGTTACTTTATCACTAAGAAACTAAGTTAAAAGACTATCAATTAATGACACATATTTCATATACATTGGTAATAACTAAATTTATATAAAGAGGCTCGGTAGTATATCTATTCCCCATATTCATATTGTTATATGTTATATATAATATCAACAATTTCAATATTTTGCTTCTTCCCCGTCACCAAATTTTAGGTTACTTCATCACTAAGAAACTAAGTTAAAAGACTATTATTTAATGACACATATTTCATATACATTGGTAATAATTAAAATTATATAACGAGGCACAATAGTATATTTATTCCCAATATTCATATTGTTATATGTTATATATGATATAAACAATTTCCATATTTTGTTTCTTCCCCGTCACCAAATTTGAGGTTACTTCATCACTAAGAAACTAAGTTAAAATACTATTAATTAATGACACATATTTCATATACATTGATAATAACTAAAGTTAAATAAAGAGGCTCGATAGTATATCTATTCCCCATATTCATATTGTTATATGTTATATATGATATAAACAATTTCAATATTTTGCTTCTTCCCCGTCACCAAATTTTAGGTTACTTCATCACTAAGAAACTAAATTAAAAGACTATTAATTAATGACACATATTTCATATACATTGGTAATAACTAAATTTATATAAAGAGGCTTGATAGTATATCTATTCCCCATATTCATATTGTTATATATTATATATAATATCAACAATTTCAATATTTTGCTACTTCCCCGTCACCAAATTTTAGGTTACTTCATCACTAAGAAACTAAGTTAAAAGACTATTAATTAATGACAGATATTTCATATACATTGGTAATAACTAAAGTTATATAAAAAGGCTCAATAGTATATCTATTCCTCATATTCATATTGTTATATGTTATATATGATATAAACAATTTCAATATTTTGCTTCTTCCCCGTCACCAAATTTTAGGTTACTTCATCACTATAAAACTAAGTTAAAAGACTATTATTTAATGACACATATTTCATATACATTAGTAATAATTAAAATTATATAACGAGGCACAATAGTATATTTATTCCCAATATTCATATTGTTATATGTTATATATGATATAAACAATTTCCATATTTTGTTTCTTCCCCGTCACCAAATTTGAGGTTACTTCATCACTAAGAAACTAAGTTAAAATACTATTAATTAATGACACATATTTCATATACATTGATAATAACTAAAGTTAAATAAAGAGGCTCGATAGTACATCTATTCCCCATATTCATATTGTTATATGTTATATATGATATAAACAATTTCAATATTTTGCTTCTTCCCCGTCACCAAATTTTAGGTTACTTCATCACTAAGAAACTAAATTAAAAGACTATTAATTAATGACACATATTTCATATACATTGGTAATAACTAAATTTATATAAAGAGGCTCGATAGTATATCTATTCCCCATATTCATATTGTTATATATTATATATAATATCAACAATTTCAATATTTTGCTACTTCCGCGTCACCAAATTTTAGGTTACTTCATCACTAAGAAACTAAGTTAAAAGACTATTAATTAATGACAGATATTTCATATACATTGGTAATAACTAAAGTTATATAAAAAGGCTCAATAGTATATCTATTCCCCATATTCATATTGTTATATGTTATATATGATATAAACTATTTCAATATATTGCTTCTTCCCCGTCACAAAATTTTAGGTTACTTCATCACTAAGAAACTAAGTTAAAAGACTATTAATTAAGGACACATATTTCATATACATTGATAATGACTAAAGTTATATAAAGAGGTTCGATAGTATATGTATTCCCCATATTCATATTGTTGTATGTTATATATGATATAAATAATTTCAATATTTTCCTTCTTCCCCATCAGCAAATTTTAGGTTACTTCATCATTAAGAAACTAAGTTAAAAGACTATTATTTAATGACACATATTTCATATACATTGGTAATAATTAAAATTATATAAGGAGGCACAATAATATATTTATTCCCAATATTCATATTGTTATATGTTATATATTATATAAACAATTTCAATATTTTTTTTCTTCCCCGTCACCAAATTTGAGGTTACTTCATCACTAAGAAACTAAGTTAAAAGACTATTAATTAATGACACATATTTCATATACATTGATCATAACTCAAGTTTAATAAAGAGGCTCGATAGTATATCCATTCCCCATATTCATATTGTTATATGTTATATATGATATAAACAATTTCAATATTTTGCTTCTTCCCCGTCACAAAATTTTGGGTTACTTCATCACTAAGAAACTAAGTTAAAAGACTATTAATTAAGGACACATATTTCATATACATTGATAATAACTAAAGTTATATAAAGAGGCTCGATAGTATATCTATTCCCCATATTTATATTGTTATATGTTATATATGATATAAGCAATTTCAATATTTTGCTTCTTCCCCGTCACCAAATTTTAGGTTACTTCATCACTAAGAAACTAAGTTAATAGACTATTAATTAATGACACATATTTCATATACATTGATAATAACTACAATTATATAAATAGGCTTGATAGTATATCTATTCCCCATATTCATATTGTTATATGTTATATATGATATAAACAATTTCAATATTTTGCTTCTTCCCCGTCACAAAATTTTAGGTTACTTCATCACTAAGAAACTAAGTTAAGAGACTATTAATTAAGGACACATATTTCATATACATTGATAATAACTAAAGTTATATAAAGAGGCTCGATAGTATATTTATTCCCAATATTCATATTGTTATATGTTATATATGATATAAACAATTTCAATATTTTGTTTCTTCCCCGTCAGCAAATTTTAGGTTACTTCATCATTAAGAAACTAAGTTAAAAGACTATTATTTAATGACACATATTTCATATACATTGGTAATAATTAAAATTATATAACAGGGCACAATAGTATATTTATTCCCAATATTCATATTGTTATATGTTATATATGATATAAACAATTTCAATATTTTGTTTCTTCCCCATCACCAAATTTGAGGTTACTGCATCACTAAGAAACTAAATTAAAAGACTATTAATTAATGACACATATTTCATATACATTGATAATAACTACAATTATATAAAGAGGCTCGATAGTATATCTATTCCCAATATTCATATTGTTATATGTTATATATTATATAAACAATTTCAATATTTTGCTTCTTCCCCTTCACCAAATTTTAGGTTACTTTATCACTAAGAAACTAAGTTAAAACACTATCAATTAATGACACATATTTCATATACATTGATAATAACTAAATTTATATAAAGAGGCTCGAGACTATATCTATTCCCCATATTCATATTGTTATATGTTATATATAATATCAACAATTTCAATATTTTGCTTCTTCCCCGTCACCAAATTTTAGGTTACTTCATCACTAAGAAACTAAGTTAAAAGACTATTAATTAAGGACACATATTTCATATACATTGATAATAACTAAAGTTATATAAAGAGGCTCGATAGTATATCTATTCCCCATGTTCATATTGTTATATGTCATATATGATATAAACATTTTCAATATTTTTATTTTTCCCTATCAGCAAATTTTAGGTTACTTCATCATTAAGAAATTAAGTTAAAAGACTATTATTTAATGACACATATTACATATACATTGGTAATAATTAAAATTTTATAACGAGGCTCGATAGTATATTTATTCCCAATATTCTTATTGTTATATGTTATATATGATATAAACAATTTCAATATTTTCCTTCTTCCCCGTCACCAAATTTTAGGTCACTTCATCACTAATAAACTACGTCAACAGACTATTAATAAAGGACACATATTTCATATACATTGATAATAACTAAAGTAATATAAAGAGGCACGATAGTATATCTATTCTCAATATTCATATTGTTATATGTTATACATGATATAAACAATTTCAATATTTTTATTTTTCCCTATCAGCAAATTTTAGGTTACTTCATCATTAAGAAACTAAGTTAAAAGACTAATATTTAATAACACATATTTCATATACATTGGTAATAATTAAAATTATATAACGAGGCTGGATAGTATATTTATTCCCAATATTCATATAGTTATATGTTATATATGATATAAACAATTTCAATATTTTTCTTCTTCCCCGTCACAAAATTTTAGGTTACTTCATCACTAAGAAACTAAGTTCAAAGACTATTAATTAATGACACTTATTTTATATTCATTAATAATAACTAAAATTATATAAAGAGGCTCTGAAGTATATCTATTCCTCATATTCATATTGTTATATGTCATATATGATATAAACAATTTCAATATTTTGCTTCTTCCCCGTCACCAAATTTTAGGTTACTTCATCACTAAGAAACTAAGTTAAAAGACTATTAATTAATGACACATATTTCATAAACATTGATAATAACTAATGTTATATAAAGAGGCTCGATAGTATATCTATTCCCCATATTCATATTGTTATATGTTATATATGATATAAAAAATTTCAATATTTTGCGTCTTCCCCGTCACCAAATTTTAGGTTACTTCATCACTAAGAAACTAAGTTAAAAGACTATTAATTAATGACAAATATTTCATATACATTGGTATTAATTAAAATTATATAACGAGGCACAATAGTATATTTATTCCCAATATTCATATTGTTATATGTTATATATGATATAAACAATTTCAATATTTTGTTTCTTCCCCGTCACCAAATTTGAGGTTACTTCATCACTAAGAAACTAAGTTAAAAGAATATTAATTAATGACACATATTTCATATACATTGATAATAACTAAAGTTAAATAAAGAGGCTCGATAGTATATCTATTCCCCATATTCATATTGTTATATGTTATATATGATATAAACAATTTCAATATTTTGCTTCTTCCCTGTCACCAAATTTTAGGTTAATTCATCACTAAGAAACTAAATTAAAAGACTATTAATTAATGACACATATTTCATATACATTGATAATAACTACAATTATATAAAGAGGCTCGATAGTATATCTATTCCCAATATTCATATTGTTATATGTTATATATGATATAAACAATTTCAATATTTTTATTTTTCCCCATCACAAAATTTTAGGTTACTTTATCACTTAGAAAGTAAGTTAAAAGACTATTAATTAATGACACATATTTCATATACATTGATAATAACTACAATTATATAAAGAGGCTCTATAGTATATCTATTCCCCATATTCATATTGTTATATGTTATATATCATATAAACAATTTCAATATTTTGCTTCTTCCCCGTCAACAAATTTTAGGTTACTTCATCACTAAGAAACTAAGTTAAAAGACTATTATTTAATGACACATATTTCATATACATTGGTAATAATTAAAATTTTATAACGAGGCTCGATAGTTTATTTATTTCCAATATTCATATTTTTATATGTTATATATGATATAAACAATTTCAATATTTTCCTTCTTCCCCATCACCAAATTTTAGGTTACTTCATCACTAAGAAACTAAGTTAAAAGACTATTAATTAAGGACACATAATTAATATACATTGATAATAACTAAAGTTATATAAATAGGCACGATATTATATTTATTCTCAATATTCATGTTGTTATATGTTATACATAATATAAACAATTTCAATATTTTTATTTTTCCCTATCAGCAAATTTTAGGTTACTTCATCATTAAGAAACTAAGTTAAAAGACTATTATTTAATAACACATATTTCATATACATTGGTAATAATTAAAATTATATAACGAGGCTGGATAGTATATTTATTCCCAATATTAATATTGTTATATGTTATATATGATATAAACAATTTCAATATTTTTCTTCTTCCCCGTCACAAAATTTTAGGTTACTTCATCACTAAGAAACTAAGTTCAAAGACTATTAATTAATGACGCTTATTTCATATACATTGATGATAACTAAAGTTATATAAAGAGGCTCAATAGTATATCTATTCCCCATATTCATATCTTTATATGTTATATATGATATTAACAATTTCAATATTTTGGTTCTTCCCCGTCACGAAATTTTAGGTTAATTAATCATTAAGAAACTAAGTTAAAAGACTATTAATTAATGACACATATTTCATATACATTGGTAATAACTAAAGTTATATAAAGAGGCTCGATAGTATATCTATTCCTCATATTTATATTGTTATATGTTATATATGATATAAACAATTTCAATATTTTTATTTGTCCCTATCAGCAAATTTTAGGTTACTTCATCACTAAGAAACTAAGTTAAAAGACAATTATTTAATGACATATATTTCATATACATTGGTAATAATTAAAATTATATAAAGAGGCTCTGTAGTATATCTATTCCCCATATTCATATTGTTATATATCATATATGATATAAACAATTTCAAAATTTTGCTTCTTCCCCGTCACTAAATTTTAGGTTACTTCATCACTAAGAAATTAAGTTAAAAGACTATTAATTAAGGAAACATATTTCATATACATTGATAATAACTAAAGTTATATAAAGAGGCTTGATAGTATATGTATTCCCCATATTCAAATTGTTATATGTTATACATGATATAAACAATTTAAATATTTTTATTTTTCCCTATCAGCAAATTTTAGGTTACTTCATCATTAAGAAACTAAGTTAAAAGACTATTATTTAATAACACATATTTCATATACATTGGTAATAATTAAAACTATATAACGAGGTTGGATAGTACATTTATTCCCAATATTCATATTGTTATATGTTATATATGATATAAGCAATTTCAATATTTTTCTTCTTCCCCGTCACAAAATTTTAGGTTACTTCATCACTAAGAAACTAAGTTAAAAGACTATTAATTAATAACACTTATTTTATATTCATTAATAATAAATAAAATTATATAAAGAGGCTATGTAGTATATCTATTCCCCATATTCATATTGTTATATGTCATATATGATATAAACAATTTCAAAATTTTGCTTCTTCCCCATCACAAAATTTTAGGTTACTTCATCACTAAGAAACTAAGTTAAAAGACTATTAATTAATTACACATATTTCATATACATTGATAATAACTAAAGTTAAATAAAGAGGCTCGATAGTATATCTATTCCCCTTATTCATATTGTTATATGTTATATATGATATAAACAATTTCAATATTTTGCTTCTTCCCTGTCACAAAATTTTGCGTTACTTCATCACTAAGAAACTAAGTTAAAAGACTATTAATTAAGGACACATATTTCATATACATTGATAATAACTAAAGTTATATAAAGAGGTTCGATAGTATATCTATTCCCCATATTTATATTGTTATATGTTATATATGATATAAGCAATTTCAATATTTTGCTTCTTCCCCGTCACCAAATTTTAGGTTACTTCATGACTAAGAAACTAAGTTAATAGACTATTAATTAATGACACATATTTCATATACATTGATAATAACTACAATTATATAAAGAGGCTTGATAGTATATCTATTCCCCATATTCATATTGTTATATGTTATATATGATATAAACAATTTCAATATTTTGCTTCTTCCCCGTCACAAAATTTTAGGTTACTTCATCACTAAGAAACTAAGTTAAGAGACTATTAATTAAGGACACATATTTCATATACATTGATAATAACTAAAGTTATATAAAGAGGCTCGATAGTATATTTATTCCCAATATTCATATTGTTATATGTTATATATGATATAAACAATTTCAATATTTTGTTTCTTCCCCGTCAGCAAATTTTAGGTTACTTCATCATTAAGAAACTAAGTTAAAAGACTATTATTTAATGACACATATTTCATATACATTGGTAATAATTAAAATTATATAACAGGGCACAATAGTATATTTATTCCCAATATTCATATTGTTATATGTTATATATGATATAAACAATTTCAATATTTTGTTTCTTTCCCATCACCAAATTTGAGGTTACTGCATCACTAAGAAACTAAGTTAAAATACTATTAATTAATGACACATATTTCATATACATTGATAATAACTAAAGTCAAATAAAAAGGCTCGATAGTATATCTATTCCCCATATTCATATTGTTATATGTTATATATGATATAAACAATTTCAATATTTTGCTTCTGCCCCGTCACCAAATTTTAGGTTACTTCATCACTAAGAAACTAAATTAAAAGACTATTAATTAATGACACATATTTCATATACATTGATAATAACTACAATTATATAAAGAGGCTCGATAGTATATCTATTCCCAATATTCATATTGTTATATGTTATATATGATATAAACAATTTCAATATTTTGCTTCTTCCCCTTCACCAAATTTTAGGTTACTTTATCACTAAGTAACTAAGTTAAAAGACTATCAATTAATGACACATATTTCATATACATTGGTAATAACTAAATTTATATAAAGAGGCTCGAGAGTATATCTATTCCCCATATTCATATTGTTATATGTTATATATAATATCAACAATTTCAATATTTTGCTTCTTCCCCGTCACCAAATTTTAGGTTACTTCATCACTAAGAAACTAAGTTTAAAGACTATTAATTAAGGACACATATTTCATATACATTGATAATAACTAAAGTTATATAAAGAGGCTCGATAGTATATCTATTCCCCATATTCATATTGTTATATGTCATATATGATATAAACAATTTCAATATTTTTATTTTTCCCTATCAGCAAATTTTAGGTTACTTCATCATTAAGAAATTAAGTTAAAAGACTATTATTTAATGACACATATTACATATACATTGGTAATAATTAAAATTTTATAACGAGGCTCTATAGTATATTTATTCCCAATATTCTTATTGTTATATGTTATATATGATATAAACAATTTCAATATTTTCCTTCTTCCCCGTCACCAAATTTTAGGTCACTTCATCACTAATAAACTACGTCAACAGACTATTAATAAAGGACACATATTTCATATACATTGATAATAACTAAAGTATTATATAAAGGCACGATAGTATATCTATTCTCAATATTCATATTGTTATATGTTATACATGATATAAACAATTTCAATATTTTTATTTTTCCCTATCAGCAAATTTTAGGTTACTTCATCATTAAGAAACTAAGTTAAAAGACTATTATTTAATAACACATATTTCATATACATTGGTAATAATTAAAATTATATAACGAGGCTGGATAGTATATTTATTCCCAATATTCATATAGTTATATGTTATATATGATATAAACAATTTCAATATTTTTCTTCTTGCCCGTCACAAAATTTTAGGTTACTTCATCACTAAGAAACTAAGTTCAAAGACTATTAATTAATGACACTTATTTTATATTCATTAATAATAACTAAAATTATATAAAGAGGCTCTGAAGTATATCTATTCCTCATATTCATATTGTTATATGTCATATATGATATAAACAATTTCAATATTTTGCTTCTTCCCCGTCACCAAATTTTAGGTTACTTCATCACTAAGAAACTAAGTTAAAAGACTATTAATTAATGACACATATTTCATAAACATTGATAATAACTAATGTTATATAAAGAGGCTCGATAGTATATCTATTCCCCATATTCATATTGTTATATGTTATATATGATATAAAAAATTTCAATATTTTGCGTCTTCCCCGTCACCAAATTTTAGGTTACTTCATCACTAAGAAACTAAGTTAAAAGACTATTAATTAATGACAAATATTTCATATACATTGGTAATAATTAAAATTATATAACGAGGCACAATAGTATATTTATTCCCAATATTCATATTGTTATATGTTATATATGATATAAACAATTTCAATATTTTGTTTCTTCCCCGTCACCAAATTTGAGGTTACTTCATCACTAAGAAACTAAGTTAAAAGAATATTAATTAATGACACATATTTCATATACATTGATAATAACTAAAGTTAAATAAAGAGGCTCGATAGTATATCTATTCCCCATATTCATATTGTTATATGTTATATATGATATAAACAATTTCAATATTTTGCTTCTTCCCTGTCACCAAATTTTAGGTTACTTCATCACTAAGAAACTAAATTAAAAGACTATTAATTAATGACTCATATTTCATATACATTGATAATAACTACAATTATATAAAGAGGCTCGATAGTATATCTATTCCCAATATTCATATTGTTATATGTTATATATGATATAAACAATTTCAATATTTTTATTTTTCCCCATCACAAAATTTTAGGTTACTTTATCACTTAGAAAGTAAGTTAAAAGACTATTAATTAATAACACATATTTCATATACATTGATAATAACTACAATTATATAAAGAGGCTCGATAGTATATCTATTCCCCATATTCATATTGTTATATGTTATATATCATATAAACAATTTCAATATTTTGCTTCTTCCCCGTCAACAAATTTTAGGTTACTTCATCACTAAGAAACTAAGTTAAAAGACTATTATTTAATGACACATATTTCATATACATTGGTAATAATTAAAATTTTATAACGAGGCTCGATAGTTTATTTATTTCCAATATTCATATTTTTATATGTTATATATGATATAAACAATTTCAATATTTTCCTTCTTCCCCATCACCAAATTTTAGGTTACTTCATCACTAAGAAACTAAGTTAAAAGACTATTAATTAAGGACACATATTTCATATACAATGATAATAACTAAAGTTATATAAATAGGCACGATATTATATCTATTCTCAATATTCATGTTGTTATATGTTATACATGATATAAACAATTTCAATATTTTTATTTTTCCCTATCAGCAAATTTTAGGTTACTTCATCATTAAGAAACTAAGTTAAAAGACTATTATTTAATAACACATATTTCATATACATTGGTAATAATTAAAATTATATAACGAGGCTGGATAGTATATTTATTCCCAATATTAATATTGTTATATGTTATATATGATATAAACAATTTCAATATTTTTCTTCTTCCCCGTCACAAAATTTTAGGTTACTTCATCACTAAGAAACTAAGTTCAAAGACTATTAATTAATGACGCTTATTTCATATACATTGATGATAACTAAAGTTATATAAAGAGGCTCAATAGTATATCTATTCCCCATATTCATATTGTTATATGTTATATATGATATAAACAATTTCAATATTTTGGTTCTTCCCCGTCACGAAATTTTAGGTTAATTCATCATTAAGAAACTAAGTTAAAAGACTATTAATTAATGACACATATTTCATATACATTGGTAATAACTAAAGTTATATAAAGAGGCTCGATAGTATATCTATTCCTCATATTTATATTGTTATATGTTATATATGATATAAACAATTTCAATATTTTTATTTGTCCCTATCAGCAAATTTTAGGTTACTTCATCACTAAGAAACTAAGTTAAAAGACAATTATTTAATGACATATATTTCATATACATTGGTAATAATTAAAATTATATAAAGAGGCTCTGTAGTATATCTATTCCCCATATTCATATTGTTATATATCATATATGATATAAACAATTTCAAAATTTTGCTTCTTCCCCGTCACTAAATTTTAGGTTACTTCATCACTAAGAAATTAAGTTAAAAGACTATTAATTAAGGACACATATTTCATATACATTGATAATAACTAAAGTTATATAAAGAGGCTTGATAGTATATGTATTTCCCATATTCATATTGTTATATGTTATACATGATATAAACAATTTAAATATTTTTATTTTTCCCTATCAGCAAATTTTAGGTTACTTCATCATTAAGAAACTAAGTTAAAAGACTATTATTTAATAACACATATTTCATATACATTGGTAATAATTAAAACTATATAACGAGGTTGGATAGTACATTTATTCCCAATATTCATATTGTTATATGTTATATATGATATAAACAATTTCAATATTTTTCTTCTTCCCCGTCACAAAATTTTAGGTTACTTCATCACTAAGAAACTAAGTTAAAAGACTATTAATTAATGACACTTATTTTATATTCATTAATAATAAATAAAATTATATAAAGAGGCTCTGTAGTATATCTATTCCCCATATTCATATTGTTATATGTCATATATGATATAAACAATTTCAAATTTTTGCTTCTTCCCCGTCACAAAATTTTAGGTTACTTCATCACTAAGAAACTAAGTTAAAAGACTATTAATTAATTACACATATTTCATATACATTGATAATAACTAAAGTTAAATAAAGAGGCTCGATAGTATATCTATTCCCCTTATTCATATTGTTATATGTTATATATGATATAAACAATTTCAATATTTTGCTTCTTCTCCGTCACCAGATTTTAGGTTACTTCATCACTAAGAAACTAAGTTAAAAGACTATTAATTAATGACACATATTTCATATACATTCATAATAACTACAATTATATAAAGAGGCTCGATAGTATATCTATTCCCCATATTCATATTGTTATATGTTATATATGATATAAACAATTTCAATATTTTGCTTCTTCCCCGTCACCAAATTTTAGGTTACTTCATCACTAAGAAACTAAGTTAAAAGATTATTAATTAATGACAGATATTCCATATACATTGGTAATAACTAAAGTTATATAAAGAGGATCGATAGTATATCTATTCCCCATATTCATATTGTTATATGTTATATATCATATAAACAATTTCAATATTTTGCTTCTTCCCCGTCAACAAATTTTAGGTTACTTCATCACTAAGAAACTAAGTTAAAAGACTATTATTTAATGACACATATTTCATATACATTGGTAATAATTAAAATTTTATAATGAGGCTCGATAGTTTCTTTATTTCCAATATTCATATTTTTATATGTTATATATGATATAAACAATTTCAATATTTTCCTTCTTCCACGTCACCAAATTTTAGGTTACTTCATCACTAAGAAACTAAGTTAAAAGACTATTAATTAAGGACACATATTTCATATATATTGATAATAACTAAAGTTATATACATAGGCACGATAGTATATCTATTCTCAATATTCATGTTGTTATATGTTATACATGATATAAACAATTTCAATATTTTTATTTTTCCCTATCAGCAAATTTTAGGTTACTTCATCATTAAGAAACTAAGTTAAAAGACTATTATTTAATAACACATATTTCATATACATTGGTAATAATTAAAATTATATAACGAGGCTGGATAGTATATTTATTCCCAATATTCATATTGTTATATGCTATATATGATATAAACAATTTCAATATTTTTCTTCTTCCCCGTCACAAAATTTTAGGTTACTTCATCACTAAGAAACTAAGTTCAAAGACTATTAATTAATGACGCTTATTTTATATTCATTAATAATAACTAAAATTATATAAAGAGGCTATGTAGTATATCTATTCCCCATATTCATAATGTAATATGTCATATATGATATAAACAATTTCAAAATTTTGCTTCTTCCCCGTCACTAAATTTTAGGTTACTTCATCACTAAGAAACTAAGTTAAAAGACTATTAATTTATGACACATATTTCATATACATTGATAATAACTAAAGTTAAATAAAGAGGCTCGATAGTATATCTATTCCCCTTATTCATATTGTTATATTTTATATATGATATAAACAATTTCAATATTTTGCTTCTTCTCCGTCACCAAATTTTAGGTTACTTCATCACTAAGAAAATAAGTTAAAAGACTATTAATTAAGCACACATATTTCATTTACATTGGTAATAACTAAAGTTATATAAAGAGGCTCGATAGTATATCTATTCCCCATATTCATATTGTTATATGTTATATATAATATCAATAATTTCAATATTTTGCTTCTTCCCCGTCACCAAATTTTAGGTTACTTCATCACTAAGAAACTAAGTTAAAAGACTATTAATTAAGGACACATATTAAATATACATTGATAATAACTAAAGTTATATAAAGAGGCTCGATAGTATATTTATTCCCCATATTTATATTGTTATATGTTATATATGATATAAACAATTTCAATATTTTTATTTTACCCCGTCACAAAATTTTAGGTTACTTTATCACTAAGAAACTAAGTTAAAAGACTATTAATTAATGATAGATATTCCATATACATTGGTAATAACTAAAGTTATATAAAGAGGATCGATAGTATATCTATTCCCCATATTCATATTGTTATATGTTATATTTGATATAAACAATTTCAATATTTTGCTTCTTCCCCGTCACCAAATTTTAGGTTACTTCATCACTAAGAAATTAAGTTAAAAGACTATTAATTAAGCACACATATTTCATATACATTGATAATAACTAAAGTTATTTAAAGAGGCTTGATAGTATATGTATTCCCCATATTCATATTGTTATATGTTATACATGATATAAACAATTTAAATATTTTTATTTTTCCCTATCAGCAAATTTTAGGTTACTTCATCATTAAGAAACTAAGTTAAAAGACTATTATTTAATAACACATATTTCATATACATTGGTAATAATTAAAACTATATAACGAGGTTGGATAGTACATTTATTCCCAATATTCATATTGTTATATGTTATATATGATATAAACAATTTCAATATTTTTCTTCTTCCCCGTCACAAAATTTTACGTTACTTCATCACTAAGAAACTAAGTTAAAAGACTATTAATTAATGACACTTATTTTATATTCATTAATAATAAATAAAATTATATAAAGAGGCTCTGTAGTATATCTATTCCCCATATTCATATTGTTATATGTCATATATGATATAAACAATTTCAAATTTTTGCTTCTTCCCCGTCACAAAATTTTAGGTTACTTCATCACTAAGAAACTAAGTTAAAAGACTATTAATTAATTACACATATTTCATATACATTGATAATAACTAAAGTTAAATAAAGAGGCTCGATAGTATATCTATTCCCCTTATTCATATTGTTATATGTTATATATGATATAAACAATTTCAATATTTTGCTTCTTCTCCGTCACCAGATTTTAGGTTACTTCATCACTAAGAAACTAAGTTAAAAGACTATTAATTAATGACACATATTTCATATACATTCATAATAACTACAATTATATAAAGAGGCTCGATAGTATATCTATTCCCCATATTCATATTGTTATATGTTATATATGATATAAACAATTTCAATATTTTGCTTCTTCCCCGTCACCAAATTTTAGGTTACTTCATCACTAAGAAACTAAGTTAAAAGATTATTAATTAATGACAGATATTCCATATACATTGGTAATAACTAAAGTTATATAAAGAGGATCGATAGTATATCTATTCCCCATATTCATATTGTTATATGTTATATATCATATAAACAATTTCAATATTTTGCTTCTTCCCCGTCAACAAATTTTAGGTTACTTCATCACTAAGAAACTAAGTTAAAAGACTATTATTTAATGACACATATTTCATATACATTGGTAATAATTAAAATTTTATAATGAGGCTCGATAGTTTCTTTATTTCCAATATTCATATTTTTATATGTTATATATGATATAAACAATTTCAATATTTTCCTTCTTCCACGTCACCAAATTTTAGGTTACTTCATCACTAAGAAACTAAGTTAAAAGACTATTAATTAAGGACACATATTTCATATATATTGATAATAACTAAAGTTATATAAATAGGCACGATAGTATATCTATTCTCAATATTCATGTTGTTATATGTTATACATGATATAAACAATTTCAATATTTTTATTTTTCCCTATCAGCAAATTTTAGGTTACTTCATCATTAAGAAACTAAGTTAAAAGACTATTATTTAATAACACATATTTCATATACATTGGTAATAATTAAAATTATATAACGAGGCTGGATAGTATATTTATTCCCAATATTCATATTGTTATATGCTATATATGATATAAACAATTTCAATATTTTTCTTCTTCCCCGTCACAAAATTTTAGGTTACTTCATCACTAAGAAACTAAGTTCAAAGACTATTAATTAATGACGCTTATTTTATATTCATTAATAATAACTAAAATTATATAAAGAGGCTATGTAGTATATCTATTCCCCATATTCATAATGTAATATGTCATATATGATATAAACAATTTCAAAATTTTGCTTCTTCCCCGTCACTAAATTTTAGGTTACTTCATCACTAAGAAACTAAGTTAAAAGACTATTAATTTATGACACATATTTCATATACATTGATAATAACTAAAGTTAAATAAAGAGGCTCGATAGTATATCTATTCCCCTTATTCATATTGTTATATTTTATATATGATATAAACAATTTCAATATTTTGCTTCTTCTCCGTCACCAAATTTTAGGTTACTTCATCACTAAGAAAATAAGTTAAAAGACTATTAATTAAGCACACATATTTCATATACATTGGTAATAACTAAAGTTATATAAAGAGGCTCGATAGTATATCTATTCCCCATATTCATATTGTTATATGTTATATATAATATCAATAATTTCAATATTTTGCTTCTTCCCCGTCACCAAATTTTAGGTTACTTCATCACTAAGAAACTAAGTTAAAAGACTATTAATTAAGGACACATATTAAATATACATTGATAATAACTAAAGTTATATTAAGAGGCTCGATAGTATATTTATTCCCCATATTTATATTGTTATATGTTATATATGATATAAACAATTTCAATATTTTTATTTTACCCCGTCACAAAATTTTAGGTTACTTTATCACTAAGAAACTAAGTTAAAAGACTATTAATTAATGACAGATATTCCATATACATTGGTAATAACTAAAGTTATATAAAGAGGATCGATAGTATATCTATTCCCCATATTCATATTGTTATATGTTATATTTGATATAAACAATTTCAATATTTTGCTTCTTCCCCGTCACCAAATTTTAGGTTACTTCATCACTAAGAAATTAAGTTAAAAGACTATTAATTAAGCACACATATTTCATATACATTGATAATAACTAAAGTTATTTAAAGAGGCTTGATAGTATATGTATTCCCCATATTCATATTTTTATATGTTATATATGATATAAAGAATTTCAATATTTTTCTTTTTCCTCATCAGCAAATTTTAGGTTACTTCATCATTAAGAAACTAAGTTAAAAGACTATTATTTAATGACACATATTTCATATACATTGGTAATAATTAAAATTATATAACGAGGCACAATAGTATATTTATTCCCAATATTCATATTTTTATATCATAAATATGATATAAACAATTTCAATAATTTGCTTGTTCCCCGTCACCAAATTTGAGGTTACTTCATCACTTAGAAACTAAGTTAAAAAACTAATAATTAATGACACATATTTCATATACATTGATAATTACTAAAGTTAAATAAAGAGGATCGATAGTATATCTATTCCCCTTATTCATATTGTTATATGTTTTATATGATATAAACAATTTCAATATTTTGCTTCTTCTCCGTCACCAAAGTTTAGGTTACTTCATCACTAAGAAACTATGTTAAAAGACTATTAATTAATGACACGTATTTCATATACATTGGTAATAACTAAAGTTATATAAAGAGGCTTGATAGTATATATATTCAACATATTCATATTGTTATATGTTATTTATGATATCAATAATTTCAATATTTTGCTTCTTCCCCGTCACCAAATTTTAGGTTACTTCATCACTAAGAAACTAAGTTAAAAGACTATTAATTAAAGACACATATTAAATATACATTGATAATAACTAAAGTAATATAGAGAGGCTCGAAAGTATATTTATGCCCCATATTCATATTGTTATATGTTATATATGATATAAACAATTTCAATATTTTTATTTTTCCCCGTCACAAAATTTTAGGTTACTTTATCACTAAGAAACTAGGTGAAAAGACTATTAATTAATGACAAATATTTCATATACATTGATAATAACTACAATTATATAAAGAGGCTCGATAGTATATCTATTCCCCATATTCATATTATTATATGTTATATATGATATAAACAATATCAATATTTTGCTTCTTCCCCGTCACCAAAGTTTAGGTTACTTCATCACTAAGAAATTAAGTTAAAAGACTATTAATTAAGGACACATATTTCATATACATTGATAATAACTAAAGTTATATAAAGAGGCTTGATAGTATATGTATTCCCCATATTCATATTGTGATATGTTATACATGATATAAACAATTTCAATATTTTTATTTTTCCCTATCAGCAAATTTTAGGTTACTTCATCATTAAGAAACTAAGTGAAAAGACTATTAATTAATGACACATATTTCATATACATTGGTAATAACTACAATTATATAAAGAGGCTCGATAGTATATCTATTCCCCATATTCATTTTGTTATACGTTATATATGATATAAACAATTTCAATATTTTGCTTCTTCTCCGTCACCAAATTTTAGGTTACTTCATCACTAAGAAACTAAGTTAAAAGACTATTAATTAACGACACATATTTCATATACCTTCATAATAACTAAAGTTATATAAAGAGGCTCGATAGTATATCTATTCCCCATATTCATATTGTTATATGTTATATATGATATAAACAATTTCAATATTTTGCTTCTTCCCCGTCACCAAATTTTAGGTTACTTCATCACTAAGAAACTAAGTTAAAAGACTATTAATTAATGGCACATATTTCATATACATTGGTAATAACTAAAGTTATATAAAGAGGCTCGATAGTATATGTATTCCCCATATTCATATTCATATTGTTATATGTTATATATGATATAAATAATTTCAATATTTTTCTTCTTCCCCGTCACCAAATTTGAGGTTACTTCATCACTTAGAAACTAAGTTAAAAAACTAATAATTAATGACACATATTTCATATACATTGATAATTACTAAAGTTAAATAAAGAGGATCGATAGTATATCTATTCCCCTTATTCATATTGTTATATGTTTTATATGATATAAACAATTTCAATATTTTGCTTCTTCTCCGTCACCAAATTTTAGGTTACTTCATCACTAAGAAACTATGTTAAAAGACTATTAATTAATGACACGTATTTCATATACATTGGTAATAACTAAAGTTATATAAAGAGGCTTGATAGTATATATATTCCCCATATTCATATTGTTATATGTTATATATAATATCAATAATTTCAATATTTTGCTTCTTCCCCGTCATCAAATTTTAGGTTACTTCATCACTAAGAAACTAAGTTAAAAGACTATTAATTAAGGACACATATTAAATATACATTGATAATAACTAAAGTAATATTGAGAGGCTCGAAAGTATATTTATGCCCCATATTCATATTGTTATATGTTATATATGATATAAACAATTTCAATATTTTTATTTTTCCCCGTCACAAAATTTTAGGTTATTTTATCACTAAGAAACTAAGTGAAAAGACTATTAATTAATGACACATATTTCATATACATTGATAATAACTACAATTATATAAAGAGGCTCGATAGTATATCTATTCCCCATATTCATATTGTTATATGTTATATATGATATAAACAATATCAATATTTTGCTTCTTCCCCGTCACCAAATTTTAGGTTACTTCATCACTAAGAAATTAAGTTAAAAGACTATTAATTAAGGACGCATATTTCATATACATTGATAATAACTAAAGTTATATAAAGAGGCTTGATAGTATATGTATTCCCCATATTCATATTGTGATATGTTATACATGATATAAACAATTTCAATATTTTTATTTTTCCCTATCAGCAAATTTTAGGTTACTTCATCATTAAGAAACTAAGTTAAAAGACTATTAATTAATGAAACATATTTCATATACATTGGTAATAACTACAATTATATAAAGAGGCTCGATAGTATATCTATTCCCCATATTCATTTTGTTATATGTTATATATGATATAAACAATTTCAGTATTTTGCTTCTTCCCCGTCACCAAATTTTAGGTTACTTCATCACTAAGAAACTAAGTTAAAAGACTATTAATTAATGACAGATATTCCATATACATTGGTAATAACTAAAGTTATATAAAGAGGATCGATAGTATATTTATTCCCCATATTCATATTGTTATATGTTATATATCATATAAACAATTTCAATATTTTGCTTCTTCCCCATCAACAAATTTTAGGTTACTTCATCACTAAGAAACTAAGTTAAAAGACTATTATTTAATGACACATATTTCATATACATAGGTAATAATTAAAATTTTATAACGAGGCTCGATAGTTTATTTATTTCCAATATTCATATTTTTATATGTTATATATGATATAAAAAATTTCAATATTTTCCTTCTTCCCCATCACCAAATTTTAGGTTACTTCATCACTAAGAAACTAAGTTAAAAGACTATTAATTAAGGACACATATTTCATATACATTGATAATAACTAAAGTTATATAAATAGGCACGATAGTATATCTATTCTCAATATTCATGTTGTTATATGTTATACATGATATAAACAATTTCAATATTTTTATTTTACCCTATCAGCAAATTTTAGGTTACTTCATCATTAAGAAACTAAGTTAAAAGACTATTATTTAATAACACATATTTCATATACATTGGTAATAATTAAAATTATATAATGAGGTTGGATAGTATATTTATTCCCAATATTCATATTGTTATATGTTATATATGATATAAACAATTTCAATATTTTTCTTCTTCCCTGTCACAAAATTTTAGGTTACTTCATCACTAAGAAACTAAGTTCAAAGACTATTAATTAATGAAGCTTATTTTATATTCATTAATAATAACTAAAATTATATAAAGAGGCTCTGTAGTATATCTATTCCCCATATTCATATTGTTATATGTCATATATGATATAAACAATTTCAAAATTTTGCTTCTTCCCCGTCACCAAATTTTAGGTTACTTCATCACTAAGAAACTAAGTTAAAAGACTATTAATTTATCACACATATTTCATATACATTGATAATAACTAAAGTTAAATAAAGAGGCTCGATAGTATATCTATTCCCCTTATTCATATTGTTATATGTTATATATGATATAAACATTTTCAATATTTTGCTTCTTCTCCGTCACCAAATTTTAGGTTACTTCATCACTAAGAAACTAAGTTAAAAGACTATTAATTAAGCACACATATTTCATATACATTGGTAATAACTAAAGTTATATAAAGAGGCTCGATAGTATATCTATTTTCCATATTCATATTGTTATATGTTACATATAATATCAAAAATTTCAATATTTTACTTCTTCCCCGTCACCAAATTTTAGGTTACTTCATCACTAAGAAACTAAGTTAAAAGACTATTAATTAAGGACACATATTAAATATACATTGATAATAACTAAAGTTATATAAAGAGGCTCGATAGTATATTTATTCCCCATATTCAAATTGTTATATGTTATATATGATATAAACAATTTCAATATTTTTATTTTACCCCATCACAAAATTTTAGGTTACTTTATCACTAAGAAACTAAGTTAAAAGACTATTAATTAATGACAGATATTCCATATACATTGGTAATAACTAAAGTTATATAAAGAGGATCGATAGTATATCTATTCCCCATATTCATATTGTTATATGTTATATATGATATAATCAATTTCAATATTTTGCTTCTTCCCCGTCACCAAATTTTAGGTTACTTCATCTCTAAGAAACTAAGTTAAAAGACTATTAATTAAGCACGCATATTTCATATACATTGATAATTACTAAAGTTATATAAAGAGGCTCGATAGTATATGTATTCCCCATATTCATATTGTTATATGTTATATATGATATAAAGAATTTCAATATTTTTCTTCTTCCTCATCAGCAAATTTTAGGTTACTTCATCATTAAGAAACTAAGTTAAAAGACTATTATTTAATGACACATATTTCATATACATGCACATGCCACTCTTAGGGTACGCCTCACTTGGTTGCCTCGAGGTGGTCATTAAGTATAGGGTGTTTTAGAGGTCGCCCTCCTGTCTAAAGATCCAGTTGCCTCGAAACGGTTGCCTCGGATAAAAAGGATCTAGGACATTAGGGTTACCGCTAAGGCGTCCTACTATTGCTTTGGTGACCACACATGTCCCTATAATCGAATTGACCCGAATAACTCCAACGACGGTGCTACCTACTTCTCAATAGTGGGATAGTACTGTCTAAAGGACTCTTACACAGCTTAATTCCTTAGAGTAGGTAGATTTCTCCCGGGTACTTGCTCTTTCAAAAAACAAAAACAACTTTTCGCACCTACACTTTCAAAAAGTTTTCAAACAAACACTTCATACACTCTTGAGGACTGATACAAGAGTTACCTAGAACTTTTCAAAATAAACTTTTTCAAAACCCACAAACACAAGAAAAGCAAACAATTTTTGAAAACATAGTGAGCAAGTACCTAAGAGCCCGTGGATAACCACAGATAGAAAGGGTGCTAACGCCTTCCCTTTCTATAAATCTACCTCCCGAACCGAGAAACATTCTCGAAAAGGAATTTTGCTGTGCTTTTGTCCTTTCCATATTGGAGAACATAAAAGACGGTGGCGACTCTTGCTTACCGCGACATTTTGCGAACCAGCATTTCAAAACAGTCAGTTCTATTTCCACCGATCGCCAGAACTGGCGACTCTACTGGGGATAAAAATAAGTGAGGTGTACCTTAGGATTAGACCACTCTTATGTTTTCAATTGTATGCCTTGTTTGCTTTTATATTTGTGGGCTTGCCTCGGAGTTTCATAGATCCTAACCCGGATCTGGGGAATACCCTTTAGGTAGCATAAGCTGTGAGGGACATGTCCGGCGTAGACCGACACGGGTGAAGCAGTGGCTACGTTGGTGTGACACCTTGGTCTGTACCGATATCCCTTGTGTTGGAACGAGGAGAATATGGGTCTTCTGAGGAGTCATTAAGCACCAACCGACCTTAGAACCCTAAATTGACCCAACTTGGCCATAGAATAGTAGCAGTATGCTACACTCATTGAGGCTAAACTCTCGCGATGGTTCTGGCCGCAAGAAAAGATTGCGACGCTAGAGTTATGATCGATTGAGGGTAGTCAGTGATATTGAGATCCTCTAGAACCCGGTTACTATTTTCTAGGACAGGTCTTAACCAACGAAACTGAAAGAGGGTAGTACCTAAACTTCATGCTGGCCTAAACTTTAAGGGCTTTCTGGTGTGACTTGTGTGCCTTAAAACTTGAACTACTTGCATATTCTTATCTGACAACATGAGTTCCTTGCAGGTTTTGTTTACAGTCCTTAATCTGGACTCATAACAGGGTTTACTTACATCACTCCATGCATAGCATAACATCATACCATCATACCATTGCATACATCCTACATAAGGACTAATCCATTTCAAGGATCTCAAGGGCTTGTGATGCAGGTCATGATGAACCAAAATGTCTAGCAAGGGGCAAAGGGGATTTATTTTCCTCTAGCCAGGTTGATGACTTGAGTCAGGGGCTATGACCCACTCGATATGGTGAGCTTTGACTCTTGGAGAAGGACTCTCAACAACATGAAGTTCCTTCAATCAAGCTACCGGATTCAAGTTCTAACAAGTTTCTCTGTTTACCCCGCGAGGTCCTTGAAAACATTGCATGCATATCATACATATCATTGCATTACAGGTACCCCTTTTTTACAGGTCACTTACCTTCTTCGCTGTTTATTTCAGCAATCATCATGAATCCTGAACCTTCCGCTGAACAAGCTATCAAGGCCCTCCAGGCCCAGAATGCCCAGTTCAAGGAGTTGGTTATGAGCATAGCCCAAGGTCAACAGGAGTTGAAGACCCTGCTTATGAAGAAGAAGAAGAAGAGGACTGTTTTGTTCAACCCTAGACGCAGATCTGGGAATGGATCACAAAATGAGGCTGATCTGGTTACTTCCTCTGTAGGGAAGGACAGTCCCCAAGATAGAAGGGTTCCTAGTCCCATGGTCTCCGACAACGAGACGGATTACAATGATGAACAGTATCCTCCTGCTGATGATAAGTACAAACAGCTCGAAGACCGGTTAAGTGCTATGGAGATACCGAAAGTGCCCGGCCTGGACTTCGAAGATCTAGGTCTATCCTCTATGGTGGTGATCCCACATAAGTTCAAGGCGCCTGCCTTTGCCAAATATGACGGAGCTTCCTGTCCTAAGTTTCACCTCCGTTCATACGTAAGGAAGATCCAGCCCTACACGGCAGACAAGAATTTGTGGATTCACTTCTTTCAGGACAGTCTGTCAGGGACTCAACTCGAGTGGTTCTATCAGTTGGAAGGAGCCAACATCCGCAACTGGGAGGACCTTGCTGCTGCCTTTTACAAGCAATATTAGTATAATTCCGACCTCGCTCCTACGCGTACCCAACTCCAAGGTACGTCACTGGGGACGAGTGAAGGATTTAAAGAATATGCTCAAAAGTGGAGAGACCTGGCTGGAAGGGTGCAGCCGCCTTTGACTGACCGTGAGCTCGTTGATATGTTTCTGGGGACCCTGTCTGGTCCGTTCTTCAACCATCTGATTGGAAATTCCTCTGCTGGGTTTACAGATCTGATCTTGACTGGTGAGAGGATAGAAGCTGGTATCAAGTCTGGGAAGATACAAAAGGGTGACTCCTCGAACACTGAGAAGAAACTATTCAAGAAAGAATCTAGTGCTGTCTATGGTTCAAGAGGGCAGAACAGGTCCGAACACCGCCAAGCTTCAATGCGGTAGTTATTTCAAAACCGGCCAGTGATCCTCAACATCGCAACCAACAAAGGGAGGAGAGACCTAGAAGGCAATTCACTCCCCTCAGCATGACCTTGTCCCAGATATTGCCACAGTTGCTGAAGACCAATTTGGTACTCCTAAGGGACCCTCCTAAGAATCCCAACAATACACCTTCAAGGTATAACCCCAACGCCCGCTGCGCTTATCACTCTGACAGCCCGGGGCATGCTACAGATGATTGTTGGACTTTGAGGAACAAGGTTCAGGATCTAATCGATGCAAAGGAGGTCGAGTTCGAAGCGCCCGAGACTCCCAATGTGATCACTGCTCCCTTTCCAAAACATGGCTAGGATTGAGAAAAAAAACTTTTGTTCATTCGAATGTTCAAGTTGTATTTTTCTTTGATTGTTCAAACAATTATTGTCATGACAAACTTTTTTATTTCATTAATGCATTACACGTGTCTATTTTGAAGTAATTGTGTTTACTATATTCAAAATTGCTTTTATTTTTTGATATTCAACTCTCGATTGAAAATTCTAAGCCTTTTGAGGGAGGATGACAAAAACGATACCATGATCTTTATAGTATGCTTTTGAATAGACCCCGCTGATGACGTACAGGCATTGTTTCAAATCCTAAACAGTGGAGTTATAAGGAATATAATCCCTCGTCAACCCCTCTGAGCCAAAGAAGTTGGAGTTTTTCTTTTCGAAAATTAAAACCCTTAATCATAACCTGGGGCAGGGTAGTTCTCTCAGTTGATCCAAGTGCACAATGGATGACATCAAAGGAGTCCTTCCAAAGCAAAAGACAATTGTGGTTCCGAATAATCATAAAGACAGGCAATCATTACCAAAAAAAAAACACTAAAGCCCAACAAGTCAAAACCTATGAAGGAGACTTACAAAACTGGGGCATCCCGCTGACTGTAATCACAAAAGAAACAGTTCAGGCAAAAAATAGGGATAACGAAATCAAAAAGAAAGAGGTCCTACAAACCCTCGACAAAAAATGACTGCCTATTCAAAATAAATTGTCAATATCCGAACCATCACCGGAATATCAGAGCAAAGACTCAAACAAGGTCTAATGCACGATTAGATGAGTTTAGGATCGAAGAACATCACGAAGAACGGGTGGGTATAAATATAATTTGAGCCTTTATCCTTTGTTTCTTAAACCGTGAACCAGGCCACGTTATAACCCTTAAAAGTCCTAGCTGAAGCATGGGTTAGTTCGAAAGCATACTGTTACAACGGTATCCTGACTCCTTAAGGCTTGCGGTAAAATAACGAGTTGACATCACATTTTACAAAATTTGCTTGTTTTACTGAAAAATGCATTTTCAAAAACTTCAAGACAGACATAAGCTTTGCATTCTTAGAATAATATTGTTTGCATATGATTATTTGTTCGAACAACAGAGAAATTCGCACGATGAATATCTTATGAACAAAAAAATCTTCTCAACGAAAAAAGGGCATCTCAAGTGGAAAAGAAAAAAAAACACTTCCAACCAAGGGGCAGACGTGATCATTGTCCATCATCTGGGGCAGTTAAGTCAAGATTCAGAGAATCTCTCAAAATGCCAAACAGCCAGGGGCAAACCTCCATCTGAGTCACTTGGGGCATGGGACATGAATGCCAGCAACGAATCTTGCATGATCCAACGAAGATCTTCTGGTAGTATGGCAACACAACGCTACTGACGGTAACAACTCCCTACGCTCTGAGAATGTGGACATGGTCGGAAAAATACTGCGCATAATCAAAGACCCGCTAGGTTGACACACCTAGTCAAAAATAAGGGCTTCCCGGCGAACCAAAAGGGTTCGGGCAAAAATAAGGGATGAAAATGAAAAAATATGTACACCCGGCAAGTCGAAAACCTGAAAAGGCGGCTTGGGCAAAAATGGGTATCCCGAGGAACTGAAAACCTGAAAGGGTGGTCCAGGCAAAAATTAGGGATCAAAGCGTACGACTATGTCCTGTCATCTCGTCACTTGCCTACCAGAAGAGGATTTGTAAATCGGCAGTTATCAAGCACGTCATAGGCCTTCTTCTCCCGCAGAAACTGGGGCAATAAGAATTGTCCAAACTGTATAGTTACTCTATCCACCAAGGTACCAAGGTAGGTCCGGCTGAAGAATCTGACCAAGACATCTTCACTCCCCGCAGAGTAAGACAGGTTTCAGCAATACTCTCCCCCGAGCATAGTTGGTCTCCCTTCAGCCCTAATAAGGCACAATATCTCCAGCAAGTCAGCGATACTCCTCCCAAGCAGAGTTAGTCTACTGTCAGCCTCAAGGAAGTTGGATACCCCCAGAAGATCTCTATATTGCCCAACAGAGTATACAGATGTTCCTAAGCAAGCATCCCCGGCAGTCTTAATATAAGATTGTTCCCCGACGGAATACCAGACACCCCAGTGGAATCAATCTCCCTAGTACAGTCCAAAAGTTTCCCCAAGAGAGTTGAATCATCCTCCCCAGTAGATTCTGGAAGCTTATCCCCAGTAGATTCTGGAAGCTTATCCCTTGCATATTACATATCTCTCCCCGACCATCTTCAGAGGTTATTCCCCACCAGAGCCTATAACTGGGTTATCCTCAGCTAACTACCAAGGAAAGATCGTCCTCGGCGAAGTTCTTCCTATCCCCCAGCGGAGTTCATCAAATTCCCCAACATAACTGATCAATGGAATCCCCAGCGGAGTTCTCATTAAAATCTCAGTGAAGCATCTCTTCCCCACAGAGTAATTCTCCGCAGAGTAATCTCTCCAACAATTTTATTCCCCAACGGAGTCATCTTCTCCTACAGGTTTATTCTTACAATCATCGGCCCCAGCGGAAATGAAGAACCCTACTCTTCAACGTCGGCCCAGGATTTAACTTCCCGGCGTTCGTCAAGGATTTATTTTCCTAGACGAAAATACATTCATAAACATTTCACATTTTATACATCCTGCTTACATACATGATAAAGTGCATACGACACAATCTCATTTATTCCTGAGAACATCATGACATCATGCATTTCATACATCATGACATTTCATACAACTAATGTTTTTCCATTTCAGGAAAAGGTCAATCAAAAGATGGCTACCATCAACCTTCTGAAGTTCCAGATTCGATACCTGTATCTAGCCAGGGCATATCTATGAGCGATTGATTGTGGATTCGATACCTGTATCTAGCCAGGGCATATCTACATGAAGAGTTTGAAGTTCCAGATTCGATACCTGTATCTAGCCAGGGCATATCTGTGAGTGATTGATTGTAGATCTATACCTGAAACCAGCCAGGAAAGTTATCTACGTTAAAGAGATTTCATAAATGGCATAGAGATGCTCCGGACCCGGATGCTATTCTATCGCTTATTCAGAGGTTCTTCCCAGAAATGGCTTAGAGGTGCTCCAGATCCGGATGCTATTCTTTTGCTTATTCAGAGTTTCCCTTCAGAGATAGCTTAGAGATGCTCCAGATCCGGATGCTATTCTTTTTCTTATTCAAAGTTTCTTTTCAAAGATAGCTTGGAAATGCTCCAGATCCAGATGCTATTCTATTGCTTATTCAGAGTTTCCCTTCAGAGATAGCTTGGAAATGCTCCAGACATGGATGCTATTCTTTTGCTTACTCAGAGTTTCTTTTCAGAGATAGCTTGGAAATGCTCCAGATCCGGATGCTATTCTATTGCTTATTCAGAGTTTCCTTTCAGAGATGGCCTAGAGATTCTCCAGATCCGGATGCTATTCTATTGCTTATTCATAGATTTCCTTCTAGAGATAGTTCAGTTGCGACCCAGGCATGGTGACATTCTGATACTTATTCCAGATTTCTTTTCAGAGATAGCTTAGAGATGCTCAAGATCCGGATGCTATTCTATTGCTTATTCAGAGTTTCCTTCTAGAGATAGTTCAGTTGCGACCCAGATATGGCGACATTCTGATACTTATTCCAGATTTCCTTTCAGAAATAGCTTAGAAATGCTCCAGATTCTGATGTTATTCTATCGCTTATTCGGATTTCCTTTCAAGAGATAGCTTAGAGATGCTCCTGACCCGGACGCTATTCTATTGCTTATTCAGATTCCAACTTCTAAAGACAACTTAGAGATGCTCCAGGCCCGGATGCTATTCTATTGTTTAATCCAGATTCATTCAAAAGACAGTCCAGACACGATCCAGATTCAGATGACATTCTGCCACTCGTTCAGACGTCAGTAATTAGACATAGACTAGATATGCTCCAGACACGGAAGCCATTCTATTGCTTATTCAAATTCTCCTATCCATCATATCTCCAAATGGAATCTGTAAGCCCATTCCCGACATCACATTGCTGATATTCTACTATGCGAGTGCAAATTTCTGGGCACTCTAGTGTTCAATCATCTTCCACCTTCGGATCACGAAAGGAACGCAAGCCAATCTACATCCTCAGGTCTAAGAAGATTGAACAGGGGCAACTGTTGTACCCCAAAATTTTCCCTCCCATATTCTTCAAAGTTTGTCAAGAATCATCTTCAAAATGGTTCAAGACTACTCAAGGGTTGCACAGTCCAAATGCCTCCTAAGCCAGTCAAAATTAGGGTTTTGGTTCCTTCAGTGAATTTAAAGTTTTCAGTGGTCCAATCAAGTCCCATAGGCATATATACATTGTCAAGCATCTACATGCCAAGTCTCAAGACTCATAGAGGCAAATTGCACAGTCAAAAAGCCCATTTGCTTCACAATCAACTGCAGGGGCAAAATGGTCATTTTACAGTCAAAAGTCAAAATTTTTGGTCAACATCTTATTTTGAGTACACAATCATCATTTGATCAAGTCTTGATCATGATTCCACAAGCATGGCTCAAAAATCATTAAGATGAAAAAGTTACTATTTTTGGACAGTAGAAAAGTCAACTGTATCTTGACCAAGGCATAACTTTTACAAGGTTCATCAGAAAAATCCCATACAATGCTCATTTTGAAGGGGATGACACTTCCTACAACTCATCTTCACATTCCAAGTCCAAGAAATGCTCCCACAAAAAGTTATCAATTTCTACATTATAGGTCAATTTCAAAAGTCAACAAAAATGCACTTTAAGTCAAAGACCATAACTTGATATTGGTAAAGCCAAATGACATGGGACCAAAGGCATTGGTTAGAGGACTTCAAGACCTTTCCAAAATGTCAAAGAACATGTTCATATGATCAAAATTGAGCAAGATATGCATTGGAGAAGTTGGGAAATTTTTGTGAATTTGCAAAAGTCAACTTTGCTCAAAACACTTCATTTTTGCTAATGGGTCTCAAATTTCTTCTTGAAACATTGTCCAAGGCTTATGCACGACCCATTGAGATTAAATTCAATTATTTTCTTATTTTTATTAATTAATTGGATTTTTAATTGATTATTAATTCATTTAATTCATTTAATTGCAGGAAAATACCAAGATGTGATTTCTAAATCTTTTTGTGAAGCAAAAGTGGTCAACATATGCTGGAGATTTCGTGTATCAATCAAGGGGACCAAAATCTCCAAAATTAGCAAGTTTTGTCAATCAAAAAGATGCAAAAATATTTGATTGAAAATCAAATATACAAATCATAATTCCATGGATCTTTGACCAAGATTTTAACCTAAATCAATTCTATTATATATACTGAAGCTAACCCTAATGCATCACACGTGAAAAATTGCTGCACAAAGCCATAACCATATTCAAAAAAATCAAGAAAAAGTCAAAACTATTTTCCAAGTTCTAGCACGATTCCAAGGCATTTGTTGATTCCAATACATTGCTGGAGGTGTGAGGAATCTTTTGCAATCAAATTCGCACGCCAGAACTCAAGAAATTGTTGCATACAGATCCACGGTTTGCGTTTTTTCTTGAAATCATATTGATGAATTCACGCATAATTAACATGTTTTATTGATTGTGTTGCATTGCCAGAGATCATACCAAGCTCATGATATCATTCAATTGGATTAAAACACCCTGAAACAGAAATTGCCATTGATGAATGTTAGGGTTTCCAAGTTCTTAAATTGGGGCTTTGTGATATAGGAAAAATTAGACCTCAACAGACCCATGGTTAAACTCGTTGAGACCAGACGAATTCAATGGACATGTCGCGAAATATTTATGTGAAGCATACGTCTATTCGCTATTTTTCCTCATCCTGTTTTGTGGGGGTTAAAAACCCCCGCTATCTAATGTATAATTTGCAGGTTTAGGGAAGAAGATGATGATTTGGTGAAGCGTCATTGGGAAATTCAAAAAGCAGCGCACGTGATTTTGTTTCCAGCATAATTATCATGTTTGTTATATTATATTTACTCATTATTATTCCAACAAATGCAGCGTGATGGCCTAGTGGTTGGTGAGGTGGCTGTGAATCATTGGGACCTGGGTTCAATTCCCAGGTCCCCCCAAAACTATTATTTGTGGTTTTTCTTCACCTAATCATGTGCAGGCTTTCAAGTGATGTCCACCATGCACGTTCCAATCCTAGATGCCATGTGTCCTGAAGCATAGATTTGATGGCTATGAGATTATGAACACCATGCACTCAGTCAACCAACAGGCACTTGATCCAGAAAGTCAACGAAGGCTTGATGTTAATGGGCTGGAATTGCTAACACAAACCTCCATATTGGGCCCATCACCCCCCTGGTTTACTATTTCTTTTTATTTTCTTTTTTCTTTTTAATTTCTTTTATTAATTACCATTATTATTATTTAACTAACAAATAAATTATTTTTATAATAAATTCAGATAATCAAAAGATGTAAATATTTTTATTATTTATTATTTTTACTATTAATCATTATTTTTGTAAATAAATGTAAATTAATTAATTTAGTTAAATTAGGTTTAACTTTAATCTTTTTCTCAATAAATAAAACAAACTTAGAATTAGGGTTTTTCTTTTGAGAATTTTAATTCCTTTTATTTTATTTTCATTAAAACCTAAAAAACATAAAAAAATACTTTTTCTTGTAATTACTTAATTAATTAGTAAATTAGGTTTAATATTTAATAAATTGCAAAAAAGGACAAACTTCTTTCTTTTCTCAAAAAGGGTCAAAACCCTAAGGACGTCCCGATTCAATTTCTTTTCGCGCATTATTATTTTTTATTATATTTTATGTATCTGCTCCGAGTATGTAATAGATAATTAAGACCTCTTTTATCGCTTTATTTATTTTCTCGCATTTATTTCTAAACGGGTTATGTTTTTGGCGATGTATATACCCGCGCCTTGTAATAGCGTAGATTTACCTTCCGCAATTTATTTCCCGCAAACTATTAACTGTTAATTATGCATGCAAGATTTGTCTGAAAAATAAAATCAATCCGTAGCTCACAAATAACATGTACAAGATAATCTTAACTGAATTTAACACACATGCACATGCCACTCTTAGGATACGCCTCACTTGGTTGCCTCGAGGTGGTCATTAAGTATAGGGTGTTTTAGAGGTCGCCCTCCTGTCTAAAGATCCAGTTGCCTCGAAACGGTTGCCTCGGATAAAAAGGATCTAGGACATTAGGGTTACCGCTAAGGCGTCCTACTATTGCTTTGGTGACCACACATGTCCCTATAATCGAATTGACCCGAATAACTCTAACGACGGTGCTACCTACTTCTCAATAGTGGGATAGTACTGTCTAAAGGACTCTTACACAGCTTAATTCCTTAGAGTAGGTAGATTTCTCCCGGGTACTTGCTCTTTCAAAAAACAAAAACAACTTTTCGCACCTACACTTTCAAAAAGTTTTCAAACAAACACTTCATACACTCTTGAGGACTAATACAAGAGTTACCTAGAAGTTTTCAAAACAAACTTTTTCAAAACCCACAAACACAAGAAAAGCAAACAATTTTTGAAAACATAGTGAGCAAGTACCTAAGAGCCCGTGGATAAACACGGATAGAAAGGGTGCTAACGCCTTCCCTTTCTATAAATCTACCTCCCGAACCGAGAAATATTCTCGAAAAGGAATTTTGCTGTGCTTTTGTCCTTTCCATGTTGGAGAACATAAAAGACGATGGCGACTCTTGCTTACCGCGACATTTCGCGAACCAGCATTTCAAAACAGTCAGTTCTATTTCCACCGATCACAAAAGGCATCGAGGTTGATCCTGCCAAAGTCAAAGCTATACAAGAAATGCATGCTCCTCGCACTGAGAAGGAAGTCAGAGGTTTCTTGGGACGCCTAAACTACATCGCTAGGTTCATTTCTCACTTAACATCTACCTGTGAGCCAATCTTCAAGATGTTGAAGAAAGACCAGGTTGTCAGATGGAATGACGAATGCCAGATTTCCTTTGACAAAATCAAAGAATATTTTCTAGAACCTCTTGTCTTGATGCCACCCGTCGAAGGAAGACCGCTAATCATGTATCTGACCGTCCTAGAGAATTCAATGGGGTATGTATTGGGGCAGCATGACGAGTCTGGCCGAAAAGAGCATGCCATTTATTACCTTAGAAAAAAGTTTACCAATTGTGAAATAAGATATTCACTACTCGAGAAAACTTGTTGCGCTTTGGTATGGGCTGCTCGCCGGCTAAGGCAGTACATGTTGACTCATACCACTTTGCTGATATCTAAGATGGATCCGATCAAATACATCTTCGAGAAGCCTGCTTTATCTGGAAGGATAGCTAGATGGCATATGATCCTAATAGAATACGATATACAATACACAACCCAGAAAGCTATAAAAGGGAGTGTGCTAGCTGATCATCTGGCCTATCAAGTTGTAGAAGATTATCAATCTATGAAGTTCAACTTCCCTGACAAAGACACCATGACATTGGGCAATGTTGAAAATTTCAGACCATATGACGGACCGGAACAAGGATCCCGATGGACCCTGTACTTTGATGGAGCCTCCAATGCACTTGGCAACGGTATCGGTGCGGTACTCATATCCCCAGAAGGTGTCCATACTCCTTTCACCACCAGACTTTGCTTCAATTGTACGAACAACATGGCAGAGTATGAAGCGTGCATCTTTGGACTCAAGGCTGTCATAAACTTAGGAATCAAATATTTAGTTATGTTTGGGGACTCAGCTTTGGTTATCAGTCAAATCAAAGAAGAGTGGGACACTAAGCATCCAAACCTCATCCCTTGCAAAGGACATGTTCTGACATTGCTACCACATTTCGAGCAGATTACCTTCGCGCACTTCCTGCGAGAAGAAAATTAGCTAGCAGATGCTCTAGCTACAATGTCATCCATGTTTAAACTTAATTGGGATAACGAGGCTCCCCAGATCACCATTGAACGGATGGACGAACCAGCGTACTATCACGAGATTAATACCAAAGAAGTAGTGGACCAGCCTTGGTTTCGTGAAGTCAAAAGGTATCTCGAGGCTCAAGAATATCCTGAAGGAGCTTCAGACATGACAAAAAGTTCTTAAGGAGATTCTCCACTAAGTTCTTCCTAAGTAATGGCATCCTGTACAAGCGCAATCATGATTCTATTCTGCTCCGTTGTGTGGACAAGATTGAAGCTGAAAGGATTATGGATGAACTGCATGAAGGTACCTTTGGCACTCACTCTAGCGGGCATACGATGGCAAAGAAGATTCTACGGGAAGGCTACTATTGTTCTACCATGGAAGCAGACTGCTATCAACACTCCCGGACTTGTCATAAGTGTCAAATCTATGCAGACAAGGTGCACGTGCCTCCGGTTCCTCTGAATGTCTTAACATCTCCTTGGCCCTTCGCTATGTGGGGAATCAACATGATTGGAGAGATCAAGCCTACAACATCCAATGGACACCGCTTCATTCTGGTAGCCATTGATTGCTTCACAAAGTGGGTCGAAGCAGCTTCCTTCGCATCCGTTACTAAGAATGTTGTTGCCCGCTTCATCAAGCAGAATCTTATTTGACGGTACGGTATCCCCGAAAGGATCATCACCGATAACGGTACAAACCTTAACAATACTATGATCACCCTTTGTGCGAGCAGTTAAAGATTCAACATCACAATTGATCCTCTACCGGCCAAAGATGAATGGTGTTGTCGAAGCTGCTAACAAAAATATCAAAAAGATCATACAAAAAATGACAGTCACCTACAAGGACTGGCATGAGATGCTACCGTTTGCTCTCCACGGGTACTGTACCACGGCTCTCACTTCAATTGGGGCAACTCCCTATTCTTTATTTTATGGCATGGAGGTTGTTTTACCTATTGAGGCCCAGATCCCCTCTTTAAGAGTCATGAAGGATGCAGGTTTGAGTGAAGACGATTGGATCCAAACCCGACTTGATTAGTTGAACTTAATTGACGAGAAGAGACTTATTTTTGTTTTCCATGGTCAGACGTATCAAAAGCGGATGATCAAGACTTTCAACAAGAAAGTCAGACGCCAAGAGTATCAAGTCGGAGATCTTGTAATCAAGCGCATCATCCTGCCACAACGTAATCTCAGGGGCAAATGGACTCCTACCTATGAAGGACCATTTGTAATCAAGAACATCTTTTCTGGTGGGGCAATGATCTTAACCACCATGGACGGCGATGATCTTCCGCACCCTGCGAACGCAGACATAGTCAAAAGATACTATGCATAAGAGACCCGCTAGGTTGACACACCTAGGAAAAACAAGGGCATCCCGGCGAACCAAAAAGGTTCGGGCAAAAATTAGGGATAAAACAAAAAAATCTATACACCCGGTGTTGTACCCCAAAATTTGCCCTCCCATAATTCTTCAAGAAAATGCCAAGTCAAGCTTCAAAGTTCCCCAAGAGTTGCACAGTGCAAGAGCCTCCTATACAGTCAAGATTAGGGTTTTTGTTCTGATCAAGAAAATGAAGTTTCCAAAGGTCCAATCAAGTCTCATATGCCTACAAATATGGTCAAGCATCCTCATACCAAGTTTCAAGACATTCAGCACAAAATTGCACAGTCAAAAACCCTAATTGCACTACAGTCAACTATAGGGGCAAAATGGTCATTTGGCAGTCAAAAGTTCAAATTTTTGGTCAACATATCATTTTGAAGCCACAAACATCATTTGATCAATGCTTGATCATGATTCTCAAAGTTTGGCTCAAAAATCATCAAAATGCAAAAGTTTCCTTATTTGGACAGTTGAAAAAGTCAACTGTAAATTGACCAGGGCATAACTTTCACATGGATTATCAGAAAAATTCCATCCAAAGCTCATTTTGAAGAGAAAGACATTTACTACAACTCATATTCATACTTCAAGCCCAAGAAATGCTCTCACAAAAAGTTATCAATTTCAACATTATAGGTCATTTTCAAAAGTCAACAAAAAGGGACTTTAAGTCAAAGGCCATAACTTGAGATTGGTAAATCAAAATGACATGGGACCAAAGACATTGGTTAGCGGACTCAAAGACCTTTCCAAAATGTCCAAGAACATGAGAAAATCTTAAAAATTGAGCAAGTTATGCCTTGTGGAAGTTGAGAAAGTTTTGGATATTTTGAAAAGTCAACATGGATTCAAATGACCTAAAATTGCTAATGGGCCCATTTTTCTTCCATGATTCATCATCCATGACATGTGCACGACCACTTGGCCCAAAGGGAAGTATTTTTTCATTTTTTATTTATTTATGTGAATTTTTATTTATATTAATTCATTTAAATCAAAATAAATACATGGAAAATACTTAACCTAAAGTTTTAAATCTTTTTGTGCATGTTTTATACTCAAGATTTCGTGTACAACTAAATAGGGAAAGATTTGGACTGATTGATCATGATTTGAACAAAAAGCACATGGAAAATATTTGGAAAATAATGATGGAAAATCAAATCTTCAAAACCATCATTGCAAGGGATTTGATTTGTTTTTCTTAACCTAATTGATTCATACATAAGCCAGGAACACAACCCTAATGATCACACACACGCAGCTGCTCAGAAAAACCATTATCAAACTTGGAAATTTGGCCAAAAATCTCAATTCTGAAAACTCCCTTAGAGATCGATTCAAGCCTCAAAACCTATTCCATTAGCTTCCTCAAGCATCACTGAACGTATTCCAATCACAAACATCAAAGATAACCTCTTGAAACGCTGTACAGAAGTCCCACTTTTCTTACTTTTTTGCATAATCGTATTTCAAGATTTAGGCATTTTTATTGCATATTGTTAATGGATTTATGTTAATTAAGGTGTTCTGAAGCTAACCGTTTACATTAATTGTGTTTTCGTGTACTGTATGCAATTATGCCATTGATGCAGATTAGGGTTCATGAAGCTTGAAATTGGGCGTTTCATGATATGGAAAAATTGAAACCTCTGAGTATCACCATTAGAATTAGCAGGCTTGGACGATTAGGAATCCATCATCGCGCTCAATTTATGAGCGTCCTAGGCTTATTCGCTATTTTCTGGAAAGTGGCCTAACAGGACGTTTGCAAAACCGTGGCCATTGTTGTTATATTTTCAGGAACGAAGAAGAAGACAACTAGGTGGCAGGGAGTGATTGGACCTTTTAAAATTTCGCGCTAAAAGCACTTACGCGTGTTTTTGTCCTTATAATATTTGTTTGATCTTTGATATACAAAGCACGCGTTCAGTACAACTGGCAAGGCATAAGGCTGGCAACATTCCTGACTTGGGTTCGAGCCCCAGGTCTTCATTATCTCTCATATTATTTTTCAAATAACAATCACATGCAGGTTAACGTTGCTGTCCCATGATACACCTTCATAATCAAGTGTGCCACGTCCATCTCCGAATCAAATCAAAGGCCATGGATTGAAGAACACAATGCACCCCAGTCAACATGCCAGCACACTGCCTGGAAAAGTCAAACGGACCATGCTAAATGGGCCTGAATTGCTTGGGCTATACCTCCATATAGGGGTCTGAACCCCCAGGTTTGCATATTTTTTTTTTCTTTATTTCTTTTTGTATTATTATTTTTACTTCCATTTTAATTATTATTTATTAATTAGCTTCATTATTTTCATAAAATGCAAAACAATTAAAAAAATCAGAAAAGAGGAAAAATATAATAAATTTTTCATTTTAATATTTTTCATAAATAAATGTATATAATTAAACTTAGTGTAAATTAGGTTTTAACTCTAATTCTTTTCATAATAAAATCTAAAAAACATAGAATTAGGTTTAATCAATAATTTTTCATCTTTTTATTTTTCTTTCATAATGATTAAATAATTAAATACTTATTTCTTTAATTAAATTTGTATATAAAAATTAGGGTTAATTTAGGTTAAATTCTAATGTTTTTCTTAATAAATTAAAATAAAATAGAATTAGGGTTAGCGATTAATTTCAATTAATTCCTTTTCTATTAAATCCTAAAATACTAAAAAACACCAAAAACAAGTCCTTTCTTTCTTTTAACTTTAATTAACTAATTAATTTCATCATGTAATTTAATATTGCAAAAGGGTCCAACGCCCTCGTTCTTAACTTCTTATTAATTCGCGTTTTTATTTTATTTCGATTAAATATTTATGTATCTCTCCCAAGGTATTGTAACATTTTAATTACTTCTCGCACTTTTAATTTCTTTATTTATTTTCTGTCAAATCGGGTTCGAGAAACTTTTGGCGATGTGGACCCGCGCCGTTTGTAATAGCTTTAGATCTTACTTTCCCGCAAATATTTTAACTGTTAACAAATGGCATGAAAGAATGTATGGAAAAAAATAAAAGCAAGCGTAGAACACTAATGACATGACAAGATAAATGCAAATGAAAACGACACACAAATCGCACACACCACCCCTAGGGTACGCCTCATTGTTGCCTTGCCTCGAAAGGTGATTGTCGAGTAGAGGATGTCTTAGTAAGTCCTCATGATCCGGGAACCTGGCATGAGGGTAGCTCCTAAGGTGTCTTCCTATTGCTCTGGTGATCACCACGTCCCGAACCTTCGAATTGACCCGAACACCTCCAACGGTGGTGCTACCTACCTCTCAATGGTGGGATGGCACTACTTTAAAGGACATTTACACAGACGAATTCCTTAGGGTAGGTAGACGACTCTAGATACTTGCTCTAAATTTCAAAACAAAACAAAATACTTTTCACACCAACACATTTTCAAAAAGCTTTCGAAAGCAACTTTTCAAACACTCTTGAGGACCGATACAAGAGTCGAACTGAAATTTTCAAAGAAACTTTTTAAAACCCACAGTTGAAAAGCAAACAAACCATTTTGAAAACACAAATGAGCAAGTATCTAAGAGCCCATGGATAACCATGGATAGAAAGGGTGCTAACACCTTCCCTTTCTATAATCTACCTCCCGAACCGAGAGTAATCTCTATAAGGAATTTTTCTGTGCTTTTGTCCTTTCCATTTGGAGAAAATAAAAGACGGTGGCGACTCTTGCTTCCGTGACATTTCGCGAACCAGCGTTAAACAGTCAGTTCCAGATCCACCGATCCCAGAACTGGCGACTCTGCTGGGGACTTAAACTTAAAGTGAGGTGTACCTTAGGGCTAGTTCATAACTGTGTTTTCAATTGTATTGACTTGTTTGCTTTAAATTTGTGGGTTGCATGGGAGTTACATAGATCCTAACCCGGATCTGGGGATACCCTGTTTAGGTAGCATAAGCTGTGAGGGACCTGTCCGGCGTAGACCGACACGGGTGAAACAGTGACTACGTTGGTGTGGCACCTTGGTCTGTACCGATATCCCTTGTGTTGCAACGAGGAGAATATGGGTCTTCTGAGGAGTCATTAAGCACCAACAGACCTTAGAACCTTAAATGACCCAACTTGGCCATTAGAACAGTAGCAGTATGCTACGCCCATTGAGGTTAAACTCTCGTGATGGTTCTGGCTGCAAGAAAAGATTGCGATGCTGGAGTTATGATCGATTGAGGGTAGTCAATGATATTGGGATCCTCTAAGAACCCGGTTACTTTGATAGGACATGTATGAACCCAACAACTTCAAGAGGATAATACCCAGACCCCATGCTGGCCTAAACTCTAAGAGTTTCTCTTGTGTGACTTGTGTGCCTTTGTACTTGTCTACTTGCATGCTTGTTAGCTGACACATGAACTACTTGCAGGTTTTGTTTATAGTCCTTAATAGGGACTCATAACAGGGTATACTAAGTTTCTTACAGGTTTTGGTTTGCAGTCCTTAATTAGGACTCATAACAGGGTTTACCGAGTTTCTTGCAGGTTTTGTTTTTAGTCCTTAATTGGGACTCATGACAGGTTTTACTTGAGTTTCTTGCAGGTTTCTGTTTATAGTCCTTAATAAGGGCTCATAACGGGGTTTATTCATATTACCCCCATGCATCATGACATCATATCATTGCATACATCCTAACCCATTTCAAGGATCTCAAGGGCTTGTGATGCAGGTCATGGTGAATCAACTATCCCAGCAAGGGGCAAAGAGGATTTATTTTCCTCTATCCAAGGTTGTCAGGGGCTATGACCCACTTGATATGGTGAGCTTTGACTCCTGAAGAAGGTTCCCCTAGCCAAGGTTGTTTGGAAAGCAAAATAAGGTTGATGACTTGAGTCAGGGGCTATGACCCACTTGATATGGTGAGCTTTGACTCCTGAAGAAGGTTCCCCTAGCCAAGGTTGTTTGGAAAGCAAAATAAGGTTGATGACTTGAGTCAGGGGCTATGACCCACTTGATATGGTGAGCCTTTGACCCTGGAAGAAGGACTCTCAACAATCCAAAGTTCCTTCAATCAAGCCACCGGATCCAAATGCTAACAAATTTTCTTGTTTACCCCGCGAGGTCCTTGAAAACATTGCATGCATGTCATACACAACATTACATAACAGGTATCTTTGTTGCAGGTCACTCACCTTTCTCGCTGTTTATTTCAGCAATGGCCTTCCAACCAGATAACCAGGACCTTCTTGCTCAAGAGACTCGGTTCGGGGAAATCTTCCTGAATCTATCCAAGGGGCAGGAGGAGCTAAGGACACTTCTCATGGGGACCTTTGTCAGGAACAGTGCTGAGGATGAAAGGCTGAAACACCTACAAGCTGAGGTGGATGCATTGAAAGCCCAGATGCTGGGGCAGGGGACTGCCATTCAAGGGTTAGCTCAAAGACAAGACGAGCTCTGGTTTCTCGTCAACCAACTGCTTCAGGGTAACCAACTGGGGCAAACGTCTAAGGGTAAAAAGCCAATCATCGTTCGACCATCTTTGAGACAAAGAGGCAAGGAGAAAGCTCCTCATATGGCTTCAGTATCACCAATTCAGTATCAACCTCACCAGCTTCAACCAGACAAGCCCAAAAGGCAATTCACCAAGCTCAACGTGTCGCTGCCTCAAGCCTTACAACAACTGCTGAGGTTGAACTTGGTAACTCTAAAGGATCCTCCTAAGAATCCCAACAGGACACCTTCAAGGTATAACCCCAACGCTCACTGCGCTTATCATTCTGACAGCCCGGGGCATGCTACAGAGGATTGTTGGACTCTGAAAAATAAGATCCAGGACCTGATTGAGGAAGGAGCTGTGGAATTCACCCAAGATGGCCGGGCTGAGTGCTTCTACCATCCCTACAGGAGGCACCATTTGAAGTAACAAGCCCGGAGATGAGAAGTATTTTTGTTCATTCGAATGTTCAAGTTGCAGTTTTCTTTTGTTCAAACATTTACTCATTGTTAAACATTGTTATTTCATTAATGCATCGCATATGTCTGTTTTGAAACAATATATTCGTATTCACTATATGCAAATTATCTTCATATTTTTTCTGATGTCAACTCTCAATTAATAATTCTAAGCCTCTTGAGGGAGGATGACGAAAACGATACCATAATCTACAATATGCTTTTGAACAGACCCCGCTGATGAGGTACAGGCATTGTTTCAATCCCTAAACACTGGAGTTATAAGGATGATAATCCCTCGTCAACCCCTCTGAGCCAAAGAAGTAGGAGTTTTTCTTTTTGAAATTCAAAACCCTTCATCATAACCTGGGGCAGGGTAGTTCTCTCAGTTGATCCAAGTGCATAATGAATGGCACCAAAAAGATCCTTACAAAACAAAGAAAGACAGTGATGGTTCCGAATGATCAATAAAGAAAGGCAGTCATTATCTTTCAAAATAAAAAAAAAACCCATTAAGTCAAAACCCATGAAGGAGACTTACAACACTGGGGCATCCCGCTGACTGTAATTCCAAAAAAGGAAACAGTTCAGGCAAAAAAAGAAAGGGATAACAAAAAAAAATCAGACAAGAAAGAGGTCTTACCAACCCTCAACAAGAAAGGAATGACTGCCTATTCAAAATAAGTTATCAACATCCGAATCATCACCGGAAAATCAGAGCAAAGACTCAAACAAGGTCTAACGTATGATCAACTGAGTTTAGGTTTGGAGAACATCACGAAGAGCGGGTGGGTACAAATAAAATTTGAGCCTTTATCCTTTGTTTCTTAAACCGTGAACCAGGCCACGTTATAACCCTTAAAAGTCCTAGCTGAAGCATGGGTTAGTTCGAAAGCATACTGTGACGAAAGGTATCCTGACTCCTTAAGGCTTACTATAAAGAAGGAGTTGACATCACGTTTTACAAACATTCACTTGTTTTATGGAAAAAGAATGCATTTTCAAAATCTGCAAGACAGACATAGGCTTTGCATTTTTAACATAACTTTGTTTGCATATGACTTTTTGTTTGAACAGCAGGGAAATTCGCACAATGAAAGTCTAATGAACAAAAGTATCTCCAATCAAGGGGCATGGCATGACCATGGTCCATCATCTGGGGAAATCCAATCAAGATTCGGAGAATCTCTCAGAAGTCAAATAGCCTGGGGCAAATCTCTGCCTGAGTCACTTGGGGCATCCCAACAACGAATCTTGTCTGATCAAACACCTTCTGATGGCATGGCAAAACGCTGCTAACAGGGGCACCTCCCTACATCCTGAAAGCATGGACATAGTCGGAAAAAATACTACGCATCATCAAAGACCCGCTAGGTCGACATACCTAGGCAAAAATAAGGGCTTCCCTGCGAACCAAAAGGGTTCGGGCAAAATAAGGGATGAAATGAAAAAAATCTGTACACCCGGCAAGTCGAAAACCTGAAAAGGCGGCTTGGGCAAAAATGGGTATCCCGGTGGACTGAAAACCCGAAAGGGCGGTCCAGGCAAAAGTTAGGGATCAAAAGCGTACGACTATGTCCCAGCATCTTGTCACTCGCCTACCAAAAGAAGATTTGTCAATCGGCAATCACCAAGCACCCCCACAGGTAACATTGGAAACAGGGGCAATAAAGAGTTGTCTGAGCAATCTAATTGTTCTGTCCTCCAAGGTACCAAGATAGGTTCAACTAAAGAAGATGACCAGTACATTTTAATTCCCCAGAGAGTAAGCCAGCAGTCAGTGCATTCTTCTCCAAGCAGAGTTATCAAATCTCAAGGAAGTTGAGTATCCTCCAGTAGACCTCAATACTTCCCCAGCAGCATACATATTCTTAACAAGCTTCCCCGGCAGTCTTGATCTAAAGATTGTTCCCTGGAAATTTATCAAACAGTCAAAGGAATCACTTCCCCCCGCAGTTAAAACTTCCCCAGGAAAGTCCAATCTAGTCCCCCAGGAAAGTTGGAATTCATACCCCCAAGCAGTAAGCTTATCCCCAGTAGATTCTGGAAGCTTATCCTCGCAAAGCACGAACGCGTCTCCCGGCTTTATTCAAAGAGTTATTTCCTTAACAGGATATAACTGGGTTATCCTCAGCCAAAAGCCACGGAAAGGTCGTCGTCAACGTAGTTCTTTCTTATCCCCAGCGAAGTCCATTCACACTTCCAATACAGCAAAGATATCCTCAGCAAATTATTATCAACAATTCAGCAAAGCATCTCTATCCCCACAGAGCATCACTCCCCAGCATGGTCGCTAGAGTATTTTTCTCCCCGCAGAATCTTCCATTTGCCAAGTTCATTCCTCAACGGAGTCATCTTCTCCTGCCGGTATTCTTGCAGCTCTCATCCCTAGCGGAGGCAAATCTACTCTTCAATATCAGCCCAGGAGTGACTTCCCGGCACCCGTCAAGGATTTACTTTCCTAGACGAAAACATATATTCATAAAACATCACATACATCATTATAGCATGCATAGACGCATCATATCATACAAATCTCATTTATGTTGAGAACATCATTGCTTGATCCATATCATGCATTGCATATGACTGACCTTTACCTTTCAGAAAAGATGCAGTTGAAATTCTCAATCATATTTCAAGACCTAGACCGGTTCAGTTAATCGACTCCAAAGATTTCTTATCCAGTCCCAGGCCTTCTCTAGTCCAGCTAAATCGACTCCCAACAGATTTTTCTGATAAAGACTCAGTAGAAGTTATCCCAGGTTACAATTTCCTATGGTTCTCTCCCCGACGGTGCGTGAGATGTAATTCCCTTTTAGGTTATAATTTCCTATGGTTCTCTCCCCGACGGTGCGTGAGATGTAATTCCTTTCAGATTATAATTCCAGATGGTTCCCTCTCCGACGGTGAGTGAGGTGATAATTCCTTTCCAGATGGTTCCCTCTCCGACGGTGAGTGAGGTGATAATTCCTTTTCAGATGGTTCCCTCTCCGACGGTGAGTGAGGTGATAATTCCTTTTCAGATGGTTCCCTCTCCGACGGTGAGTGAGGTGATAATTCCTTTTCAGATGGTTCCCTCTCCGATGGTGAGTGAGGTGATAATTCCTTTTCAGATGGTTCCCTCTTCGACGGTGAGTGAGGTGATAATTCCTTTTCAGATGGTTCCCTCTCCGACGGTGAGTGAGGTGATAATTCCTTTTCAGATGGTTCCCTCTCCGACGGTGAGTGAGGTGATAATTCCTTTTCAGATGGTTCCCTCTCCGACGGTGAGTGAGGTGATAATTCCTTTTCAGATGATTCCCTCTCCGACGGTGAGTGAGGTGATAATTCCTTTTTAGATGGTTCCCTCTCCGACGGTGAGTGAGGTGATAATTCCTTTTCAGATGGTTCCCTCTCCGACGGTGAGTGAGGTGATAATTCCTTTTCAGGTTATAATTTCCTATGGTTCTCTCCCCGATGGTGCGTGATATGTAATTCCCTTTCAGATTATAATTGCCTTTGGTTCTCTTCCCGATCCTGCGAAGATGGTAATTCCCACCAAGATTTGCTCAACGGGCGTTGTTGAAGTTAAAGTCACCCAAGGTTCTCTCAGCGTTCGTGCTAAGGTAGTAACCATCCCTGGTTCATTCATCACCTTTTGAAGATCCAGACTCAGCTCCTGTAACCAGTCAGGACACATCTATACCAACCATCTAAAAACCAGTTCTTGCAACGTGTCAGGTACTCATTTTTCTTTTGCAGGTATGCAGGTTCTCGCTAAGGAATCTCTTACGCGATCAACATCCAGATGGCATCTATAAGCCCATCATCCTATTCATCAACCTCTAAATGGCATCGATAAGCCCATTCCCACCACATTGCTACTATGTGAGCGCAAATTTCTGGGCACTCTAGTGTCCAATCATCTTCTACCTTCGGATTACGAAAGGCACGTCAGCCAATCTGCATCCTCAGGTCTAAGAAGATTGAACAGGGGCAACTGTTGTACCCCAAAATTTGCCCTCCCATAATTCTTCAAGAAAATGCCAAGTCAAGCTTCAAAGTTCCCCAAGGGTTGCACAGTGCAAGAGCCTCCTATACAGTCAAGATTAGGGTTTTTGTTCTGATCAAGAAAATGAAGTTTCCAAAGGTCCAATCAAGTCTCATATGCCTACAAATATGGTCAAGCATCCTCATACCAAGTTTCAAGACATTCAGCACAAAATTGCACAGTCAAAAACCCTAATTGCACTACAGTCAACTGTAGGGGCAAAATGGTCATTTGGCAGTCAAAAGTTCAAATTTTTGGTCAACATATCATTTTGAAGCCACAAACATCATTTGATCAATTCTTGATCATGATTCTCAAAGTTTGGCTCAAAAATCATCAAAATGCAAAAGTTTCCTTATTTGGACAGTTGAAAAAGTCAACTGTAAATTGACCAGGGCATAACTTTCACATGGATTATCAGAAAAATTCCATCCAAAGCTCATTTTGAAGAGAAAGACATTTCCTACAACTCATCTTCATACTTCAAGCCCAAGAAATGCTCTCACAAAAAGTTATCAATTTCAACATTATAGGTCATTTTCAAAAGTCAACAAAAAGGGACTTTAAGTCAAAGGCCATAACCTGAGATTGGTAAATCAAAATGACATGGGACCAAAGACATTGGTTAGAGGACTCAAAGACCTTTCCAAAATGTCCAAGAACATGAGAAAAGCTTAAAAATTGAGCAAGTTATGCCTTGTGGAAGTTGGGAAATTTTTGGATATTTTGAAAAGTCAACATGGATTCAAATGACCTAAAATTGCTAATGGGCCCATTTTTCTTCCATGATTCATCATCCATGACATGTGCACGACCACTTGGCCCAAAGGTAAGTATTTTTTCATTTTTTATTTATTTATGTGAATTTTTATTTATATTAATTCATTTAAATCAAAAGAAATACATGGAAAATACTTAACCTAAAGTTTTAAATCTTTTTGTGCATGTTTTATACTCAAGATTTCGTGTACAACTAAATAGGGAAAGATTTGGACTGATTGATCATGATTTGAACAAAAAGCACATGGAAAATATTTGGAAAATAATGATGGAAAATCAAATCTTCAAAACCATCATTGCAAGGGATTTGATTTGTTTTTCTTAACCTAATTGATTCATACATAAGCCAGGAACACAACCCTAATGATCACACACACGCAGCTGCTCAGAAAAACCATTATCAAACTTGGAAATTTGGCCAAAAATCTCAATTCTGAAAACTCCCTTAGAGATCGATTCAAGCCTCAAAACCTATTCCATTAGCTTCCTCAAGCATCACTGAACGTATTCCAATCACAAACATCAAAGATAACCTCTTGAAACGCTGTACAGAAGTCCCACTTTTCTTACTTTTTTGCATAATCGTATTTCAAGATTTAGGCATTTTTATTGCATATTGTTAATGGATTTATGTTAATTAAGGTGTTCTGAAGCTAACCGTTTACATTAATTGTGTTTTCGTGTACTGTATGCAATTATGCCATTGATGCAGATTAGGGTTCATGAAGCTTGAAATTGGGCGTTTCATGATATGGAAAAATTGAAACCTCTGAGTATCACCATTAGAATTAGCAGGCTTGGACGATTAGGAATCCATCATCGCGCTCAATTTATGAGCGTCCTAGGCTTATTCGCTATTTTCTGGAAAGTGGCCTAACAGGACGTTTGCAAAACCGTGGCCATTGTTGTTATATTTTCAGGAACGAAGAAGAAGACAACTAGGTGGCAGGGAGTGATTGGACCTTTTAAAATTTCGCGCTAAAAGCACTTACGCGTGTTTTTGTCCTTATAATATTTGTTTGATCTTTGATATACAAAGCACGCGTTCAGTACAACTGGCAAGGCATAAGGCTGGCAACATTCCTGACTTGGGTTCGAGCCCCAGGTCTTCATTATCTCTCATATTATTTTTCAAATAACAATCACATGCAGGTTAACGTTGCTGTCCCATGATACACCTTCATAATCAAGCGTGCCACGTCCATCTCCGAATCAAATCAAAGGCCATGGATTGAAGAACACAATGCACCCCAGTCAACATGCCAGCACACTGCCTGGAAAAGTCAAACGGACCATGCTAAATGGGCCTGAATTGCTTGGGCTATACCTCCATATTGGGGTCTGAACCCCCAGGTTTGCATATTTTTATTTTTCTTTATTTCTTTTTGTATTATTATTTTTACTTCCCTTTTAATTATTATTTATTAATTAGCTTCATTATTTTCATAAAATGCAAAACAATTAAAAAAATCAGAAAAGAGGAAAAATATAATAAATTTTTCATTTTAATATTTTTCATAAATAAATGTATATAATTAAACTTAGTGTAAATTAGGTTTTAACTCTAATGCTTTTCATAATAAAATCTAAAAAACATAGAATTAGGTTTAATCAATAATTTTTCATCTTTTTATTTTTCTTTCATAATGATTAAATAATTAAATACTTATTTCTTTAATTAAATTTGTATATAAAAATTAGGGTTAATTTAGGTTAAATTCTAATGTTTTTCTTAATAAATTAAAATAAAATAGAATTAGGGTTAGCGTTTAATTTCAATTAATTCCTTTTCTATTAAATCCTAAAATACTAAAAAACACCAAAAACAAGTCCTTTCTTTCTTTTAACTTTAATTAACTAATTAATTTCATCATGTAATTTAATTTTGCAAAAGGGTCCAACGCCCTCGTTCTTAACTTCTTATTAATTCGCGTTTTTATTTTATTTCGATTAAATATTTATGTATCTCTCCCAAGGTCTTGTAACATTTTAATTACTTCTCGCACTTTTAATTTCTTTATTTATTTTCTGTCAAATCGGGTTCGAGAAACTTTTGGCGATGTGGACCCACGCCGTTTGTAATAGCTTTAGATCTTTCCTTTCCCGCAAATATTTTAACTGTTAACAAATGGCATGAAAGAATGTATGGACAAAAATAAAAGCAAGCGTAGAACACTAATGACATGACAAGATAAATGCAAATGAAAACGACACACAAATCGCACACACCACCCCTAGGGTACGCCTCACTGTTGCCTTGCCTCGAAAGGTGATCGTCGAGTAGAGGATGTCTTAGTAAGTCCTCATGATCCGGGAACCTGGCATGAGGGTAGCTCCTAAGGTGTCTTCCTATTGCTCTGGTGATCACCACGTCCTGAACCTTCGAATTGACCCGAACACCTCCAACGGTGGTGCTACCTACCTCTCAATGGTGGGATGGCACTACTTTAAAGGACATTTACACAGACGAATTACTTAGGGTAGGTAGACGACTCTAGATACTTGCTCTAAATTTCAAAACAAAACAAAATACTTTTCACACCAACACATTTTCAAAAAGCTTTCGAAAGCAACTTTTCAAACACTCTTGAGGACCGATACAAGAGTCGAACTGAAATTTTCAAAGAAAATTTTTAAAACCCACAGTTGAAAAGCAAACAAACCATTTTGAAAACACAAATGAGCAAGTATCTAAGAGCCCATGGATAACCATGGATAGAAAGGGTGCTAACACCTTCCCTTTCTATAATCTACCTCCCGAACCGAGAGTAATCTCTATAAGGAATTTTTCTGTGCTTTTGTCCTTTCCATTTGGAGAAAATAAAAGACGGTGGCGACTCTTGCTTCCGCGACATTTCACGAACTAGCGTTAAACAGTCAGTTCCAGATCCACCGATCACACCCGGCAAGTTGAAAACCCGAAAGGGTGACTTGGGCAAAAAAGGGTTTCGCGGTGGACTGAAAACCCGAAAGGGCAGTCCAGGCAAAAGTTAGGGAATTAAAGGGTATGACTATGTCTCGTCGGATCATTTTAAAGACAATATCTTCACAAACAAACCTGGAGCTTCTGATCAATCCAATCATCTTCGGACGAAGCAACGAATGGACAAGATATTCGGAGTTACGAAGGCTATAGCAGAATGGGAACCCCATGGGATTATTACACATAACTATCTTTCTTTGTAAATTTTTGTTATTTATGACACCATCCTCTTACTAGGATGTCTGTCTCCTTTGTACAAAATACTTATTCAAAGTAAATACAAAGATATCTCTTTCAAAGTACAGAAAACCATTTGTCTTTTTCTTTTTACACTTGTGTTTTATTTGCAAAAACGTCCAATGATTAATTAATGAACATATGCATTTGAACATAATTACTGTTTACAAATAAACATGATGAAAAAGAACAATTACTGACAGGTAGAAAGATTAGGAAAACGTCTTTAGGCTATTCCATGAGCAATCTCTACAGCACGTCATTAAGATCCCCAGCGGATCCAAAACTTTGAACTACAGATCCCCAGTGGAGCTGAGACTACCGACTACAAATCCCCAGCGGAGCTGAAATTTCAATCCCCAGCAGAAATCATCCAGTTTCTCCGGGTTCCCCCAACAAGTTGTCTTGAAGCCTGAAAATCAACCAGTTAACAGTTAACTTTTGTTTCTCCCCAACCTAGGGTAACTCCCCAGTAGAGTGGCAGACAACCGAAACTCCTAAACTTTTTCCAAACAGGAATAAGCTTTTCCCCACAAAGTTTTTATTGCTTCTCGACATAACAAAGACTCCCGTCAATAATCCCCAGTAGAAGTCATTAAAATTTTCTGGATTCCCCAAGCAGATTCCTCAAGAAGTATATGGAATTACTCTCACAATGGAATCCTCAGCAGTCAAGGATTTATTTTCCCCGGCAGCAGTCAAGGATTTATTTTTCTCAGCAATACAACAAATCAGCTTACATGCGCATACATTACATCCATATATTATAAACATTGATAAAGTACATATATTGCATCATACATTTCATGCAACATAACTTTGTGTTTCAGCTAACATTTTACCCTTTTCAGGATAAGATTAACAACTATCTTTAACAAATATTCAAAGATTTCAGATACAGTACAAATACACTCCAGACACAGTTTCCATTTTGTCACTCATTCAGACTTAATTTCAAGATACAGTACAGATACGCTCCAGACACGGTTGCCATTCTGTCACTCATTCGGATTTCAGTTTCATGATACAGTACAGATACACTCCAGACACAGAAGTTATTCTGTTGCTCATTCAGATTTCAATTTCAAGATACAGTCCAGATACACTCCAGACACGGAAGTCATGCTGTTACTCTTTCAGATCTCAATTTCAAGATACAGTCCAGATACACTCAAGACACGGAAGCCATTATGTCGCTTATTCAGGTTCATCCTTCAGATACAGTTCAGATATGCTTTAGACACGGGTTCCATTCTGTTACATATTCAGATTCAAGTACAAATACAGCTCAGATACGTTCCATATACGGACACCATTCTGATGCTTATTCTTTTGATTTACAACAAACATTCTTGGATGGCATCTACAAGCCCATATACAACAAGATTCTAACATACTCTCCAAATGGAATCTTTAAGCCCATTTTATCAACTACACCTTTGTCGAGTGCAAATTTACGGGCACTCTAGTGTCCAGTCATCTTTTACCTTCGAGTCACGAACGACAAAACTTGCCAATCTAACTCTTCAGGTTCAAGAAGATTGAACAGGGGCAGCTGTTGTACCCCAAAATTTTCCCTCCCATTTTTCATAGAAAACACAACCCTAGGGTTTCTCAGATATTCAAGCTGGCTTAGGAATCGATCAGACAGATTCTCTTCTGTGGCAGTAAACCAGTAATTAAGGTTTTTCTTGCAATTCTCAAAAGAAATGAATTCTCAAAGATCCAATTGGCTTTCACAGGTCTTCATGCTTTCTCAAGTTTACTGAAAAGACAATGTTTGTTCTCAGAGCATGGTTTGTTTGGGATAAGAGATTAAGACTGTCATGTGGGACACTCATGATTGTTTGATCCAGGTTAACCAGATGTTTTGCGTCTCTTAAAACAATTGCTTGGTTAGGAAATGGAATATACAGTGTGTGTTTGTTTGGAATGCAGTTGCAAGATTACAAAATTATTGGAATTTAAGTTATCAGATTGGAGCATTTTGTTTCAATTATCTTGATTAGGAATCTTTAAGAATCAGTTAGGATGCGAAGAGAAAATTACAAGTTATTGACAGTAAAGGATTTCAATTGACACCAGAATATTTCATAAGATTTTCTCCAATTTTTTCAAACATTGTTACAAAATAATTTGTTCTTTTAAATACTCTATGTTTTACAACTTATTGTATTTAAAAGAAAAATTAGTACAATTGTTGGATACAATACAAGAATGTTTTTTTCTAAATTACAAAGGAAATTCAAATGCTTGATTGGCCTAGGAGAACTAATCTATGCCTAAGTTTGACTGAAGTTCTTTTGCTATCTCCAAAGACCTTCCTTGCTTGCCCTAGGGTTCTTGCCTTCCATGCTTTGTCCCCTCCATTGTGCTCACATGAAAATGAAAGAAAGGAAATATGATTAGTACAAAATTATTTGGGCATGAGCAAGAATTTTCAAAAGAAAAAGTGTTATTCATCATTGAAGTTTGCAAATTGGAATCAGAAGGCTATTTTAATTCATCACAATTTATTTTCTCTATTTGCAAATCACAAGAAGATTATTCTTCTTGGTTCACAAAAAGAAAAAATGCAAGCAAGTTGTCCAAGAAATGCTGCAAAACTGTCCAAATGCTACAAAGCTATCCAAACAAGAACAAATGCAGCAAAACTGTCCAAATGCTACAAAGCTATCCAAACAAGAACAAATGCAGCAAAACTGTCCAGAAGCAAACAGCAGCGCAAATCAAACCAAATTTCCCAAACAAATACTACAAACTGAATGCAAGCAAGCTGCGCAAACTAGGTAACAAACAGCAACATTATCACAACTGTCCAAAAAATAAACAGCTTTGTCCAAACAAAATGCAAACAGCATAAATGAGGCAGCAATACAAAATGCAAAAAGCATCAACAAAAGCAGGCAGCAAAGAAGAAGTATAGCAATATAATAGCTAAGTCAAACAAGAAAAAACTTGTTCAAGAAGCCTAATTCATCATTTTCCATTTTTTATTGCAAACTTTTCAGAATTGGAAAAAAAGGCAAAAGAGCTATTGACTTTCTTAGTGTCATTGAGAGAAAAGAGAGGAAAGAAGTCACCTAGGTTATTGGGATGCACAGCCCTGCTGCCTTACTGTCACAAGTTACATAGAAGTTGCTAGAAAACAAAACTGCCATAAAAAGCCAAAAGAACAATATAGTAAAATATTCAAATTCTTTGTTTTCCCACCATGTTGAATATGAATTCAACAGAAGCAACATCAATATAACAGTGGACAACTCTAAAGCCAAAAGGAGAAGTCTAAAAAACTCAGAAAATCACCAAACCTCAAAAATTTGTCAAAATACAAAAAAACTGTCAAAGTCCAAAAACTGTCAAAGTCCCAAACCTCAAACCTTCAAACCATCAACAGAAACCAACAGCCATCCTCAAGAACCAAACCTATAATAAAACTGTTAACCAACAACAAAAAACCACAAGAAACTGTCAAACCATCAATACAAACCAACAACCATCCTCAAAAACCAAATCAGTAACATATCCAAAACCTATAGCCAAACTGTCAAAACCAACAACCTTCAAAAACCAGCAACCAACTCAAAACACCATTAAACAACCATCTCAAAACTGTAACAAAGCCAAACTGTCAAAACCAAAAACATTAACTATCATCAAATCAAAACCTGCACTAAGCCTTTAGAAACCACAAATCTCAAACTCAGAAACCAGTCAACAATCATCAAAACACAAAAAAAAAAAACTGTTAACTATCAAGCTAACAGAACCAAAACATATCCAAAACCTATAGCCAATAATCAAACCAAAAAAAACATGTTTACTCAAAATTAGTAACAAATCCACAAAAGCAAGAAAAACACACTGTTAACCATCAAGCTAACATAATCAGTCTCAAACCAACCAAAACAGAACCTTCATCAAAACAAACCTGTCAAACACAAAGCCTCAACACAAGTCACAACCATCATCAAACAAATCCCAAACCAGTATCCATGCCTCAAACGACCAAAGACAGAAACATTTTCAAACTCACAAAACAATAACAAGCTACAAAATCCAGAAGATAACCAATATCATCAAAGAAAACAGAAAGTTACCAAAGCGTCAGAAGCACCAACGCCTCCATCCTCATCTCCTCCCCCGCGCAGCTCCGGCCACCAAGGAGCGCCACCCTCAAAATCTCGCCGCCCCTTTTCATTTCACAAAAAGTCTCCAACAGGTATGAACATTCCCTCTTTCTCATGAATCTCTAAAACCATTCTCTGCATGTCAATGGACCACAAGGTAGATTAACAGAAAAACACATAACAAGATGAAAATCATTGAATTCGTAAGCTTTAATAAAAACCGAACCTTACTTTTTTCAAAGAAAACGTAAATCATGGTGAGACAAAGAGGCCAAGAGTGTTTTGTTCATGAAATTAGGAAGAGGCGAGTGGTGAGATAGTTCAGAGATGAAAAGATTAAAAAAAATGGAAGGGATGAGCGAAAGAGATGAGAGCGCCACTGTGAACCACAAAGCCTAATTTTCATCTCCTCCCCTTAATCCATAACTAAGCATGTTTAGAAAGGTTGGGCTTTTGTCACATTTTTGCCCTAAGGCCCACTCGTTCGCTGATACACCCCCCCCCCCCCCTTTGGCTTGTTTTTCTGATTACAACAAATAACAACATTTCTCTTGGGCCTCTCATCTAAATCCTAAGCCCATTTGCTTTTTGTTTATTTATTTCTCTTCTTATTTTCTTTTTATTATACAATATACTAATATAACTTAAGGTATTTTTTTAAAATTTTATTTAGGTTTTTTTATAATTAATTCTTATCATTTTCTTTTTTTTAATAAACTTATCTTAGGTTTAATTTTACACATAATAAAATACCAAAAATATAATAATAATTTAGTTTACTTGTTTTCGTTAGGTGTTACATAATTAATAAAATACAAAAAATAAAGTATATATTTAATCAATCATTATTATTTTTATTAGATTAGGTTTTACCTTTTCTCTTTTCAAGTAAATATTTAGCATTTCATATTTTGCTAATACTATCTTCATGAATTGTCATAGCTTTATATAAATCGCACAAAAATTCGATTTGGTTGTATTGTTTGTTATTCGGACTTTGCTATCTCATTTGATTCATCCCCATTTGTAAAAATTGTACCCCCATTCCCGAACATTCTGTAATAGTTTAGAATTTCAATTCCCGCAATTTACTTCTTTTCTATATACTGTATAGTAATTAGGCGTGTATGGCAAGATTCGAAAAGCAATCGCTAGATGACCTAATCCAAGAATAAATTAATTTGAAACCAACACACGTTTTCACACGCGCACCTCTAAGGTAACCTCACTCGTTTCCTCGGAAATACAATCATGTCCCTCAAATATGGGACGATTTAGCATTGACCCTTAGATAAAAAAGATCGTAGTCCCTCGATGACCCTCGATGTTGCCTTCGATTAAAACGATATCGTCCCTTACAAAAATTGCTAAAGCGTCTCACAAGTTGCCTTCAATAATTGTAAAATTGACCCGTGCCTGTCACTTCACATCCAATGGTGGGGCTTCTTACCAAATCAATGGTAAGATAGCACCATTAAAAGGAGGAAGAAAAGAACAACTTAAGACCTTTCGAGTAGATAGATTCGCTCTTAGTTACTCGCTTGCTAACGAAAAAACTCTTTACACATACACTATCATTTCAAAAACATTTTCAAAAAGATAAAACGCTTTGTATATGTTCTTATAGAGACGAGAACCATTGCAAAACCTCTTTTCAAAACACTTTTCGAAACACGATTCACAAACACATCTTTGAATCACTTTTCGAAACAAAACTTTGTATACGTTCTTATAGAGAGGAGAACCATTACAAAGAGATTTTTCAAAATACTTTCAAAGCCCACACCACAAGCACACAATCAAATGAAAGCAAGTGATCTAAATGAGTAACTAAGAGCCCATGGAAAACAATGGATGAAAAGGGTGCTAATACCTTCCCTTTTCATAATCTACCCCCCGAACCCGAGAAATAATCTCGAAAGGTCTTTCCTGTGCTTTTTTACCTTTCCTTTTGGATAAAAGAAAAGTCGGTGGCGACTCTTGCTAACCACACAAGTGAGATCGAAACGCAAAACTTCAAGTCAGTTCTCCCACCGCATCATAGAACTAGCGACTCTGCTGGGGAGTTATTTAGAAGTGGGGTTACCTTAGGGATATATCACTTTTACTCGCTTTCATTATTTGATTTGTGTGCTTTATATTCAGTTCTTTGTATTGGGCTTGCTTTGATCCTCCACCCGGATTTAGGGCACCTTTTTAGGTAAATAGCAATAGATTGTGGAGACTGTACGGCGTAGACCGATATGGTTGAAATAATGGCTATGTTAGTATGACGCATTTGTGGGTACCGATATCCCTCGTGGTGAATCAAGGAGAATACAGGGCCGCTGAGTGGCGTCGCGAAGCACTAATTGACCTTAGAACCCTAATTGAAAAAACTTGGCCATTAGGACGTAATGAGGTAACCGGTTTCGGTGTAAAGCTAAAAATTGGTTGACACTCGATACTACACTCATTGAGGCTAGACTTTTGGGATATCTCAGCCACAAGAAAAGATTGTTATGCTGAGACAATGCCTAAGAGAAAGGTCGGTGATATTGAGATCCTTTAGAACCCGATCATTATATCTAAGACAGGTTGAGCCAACTAAAACTTCAAGAGGGTACTTACCCACGAATTCATGCAAGCCTGAAACATAGGGATCTGTTTGTCGTGTGTATATATGTTTGCTTGTACATAAACATCATAAACATCATCAACATCATATGCATGCTCACTAACCATTTCAAGGATTTAGAAATTTATCTTTGTTTTTGTTTTGTAGGATATGAATTCTCTCCGAAGAAACACCATCTGAATCAAATTTGTAAAAGCACATCCTCAACTTCAAGAGCTAGCCTCAAGAGTGCCCGGGGATTCTCCTTTCACCAAGAAGTATGGTCAACTTCTCAGTTTGGCTACATCCAACTTCCAAGAAGAGATGATGTGTGTACTATTCCAATTCTTTGATCCCGTACATCATTGTTTCACTTTTCCAGACTATCAGTTGGTACCAACATTGGAAGAGTTCTCTCTAATCTTAGGGGTGCCCGTGCTTAATCAGATACCATTCACCGGTCTAGAAGGGATTCCAAAACCTGAAGTCATCGCCGAAGCTTTACATGTGAAGAGGGCCGACGTCACAGCAAATTGGGAGACAAGAAGTGGGGTTAAAGGATTTTTAGCTAAGTTCCTATTGGAAAAAGCTCGTTCATTCTGGGATGACATGGATTTTCAAGCTTTCGAAGACGTGTTTGCTCTCCTCATTTATAGTTTGGTTCTGTTTCCTAATTCGAACCAATTCATAGAGGTTAATTCCATCAAAGTCTTTCTCTCTCGCAATCCTATACCCACCTTGCTAGGAGACATCTTGCATTGCCTTCATACCCGTACCATGAAGAAAAGAGGTACCCTTTTGTGTTGTATACCCCTACTCGCTAAGTGGTGCACTTCACACCTGCCTCAGTCAGCATTGAAAAACGAGCAAAGATTGACTTGGTCTCGAAGGATGATGTCTCTCACTCACTCTGATATCCGTTGGTGCTAAAGATCTTTGGAAGATATCTCTATCATTGACCGCTGTGGGGAGTTCCCTAACGTACCTCTGCTAGGTATTAGGGGAGGTATCACCTACAACCCGTGTTTAGCTCTTCGGCAGTTTGGGTATGCCCGAAGAGACGACCCTCAGCGAAGCATCTCTTCCCCACAGAGTAATTCTCCGTTGAGTAATCTCTCCAACAAGTTTATTCCCCAACGGAGTCATCTTCTCCTACAGGTTTATTCTTAGAATCATCGTCCCCAGCAGAAATGAAGAACCCTACTCTTCAACGTCGGCCCAGGATTTAACTTCCCGGCGTTCGTCAAGGATTTATTTTCCTAGACGAAAATACATTCATAAACATTTCACATTTTATACATCCTGCTTACATACATGATAAAGTGCATACGACACAATCTCATTTATTCCTGAGAACATCATGACATCATGCATTTCATACATCATGACATTGCATACAACTAATGTTTTGCCATTTCAGGAAAAGGTCAATCAAAAGATGGCTACCATCAACCTTCTGAAGTTCCAGATTCGATACCTGTATCTAGCCAGGGCATATCTATGAGCGATTGATTGTGGATACGATACCTGTATCTAGCCAGGGTATATCTGCACGAAGAGTTTGAAGTTCCAGATTCGATACCTGTATCTAGCCAGGGCATATCTGTGAGCGATTGATTGTAGATCTATACCTGAAACCAGCCAGGAAAGTTATCTACGTTAAAGAGATTTCAAAAATGGCTTAGAGATGCTCCGGACCCGGATGCTATTCTATCGCTTATTCAGAGGTTCTTCCCAGAAATGTCTTAGAGGTGCTCCAGATCCGGATGCTATTCTTTTACTTATTCAGAGTTTCCCTTCAGAGATAGCTTATAGATGCTCCAGATCCGGATGCTATTCTTTTGCTTATTCAAAGTTTCTTTTCAAAGATAGCTTGGAAATGCTCCAGATCCTGATGGTATTCTATTGCTTATTCAGAGTTTCCCTTCAGAGATAGCTTGGAAATGCTCCAGACATGGATGCTATTCTTTTGCTTACTCAGAGTTTCTTTTCAGAGATAGCTTGGAAATGCTCCAGATCTGGATGCTATTCTATTGCTTATTCAGAGTTTCCTTTCAGAGATGGCCTAGAGATGCTCCAGATCCGAATGCTATTCTATTGCTTATTCAGAGATTTCCTTCTAGAGATAGTTCAGTTGCGACCCAGGCATGGTGACATTCTGATACTTATTCCAGATTTCTTTTCAGAGATAGCTTAGAGATGCTCAAGATCCGGATGCTATTCTATTGCTTATTCAGAGTTTCCTTCTAGAGATAGTTCAGTTGCGACCCAGATATGGCGACATTCTGATACTTATTCCAGATTTCCTTTCAGAAATAGCTTAGAAATGCTCCAGATTCTGATGTTATTCTATCGCTTATTCGGATTTCCTTTCAAGAGATAGCTTAGAGATGCTCCTGACCCGGACGCTATTCTATTGCTTATTCAGATTCCAACTTCTAAAGACAACTTAGAGATGCTCCAGGCCCGGATGCTATTCTATTGTTTAGTCCAGATTCATTTAAAAGACAGTCCAGATACGATCCAGATTCGGATGACATTCTGCCACTCGTTCAGACGTCAGTAATTAGACATAGACTAGATATGCTCCAGACACGGAAGCCATTCTATTGCTTATTCAAATTCTCCTATCCATCATATCTCCAAATGGAATCTGTAAGCCCATTCCCGACATCACATTGCTGATATTCTACTATGCGAGTGCAAATTTCTGGGCACTCTAGTGTTCAATCATCTTCCACCTTCGGATCACGAAAGGCACGTAAGCCAATCTACATCCTCAGGTCTAAGAAGATTGAACAGGGGCAACTGTTGTACCCCAAAATTTTCCCTCCCATATTCTTCAAAGTTTGTCAAGAATCATCTTCAAAATGGTTCAAGACTACTCAAGGGTTGCACAGTCCAAATGCCTCCTAAGCCAGTCAAAATTAGGGTTTTAGTTCCTTCAGTGAATTTAAAGTTTTCAGTGGTCCAATCAAGTCCCATAGGCCTATATACATTGTCAAGCATCTACATGCCAAGTCTCAAGACTCACAGAGGCAAATTGCATAATCAAAAAGCCCATTTGCTTCACAATCAACTACAGGGGCAAAATGGTCATTTTACAGTCAAAAGTCAAAAATTTTGGTCAACATCTTATTTTGAGTACACAATCATAATTTGATCAAGTCTTGATCATGATTCCACAAGCATGGCTCAAAAATCATCAAGATGCAAAAGTTACTATTTTTGGACAGCAGAAAAGTCAACTGTATCTTGACCAAGGCATAACTTTTTCAAGGTTCATTAGAAAAATCACATACAATGCTCATTTTGAAGGGGATAACATTTCCTACAACTCATCTTCACATTCCAAGTCCAAGAAATGCTCCCACAAAAAGTTATCAATTTCTACATTATAGGTCAATTTCAAAAGTCAACAAAAATGCACTTTAAGTCAAAGACCATAACTTGATATTGGTAAAGCCAAATGACATGGGACCAAAGGAATTGGTTAGAGGACTTCAAGACCTTTCCAAAATGTCCAAGAACATGTTCATATGATCAAAATTGAGCAAGATATGCATTGGAGAAGTTGGGAAATTTTTGTGAATTTGCAAAAGTCAACTTTGCTCAAAACACTTCATTTTTGCTAATGGGTCTCAAATTCCTTCTTGAAACATTGTCCAAGGATTATGCACGACCCATTGAGATTAAATTGAATTATTTTATTATTTTTATTAATTAATTGGATTTTTAATTGATTATTAATTCATTTAATTGCAGGAAAATACCAAGATATGATTTCTAAATCTTTTTGTGAAGAAAAAGTGGTCAACATATGCTGGAGATTTTGTGTATCAATCAAGGGGACCAAAATCTCCAAAATTAGCAAGTTTTGTCAATCAAAAAGATGCAAAAATATTTGATTGAAAATCAAATATACAAATCATAATTCCATGGATCTTTGACCAAGATTTTAACCTAAATCAGTTCTATTATATATACTGAAGCTAACCCTAATGCATCACACGTGAAAAATTGCTGCACAAATCCATAACCATATTCAAAAAAATCAAGAAAAAGTCAAAACTGTTTTCCAGGTTCTAGCACGATTCCAAGGCATTTGTTGATTCCAATACATTGCTGGAGGTGTGAGGAATCTTTTGCAATCAAATTCGCACGCCAGAACTCAAGAAATCGTTGCATACAGATCCACGATTTGCGTTTTTTTCTTGAAATCATATTGATGAATTCACGCATAATTAACATGTTTTAGTGATTGTGTTGCATTGCAAGAGATCATACCAAGCTCATGATATCATTCAATTGGATTAAAACACCCTGAAACAGAAATTGCCATTGATGGATGTTAGGGTTTCCAAGTTCTTAAATTGGGGCTTTGTGATATAGGAAAAATTAGACCTCAAGAGACCCATGGTTAAACTCGTTGAGACCAGACGAATTCAATGGACATGTCGCGAAATATTTATGTGAAGCATACGTCTATTCGCTATTTTTCCTCATCCTGTTTTGTGGGGGTTAAAAACCCCCGCTATCTAATGTATAATTTGCAGGTTTAGGGAAGAAGATAATGATTTGGTGAAGCGTCATTGGGCAATTCAAAAAGCAGCGCGCGTGATTTTGTTTCCAGCATAATTATCATGTTTGTTATATTATATTTACTCATTATTATTCCAACAAATGCAGCGTGATGGCCTAGTGGTTGGTGAGGTGGCTGTGAATCATTGGGACCTGGGTTCGATTCCCAGGTCCCCCCAAAACTATTATTTGTTGTTTTTCTTCACCTAATCATGTGCAGGCTTTCAAGTGATGTCCACCATGCACGTTCCAATCCTAGATGCCATGTGTCCTGAAGCATAGATCTGATGGCTATGAGATGCTGAACACCATGCACTCAGTCAACCAACAAGCACTTGATCCAGAAAGTCAACGAAGGCTTGATGTAAATGGGCTGGAATTGCTAACACAAACCTCCATATTGGGTCCATCACCCCCGTGGTTTACTATTTCTTTTTATTTTCTCTTTTCTTTTTAATTTCTTTTATTAATTACCATTATTATTATTTAACTAACAAATAAATTACTTTTATAATAAATTCAGATAATCAAAAGATGTAAATATTTTTATTATTTATTATTTTTACTATTAATCATTATTTTTGTAAATAAATGTAAATTAATTAATTTAGTTAAATTAGGTTTAACTTTAATCTTTTTCTCAATAAATAAAACAAACTTAGAATTAGGGTTTTTCTTTTGATAATTTTAATTCCTTTTATTTTATTTTCATTAAAACCTAAAAAACATTTAAAAAAAACTTTTTCTTGTAATTACTTAATTAATTAGTAAATTAGGTTTAATATTTAATAAATTTCAAAAAAGGACAAACTTCTTTCTTTTCTCAAAAAGGGTCAAAACCCTAAGGACGTCCCGATTCAATTTCTTTTCGCGCATTATTATTTTTGATTATATTTTATGTATCTGCTCCGAGTATGTAATAGATAATTAGGACCTCTTTTATCGCTTTATTTATTTTCTCGCATTTATTTCCAAACGGGTTATGTTTTTGGCGATGTATATACCCGCGCCTTGTAATAGCGTAGATTTACCTTCCACAATTTATTTCCCACAAACTAGTAACTGTTAATTATGCATGCAAGATTTGTCTGAAAAATAAAATCAATCTGTAGCTCACAAATAACATGTACAAGATAATCTTAACTGAATTTAACACACATGCACATGCCACTCTTAGGGTACGCCTCACTTGGTTGCCTCGAGGTGGTCATTAAGTATAGGGTGTTTTAGAGGTCGCCCTCCTGTCTAAAGATCCAGTTGCCTCGAAACGGTTGCCTCGGATAAAAAGGATCTAGGACATTAGGGTTACCGCTAAGGCGTCCTACTATTGATTTGGTGACCACACATGTCCCTATAATCGAATTGACCCGAATAACTCCAACGACGGTGCTACCTACTTCTCAATAGTGGGATAGTACTGTCTAAAGGACTCTTACACAGCTTAATTCCTTAGAGTAGGTATATTTCTCCCGGGTACTTGCTCTTTCAAAAAACAAAAACAACTTTTCGCACCTACACTTTCAAAAAGTTTTCAAACAAACACTTCATACACTCTTGAGGACTGATACAAGAGTTACCTAGAAGTTTTCAAAACAAACTTTTTCAAAACCCACAAACACAAGAAAAGCAAACAATTTTTGAAAACATAGTGAGCAAGTACCTAAGAGCCCGTGGATAACCATGGATAGAAAGGGTGCTAACGCCTTCCCTTTCTATAAATCTACCTCCCGAACCGAGAAATATTCTCGAAAAGGAATTTTGCTGTGCTTTTGTCCTTTCCATGTTGGAGAACATAAAAGACGATGGTGACTCTTGCTTACCGCGACATTTCGCGAACCAGCATTTCAAAACAGTCAGTTCTATTTCCACCGATCACAAAAGGCATCGAGGTTGATCCTGCCAAAGTCAAAGCTATACAAGAAATGCATGCTCCTCGCACTGAGAAGGAAGTCAGAGGTTTCTTGGGACGCCTAAACTACATCGCTAGGTTCATTTCTCACTTAACATCTACCTGTGAGCCAATCTTCAAGATGTTGAAGAAAGACCAGGTTGTCAGATGGAATGACGAATGCCAGATTTTCTTTGACAAAATCAAAGAATATTTTATAGAACCTCTTATCTTGATGCCACCCGTCGAAGGAAGACCGTTAATCATGTATCTGACCGTCCTAGAGAATTCAATGGGGTATGTACCGGGGCAGCATGACGAGTCTGGCCGAAAAGAGCATGCCATTTATTACCTTAGAAAAAAGTTTACCGACTGTGAAACAAGATATTCACTACTCGAGAAAACTTGTTGCGCTTTGGTATGGGCTGCTCGCCGGCTAAGGCAGTACATGTTGACTCATACCACTTTGCTAATATCTAAGATGGATCCGATCAAATACATCTTCGAGAAGCCTGCTTTATCTGGAAGGATAGCTAGATGGCAGATGATCCTAACAGAATACGATATACAATACACAACCCAGAAAGCTATAAAAGGGAGTGTGCTAGCTGATCATCTGGCCTATAAAGTTGTAGAAGATTATCAATCCATGAAGTTCGACTTCCCTGACAAAGACACCATGACATTGGGCAATGTTGAAAATTTCAGACCATATGACGGACCGGAACAAGGATCCCGATGGACCCTGTACTTTGATGGAGCCTCCAATGCACTTGGCAACGGTATCGGTGCGGTACTCATATCCCCAGAAGGTTTCCATACTCCTTTCACCACCAGACTTTGCTTCAATTGTACGAACAACATGGCAGAGTATGAAGCGTGCATCTTTGGACTCAAGGCTGCCATAAACTTAGGAATCAAATATTTAGTTGTGTTTAGGGACTCAGCTTTGGTTATCAGTCAAATCAAAGAAGAGTGGGACACTAAGCATCCAAACCTCATCCCTTGCAAAGGACATGTTCTGACATTGCTACCACATTTCGAGCAGATTACCTTCGAGCACTTCCTGCGAGAAGAAAATCAGCTAGCAGATGCTCTAGCTACAATGTCATCCATGTTTAAACTTAATTGGGATAACGAGGCTCCCCAGATCACCATTGAACGGATGGACGAACCAGCGTACTATCACGAGATTAATACCAAAGAAGTAGTGGACCAGCCTTGGTTTCGTGAAGTCAAAAGGTATCTCGAGGCTCAAGAATATCCTGAAGGAGCTTCAGACATGACAAAAAGTTCTTAAGGAGATTCTCCGCTAAGTTCTTCCTAAGTAATGGCATCCTGTACAAGCGCAATCATGATTCTATTCTGCTCCGTTGTGTGGACAAGATTGAAGCTGAAAGGATTATGGCTGAACTGCATGAAGGTACCTTTGGCACTCACTCTAGCGGGCATACGATGGCAAAGAAGATTCTACAGGAAGGCTACTATTGTTCTACCATGGAAGCAGACTGCTATCAACACTCCCGAACTTGTCATAAGTGTCAAATCTATGCAGACAAGGTGCACGTGCCTCCGGTTCCTCTGAATGTCTTAACATCTCCTTGGCCCTTCGCTATGTGGGGAATCAACATGATTGGAGAGATCAAGCCTACAACATCCAATGGACACCGCTTCATTCTGGTAGCCATTGATTACTTCACAATGTGGGTCGAAGCAGCTTCCTTCGCATCCGTTACTAAGAATGTTGTTGCCCGCTTCATCAAGCAGAATCTTATTTGACGGTACGGTATCCCCGAAAGGATCATCACCGATAACGGTACAAACCTTAACAATATTATGATCACCCTTTGTGCGAGCAGTTAAAGATTCAACATCACAATTGATCCCCCTACCGGCCAAAGATGAATGGTGTTGTCGAAGCTGCTAACAAAAATATCAAAAAGATCATACAAAAAATGACAATCACCTACAAGGACTGGCATGAGATGCTACCGTTTGCTCTCCACGGGTACCGTACCACGGCTCGCACTTCAACTGGGGCAACGCCCTATTCTTTATTTTATGGCATGGAGGTTGTTTTACCTATTGAGGCACATATCCCCTCTTTAAGAGTCATGAAGGATGCAGGTTTGAGTGAAGACGATTGGATCCAAACCCGACTTGATTAGTTGAACTTAATTGACGAGAAGAGACTTATTTTTGTTTTCCATGGTCAGACGTATCAAAAGAGGATGATCAAGACTTTCAACAAGAAAGTCAGACGCCAAGAGTATCAAGTCGGAGATCTTGTAATCAAGCGCATCATCTTGCGACAACGTAATCCCAGGGGCAAATGGACTCCTACCTATGAAGGACCATTTGTAATCAAGAACATCTTTTCTGGTGGGGCAATGATCTTAACCACCATGGACGGCGAAGATCTTCCGCACCCTGCGAACGCAGACAAAGTCAAAAGATACTATGCATAAGAGACCCGCTAGGTTGACACACCTAGGAAAAACAAGGGCATCCCGGCGAACCAAAAAGGTTCGGGCAAAAATTAGGGATAAAACAAAAAAATCTATACACCCGGCAAGTTGAAAACCCGAAAGGGTGACTTGGGCAAAAAAGGGTTTCGCGGTGGACTGAAAACCCGAAAGGGCAGTCCAGGCAAAAGTTAGGGAATTAAAGGGTATGATTATGTCTCGTCGGATCATTTTAAAGACAATCTCTTCACAAACAAACCTGGAGCTTCTGATCAATCCAATCATCTTCGGACGAAGCAACGAATGGACAAGATATTCGGAGTTACGAAGGCTATAGCAGAATGGGAACCCCATGTGATTATTACACATAGCTATCTTTCTTTGTAAATTTTTGTTATTTATGACACCATCCTCTTACTAGGATGTATGTCTCCTTTGTACAAAATACTTATTCAAAGTAAATACAAAGATATCTCTTTCAAAGTACAGAAAACCATTTGTCTTTTTCTTTTTACACTTGTGTTTTATTTGCAAAAACGTCCAATGATTAATTAATGAACATATGCATTTGAATATAATTACTGTTTACAAATAAACATGATGAAAAAGAACAATTACTGACAGGTAGAAAGATTAGGAAAACGTCTTTAGGCTATTCCATGAGCAATCTCTACAGCACGTCATTAAGATCCCCAGCGGATCCAAAACTTTGAACTACAGATCCCCAGTGGAGCTGAGACTACCGACTACAAATCCCCAGCGGAGCTGAAATTTCAATCCCCAGCGGAAATCATCCAGTTTCTCCAGGTTCCCCCAACAAGTTGTCTTGAAGCCTGAAAATCAACCAGTTAACAGTTAACTTTTGTTTCTCCCCAACCTAGGGTAACTCCCCAGTAGAGTGGCAGACAACCGAAAGTCCTAAACTTTTTCCAAACAGGAATAAGCTTTTCCCCACAAAGTTTTTATTGCTTCTTGACATAACAAAGACTCCCGTCAATAATCCCCAGTAGAAGTCATTAAAATTTTCTGGATTCCCCAAGCAGATTCCTCAAGAAGTATATGGAATTACTCTCACAACGGAATCCTCAACAGTCAAGGATTTATTTTCCCCGGCAGCAGTCAAGGATTTATTTTCCTCAGCAATACAACAAATCAGCTTACATGCGCATACATTACATCCATATATTATAAACATTGATAAAGTACATATATTGCATCATACATTTCATGAAACATAACTTTGTGTTTCAGCTAACATTTTACCCTTTTCAGGATAAGATTAACAACTATCTTTAACAAATATTCAAAGATTTCAGATACAGTACAAATACACTCCAAACACAGTATCCATTTTGTCACTCATTCAGACCTAATTTCAAGATACAGTACAGATACGCTCCAGACACGCTTTCCATTCTGTCACTCATTCAGATTTCAATTTCATGATACAGTACAGATACACTCCAGACACAGAAGTTATTCTATTGCTCATTCAGATTTCAATTTCAAGATACAGTCCAGATACACTCCAGACACGAAAGTCATTCTGTTACTCATTCAGATCTCAATTTCAAGATACAGTCCAGATACACTCAAGTCACGGAAGACATTATGTCGCTTATTCAAGTTCATCCTTCAGATACAGTTCAGATATGCTTTAGACACGGGTTCCATTCTGTTACATATTCAGATTCAAGTACAGATACAGCTTATAACATTCCATATACGGACACCATTCTGATGCTTATTCTTTTGATTTACAACAAACATTCTTAGATGGCATCTACAAGCCCATATCCAACAAGATTCTAACATACTCTCCAAATGGAATCTTTAAGCCCATTTTATCAACTACACCTTTGTCGAGTGCAAATTTACGGGCACTCTAGTGTCCAGTCATCTTTTACCTTCGAGTCACGAACGACAAAACTCGCCAATCTAACTCTTCAGGTTCAAGAAGATTGAACAGGGGCAGCTGTTGTACCCCAAAATTTTCCCTCCCATTTTTCATAGAAAACACAACCCTAGGGTTTCTCAGATATTCAAGCTGGCTTAGGAATCGATCAGACAGATTCTCTTATGTGGCAGTAAACCAGTAATTAAGGTTTTTCTTGCAATTCTCAAAAGAAATGAATTCTCAAAGATCCAATTGGCTTTCACAGGTCTTCATGCTTTCTCAAGTTTACTGAAAAGACAATGTTTGTTCTCAGAGCATGGTTTGTTTGGGATAAGAGATTAAGACTGTCATGTGGGACACTCATGATTGTTTGATCCAGGTTAACCAGATGTTTTGCGTCTCTTAAAACAATTGCTTGGTTAGGAAATGGAATATACAGTGCGTGTTTGTTTGGAATGCAGTTGCAAGATTACAGAATTATTGGAATTTAAGTTATCAGATTGGAGCATTTTGTTTCAATTATCTTGATTGGGAATCTTTAAGAATCAGTTAGGATGCGAAGAGAAAATTACAAGTTATTGACAGTAAAGGATTTCAATTGACACCAGAATATTTCATAAGATTTTCTCCAATTTTTTCAAACATTGTTACAAAATAATTTGTTCTTTTAAATACTCTATGTTTTACAACTTATTGTATTTAAAAGAAAAATTAGTACAATTGTTGGATACAATACAAGAATGTTTTTTTTCTAAATTACAAAGGAAATTCAAATGCTTGATTGGCCTAGGAGAACTAATCTATGCCTAAGTTTGACTGAAGTTCTTTTGCTATCTCCAATGACCTTCCTTGCTTGCCCTAGGGTTCTTGCCTTCCATGCTTTGTCCCCTCCATTGTGCTCACATGAAAATGAAAGAAAGGAAATATGATTAGTACAAAATTATTTGGGCATGAGCAAGAATTTTCAAAAGAAAAAGTGTTATTCATCATTAAAGTTTGCAAATTGGAATCAGAAGGCTATTTTAATTCATCACAATTTATTTTCTCTATTTGCAAATCACAAGAAGATTATTCTTCTTGGTTCACAAAAAGAAAAAATGCAAGCAAGCTGTCCAAGAAATGCTGCAAAACTGTCCAAATGCTACAAAGCTATCCAAACAAGAACAAATGCATCAAAACTGTCCAAATGCTATAAAGCTATCCAAACAAGAACAAATGCAGCAAAACTGTCCAGAAGCAAACAGCAGCGCAAATCAAACAAAATTTCCCAAACAAATACTACAAACTGAATGCAAGCAAGCTGCGCAAACTAGGTAACAAACAACAACATTATCACAACTGTCCAAAAAATAAACAGCTTTGTCCAAACAAAATGCAAACAACATAAACGAGGCAGCAATACAAAATGCAAAAAGCATCAACAAAAACAGGCAGCAAAGCAGAAGTATAGCAATATAATAGCTAAGTCAAACAAGAAAAAACTTGTTCAAGAAGCCTAATTCATCATTTTCCATTTTTTATTGCAAACTTTTCAGAATTGGAAAAAAAGGCAAAAGAGCAATTGACTTTCTTAGTGTCATTGAGAGAGAAGAGAGGAAAGAAGTCACCTAGGTTATTGGGATGCACAGCCCTGCTGCCTTACTGTCACAAGTTACATAGAAGTTGCTAGAAAACAAAACTGCCATAAAAAAGCCAAAAGAACAATATAGTAAAATATTCAAATTCTTTGTTTTCCCACCATATTGAATATGAATTCAACAGAAGCAACATCAATATAACAGTGGACAACTCTAAAGCCAAAAGGAGAAGTCTAAAAAACTCAAAATCACCAAACCTCAAAAAACTGTCAAAATACAAAAAAACTGTCAAAGTCCAAAAACTGTCAAAGTCCCAAACCTCAAACCTTCAAACCATCAACACAAACCAACAGCCATCCTCAAGAACCAAACCTATAATAAAATTGTTAACCAACAACAAAAAACCACAAGAAACTGTCAAACCATCAATACAAACCAACAACCATCCTCAAAAACCAAATCAGTAACATATCCAAAACCTATAGCCAAACTGTCAAAACCAACAACCTTCAAAAACCAGCAACCAACTCAAAACACCATTAAATAACCATCTCAAAACTGTAACAAAGCCAAACTGTCAAAACCAAAAACATTAACCATCATCAAATCAAAACCTGCACTAAGCCTCTAGAAACCACAAATCTCAAACTCAGGAACCAGTCAACAATTATCAAAACACAAAAAAAAACTGTTAACTATCAAGCTAATAGAACCAAAACATATCCAAAACCTATAGCCAAGAATCAAACCAAAAAAAACATGTTTACTCAAAATTAGTAACAAATCCACAAAAGCAAGAAAAAAAAACTGTTAACCATCAAGCTAACATAATCAGTCTCAAACCAACCAAAACAGAACCTTCATCAAAACAAACCTGTCAAACACAAAGCCTCAACACAAGTCACAACCATCATCAAACAAATCCCAAACCAGTATCCAAGCCTCAAACGACCAAAGACAGAAACATTTTCAAACTCACAAAACAATAACAAGCTACAAAATCCAGAAGATAACCAATATCATCAAAGAAAATAGAAAGTTACCAAAGCGTCAGAAGCACCAACGCCTCCATCCTCATCTCCTCCCCCGTGCAGCTCTGGCCACCAAGGAGCGCCACCCTCAAAATCTCGCCGCCCCTTTTCATTTCACAAAAAGTCTCCAACAGGTATGAACATTCCCTATTTCTCATGAATCTCTAAAACCATTCTCTGCATGTCAATAGACAACAAGGTAGATTAACAGAAAAACACATAACAAGATGAAAATCATTGAATTCGTAAGCTTTAATAAAAACCGAACCTTACTTTTTTCAAAGAAAACGTAAATCATGGTGAGACAAAGAGGCCAAGAGTGTTTTGTTCATGAAATTAGGAATAGGCGAGTGGTGAGATAGTTCAGAGATGAAAAGATTAAAAAAAATGGAAGGGATGAGCGAAAGAGATGAGAGCGCCACTGTGAACCACAAACCCTAATTTTCATCTCCTCCCCTTAATCCATAACTAAGCATGTTTAGAAAGGTTGGGCTTTTGTCACATTTTTGCCCTAAGGCCCACTCGTTCGCTGATACACCCCCCCCCCCCCTTTGGCTTGTTTTTATGATTACAGCAAATGACAACATTTCTCTTGGGCCTCTCATCTAAATCCTAAGCCCATTTGCTTTTTGTTTATTTATTTCTCTTCTTATTTTCTTTTTATTATACAATATACTAATATAACTTAAGGTATTTTTTTATATTTTATTTAGGTTTTTTTATATTTTATTTAGGTTTTTTTATAATTAATTCTTATCATTTTCTTTTTTTTTAATAAACTTATCTTAGGTTTAATTTTACACATAATAAAATACCAAAAATATAATAATAATTTAGTTTACTTGTTTTCGTTAGGTGTTACATAATTAATAAAATACAAAAAATAAAGTATATATTTAATCAATCATTATTTTTTTTATTAGATTAGGTTTTACCTTTTCTCTTTTCAAGTAAATATTTAGCATTTCATATTTTGCTAATACTATCTTCATGAATTGTCATAGCTTTATATAAATCGCACAAAAATTCGATTTGGTTGTATTGTTTGTTATTCGGACTTTGCTATCTCATTTGATTCATCCCCATTTGTAAAAATTGTACCCCCATTCCCGAACATTTTGTAATAGTTTAGAATTTCAATTCCCGCAATTTACTTCTTTTCTATATACTGTATAGTAATTAGGCGTGTATGGCAAGATTCGAAAAGCAATCGCTAGATGACCTAATCCAAGAATAAATTAATTTGAAACCAACACACTTTTTCACACGCGCACCTCTAAGGTAACCTCGCTCGTTTCCTCGGAAATACAATCATGTCCCTCGAATATGGGACGATTTAGCATTGACCCTTAGATATAAAAGATCGTAGTCCCTCAATGACCCTCGATGTTTCCTTCGATTAAAACGATCTCGTCCCTTACAAAAATTGCTAAAGCGTCTCACAAGTTGTCTTCAATGATTGTAAAATTGACCCGTGCCTGTCCCTTCACATCCAATGGTGGGGCTTCTTACCAAATCAATGGTAAGATAGCACCATTAAAAGGAGGAAGAAAATAACAACTTAAGACCTTTCGAGTAGATAGATTCGCTCTTAGTTACTCGCTTGCTAACGAAAAAAACTCTTTACACATACACTATCATTTCAAAAACATTTTCAAAAAGATAAAACGCTTTGTATATGTTCTTATAGAGACGAGAACCATTGCAAAACCTCTTTTCAAAACACTTTTCGAAACACGATTCACAAACACATCTTTGAATCACTTTTCGAAACAAAACTTTGTATACGTTCTTATAGAGAGGAGAACCATTACAAAGACATTTTTCAAAATACTTTCAAAGCCCACACCACAAGCACACAATCAAATGAAAGCAAGTGATCTAAATGAGTAACTAAGAGCCCATGGAAAACCATGGATGAAAAGGGTGCTAATACCTTCCCTTTTCATAATATACCCCTCGAACCCGAGAAATAATCTCGAAAGGTCTTTCCTGTGCTTTTTTACCTTTCCTTTTGGATAAAAGAAAAGTCGGTGGCGACTCTTGCTAACCGCACAAGTGCGATCGAAACGCAAAACTTCAAGTCAGTTCTCCCACCGCATCATAGAACTAGCGACTCTGCTGGGGAGTTATTTAGAAGTGGGGTTACCTTAGGGATATATCACTTTTACTCGCTTTCATTATTTGATTTGTGTGCTTTATATTCAGTTCTTTGTATTGGGCTTGCTTTGATCCTCCACCCGGATTTAGGGCACCTTTTTAGGTAAATAGCAATAGATTGTGGAGACTGTACGGTGTAGACCGATATGGTTGAAACAATGGCTATGTTAGTATGACGCATTTGTGGGTACCGATATCCCTCGTGGTGAATCAAGGAGAATACATGGCCGCTGAGTGGCGTCGCGAAGCACTAATTGACCTTAGAACCCTAATTGAACAAACTTGGCCATTAGGACGTAATGAGGTAACCGGTTTCGGTGTAAAGCTAAAAATTGGTTGACACTCGATACTACACTCATTGAGGCTAGACTTTTAGGATATCTCAGCCACAAGAAAAGATTATTGTGCTGAGACAATGCCTAAGAGAAAGGTCGGTGATATTGAGATCCTTTAGAACCCGATCATTATTTCTAAGACAGGTTGAGCCAACTAAAACTTCAAGAGGGTACTTACCCACGAATTCATGCAAGCCTGAAACATAGGGATCTGTTTGTTGTGTGTATATATGTATGCTTGTACATAAACATCATAAACATCATCAACATCATATGCATGCTCACTAACCATTTCAAGGATTTAGAAATTTATCTTTGTTTTTGTTTTGTATGATATGAATTCTCTCCGAAGAAACACCATCTGAATCAAATTTGTAAAAGCACATCCTCAACTTCAAGAGCTAGCCTCAAGAGTGCCCGGGGATTCTCCTTTCACCAAGAAGTATGGTCAACTTCTCAGTTTGGCTACATCCAACTTCCAAGAAGAGATGATGTGTGTACTATTCCAATTCTTTGATCCCGTACATCATTGTTTCACTTTTCCAGACTATCAGTTGGTACCAACATTGGAAGAGTTCTCTCTACTCTTAGGGGTGCTCGTGCTTAATCAGATACCATTCACCGGTCTAGAAGGGATTCCAAAACCTGAAGTCATCGCCGAAGCTTTACATGTGAAGAGGGCCGACGTCACAGCCAATTGGGAGACAAGAAGTGGGGTTAAAGGATTTTTAGCTAAGTTCTTATTGGAAAAAGCTCGTTCATTCTGGGATGACATCGATTTTCAAGCTTTCGAAGACGTGTTTGCTCTCCTCATTTATAGTTTGGTTCTGTTTCCTAATTCGAACCAATTCATAGACGTTAATGCCATCAAAGTCTTTCTCTCTCGCAATCATATACCCACCTTGCTAGGAGACATCTTGCATTGCCTTCATACCCGTACCATGAAGAAAAGAGGTACCCTTTTGTGTTGTATACCCCTACTCTCTAAGTGGTTCACTTCACACCTGCCTCAGTCAGAATTGAAAAACGAGCAAAGATTGACTTGGTCTCGAAGGATGATGTCTCTCACTCACTCCGATATCCGTTGGTGCTCAAGATCTTTGGAAGATATCTCTATCATTGACCGCTGTGGGGAGTTCCCTAACGCACCTCTGCTAGGTATTAGGGGAGGTATCACCTACAACCCGTGTTTAGCTCTTCGGCAGTTTGGGTATGCCCAAAGAGACGGCCCTCATGAGATGCTCGTCCGAGGTCTGGTTTTTGACTACGACAAAGAAGACCAAGGTTACCTCCAGAGGTTTACACGTGCTTGGGGAATGGTGAACAAAGTGAACAGTAGGACTTTGGGACATAAAACGTTTTGTATATGTTCTTATAGAGACAAGAACCATTGCAAAACCTCTTTTCAAAACACTTTTCGAAACACGATTCACAAAAACATCTTTGAACCACTTTTCGAAACAAAACTTTGTATACGTTCTTATAGAGACGAGAACCATTACAAAGAAATTTTTCAAAATACTTTCAAAGCCCACACCACAAGTACACAATCAAATGAAAGCAAATGATCTAAACGAGTAACTAAGAGCCCATGGAAAACCATGGATGAAAAGGGTGCTAATACCTTCCCTTTTCATAATCTACCCCCCGAACCCGAGAAATAATCTCGAAAGGTCTTTCCTGTGATTTTTACCTTTCCTTTTGGATAAAAGAAAAGTCGATGGCGACTCTTGCTAACCGCACAAGTGCGATCGAAACGCAAAACTTCAAGTCAGTTCTCCCACCGCATCACATTCTCTATCACCAAATTTTATGGTACTTCATCACTAAGAAACTAAGTTAAAAGACTATTAATTAATGACACATACTTCATATACATTGTAAATAAAAAAAATTATATAACTAGGCTCGATAGTATATTTAGTCATAATATTTACATTATATTATGGTATAATAGATGTACACAATTTCAATATTTTCCTTCTTCACCATCACCAAATTTTAGGTACTTCATCACTAAGAAACTAAACAAAAAGACTATTAATTAATGATACATATTTGATATACATTGCTAATAATTAAAATTAAATATTGAGGCTCGATAGTATATTTATTTATCATATTCACAATGTATTATGTTACAATAGAGGTAAACAATTTCAATATTTTTCTTCTCCCTTGTCACCAAATTTTAGGTTATTTCATCACTAAAAAACTAAGTTAAAAGACTATTAATTAATGACACATATTTCATATACATTGATAATAACTAAAATTATATAAAGAGTCTCGATAGTATATCTATTCCCCATATTTATATTGTATTATGGTATAATAGATATAAAAAATTTCAATATTTTTCTTCTTCCCCATCCACAAATTTTAGGTTACTTCATCTTTAAAAACCTAGTTAAAAATCTATTAATTAATGACACATATTTCATATACATTGGTAATAATTAAAATTATATAACGAGGCTCAATAGTGTATTTATTCATCATATTCACATTGTATTATGGTATAATAGATGTACAAAATTTTAATATCTTTCATCTTCCCCGTCACAAAATTTTAGGTTACTTCATCACTAAAAAACTAAGTTAAAAGACTGTTAATTAATGACACATATTTGATATACATTGGTAATAACTAAAATTATGTTAAGAGACTTGATAGTATATCTATTCCCCATATTCATATTATTATATGTTACATATGATATAAACAATTTCAATTTTTTTCTTCTTCCCCCTCACAAAATTTTAGGTTACTTCATCAATAAGAAACTAAGTTAAAAGACTATTAATTAAAGACATATATTTCATATGCATCGGTAATAACTAAAGTAATATAAAGAGGCTCGATAGTATATCTATTCCCCATATTCATATTATTTTATGTTATTTATGATATAAACAATTTCAATATTTGGCTTCTTCCCCGTCACCAAATTTTAAGTTACTTCATCACTAAGAAACTAAGTTAAAAGACTATTAATTAATGACACGTATTTCATATACATTGATAATAACTACAATTATATAAAGAGGCTCAATAGTATATCTATTCCACATATTCATATTTTTATATGTTATATATGATATAAACAATTTCAATATTTTGCTTCTTCCCCGTCACCAAATTTTAGGTTACTTCATCACTAAGAAATTAAGTTAAAAGACTATTAATTAATAACACATATTTCATATACATTGGTAATAACTAAAGTTATATAAAGAGGCTCGATAGTATATCTATTCCCCATATTCATATTGTTATATGTTATATATGATATAAACAATTTCAATATATTGCTTCTTCCCCGTCACCAAATTTTAGGTTACTTCATCACTAAGAAACTAAGTTAAAAGACTATTAGTTAAGGACACATATTTCATATACATTCAGAATAACTAAAGTTATATAAAGAGGCTCGATGGTATATCTATTCCCCATATTCATATTTTTATATGTTATATATGATATAAACAATTTCAATATTTTGCTTCTTCCCCCTCACCAAATTTTAGGTTACTTCATCATTAAGAAACTAAGTTAAAAGACTATTAATTAATAACACATATTTCATATACATTGGTAATAACTAAAGTTATATAAATAGGCTCGATAGCATATCTATTCCCCATATTCATATTGTCATATGTTATATATGATATAAACAATTTCAATATATTGCTTCTTCCCCGTCACCAAATTTTAGGTTACTTCATGACTAAGAAACTAAGTTAAAAGACTATTAATTAAGGACACATATTTCATATACATTCAGAATAACTAAAGTTATATAAAGAGGCTCGATAGTATATCTATTCTCCATATTCATATTGTTATATGTTATATATGATATAAACAATTTCAATATTTTTCTTCTTCCCCATCAACAAATTTTAGGTTACTTCATCTTTAAGAAACTAAGTTAAAAGACTATTATTTAATGACACATATTTCATGGTAATAATTAAAATTATATAACGAGGCTTGATAGTATATTTATTCCCAATATTCATATTGTTATATGTTATATATGATATAAACAATTTCAATATTTTTCTTCTTCCCCGTCACAAATTTTAGGTTACTTCATCTATAAGAAACTAAGTTAAAAGACTATTAATTAATGACACGTATTTCATATACATTAATAATAACTACAATTATATAAAGAGGCTCGATAGTATATATATTCCCCAAATTCATATTGTCATATGTTATATATGATATAAACAATTTCAATATTTTGCTTCTTCCCCTTCACCAAATTTTAGGTTACTTCATCACTAAGAAACTAAGTAAAAGACTTTTAATTAATGACACATATTTCATATACATTGATAATAACTACAATTATATAAAGAGACTCGATAGTATATCTATTCTCATATTCATATTGTTATATGTCATATATGATATAAACAATTTCAATATTTTCCTTCTTGCCCGTCACCAAATTTTAGGTTACTTCATCACTAAGAAACTAAGTTAAAACACATTTAATTAATAACACATATTTCATATACATTGGTAATAACTAAAGTTATATAAAGAGGCCCGATAGTATATCTATTCCCCATATTCATATTGTTATAAGTTTATATATGATATAAACAATTTCAATATATTACTTCTTCCCCGTCACAAAATTTTAGGTTACTTCATCACTAAGAAACTAAGTTAAAAGACTATTAATTAAGAACACATATTTCATATACATTGATAATAAATTAAGTTATATAAAGAGGCTCGATAGTATATATATTCCCCATATTCATATTGTTATATGTTATATATGATATAAACAATTTCAATATTTTGCTTCTTCCCCGTCACCAAATTTTAGGTTACTTCATCACTAAGAAACTAAGTTCAAAGACTATTAATTAATGACACATATTTCATATACATTAATAACAACTAAAGTTATATGAAGAGGCTGGATAGTATATCTATTCCCCATTTTCATATTGTTATATGTTATATATGATATAAACAATTTCAATATTTTGCTTCTTCCCCATCACCAAATTTTAGGTTACTTCATCACTAAGAAACTAAGTTAAAAGACTATTAATTAATGACAAATATTTCATATTCATTGATAATAACTAAAGTTATATAAAGAGGATCGATAGTATATATATTCCCCATATTCATATTGTTATATGTTATATATGATATAAACAATTTCAATATTTTTCTTCTTGCCCGTCACCAAATTTTAGGTTACTTCATCACTAAGAAACTAAGTTTAAAGACTATTAATTAATGACATATGTTTCATATACATTGGTAATAACTAAAGTTATATAAAGAGGCTCGATAGTATATATATTCCTCATATTCATATTGTTATATGTTATATATGATATAAACAATTTCAATATTTGGCTTCTTCCCCTTCACCAAATTTTAGGTTACTTCATCAATAAGAAACTAAGTTAAAAAACTATTAATTAATGACACATATTTCATATACATTGGTAATAACTACAATTATTTAAAGAGACTTGATAGTATATCTATTCCCCATATTCATATTGTTATATGTTATATATAATATCAACAATTTCAATATTTTGCTTCTTCTCCGTCACCAAATTTTAGGTTACTTCATCACTAAGAAACTAAGTTAAAAAACTATTAATTAATGACACATATTTCATATACATTGGTAATAACTAAAGTTATATAAAGAGGCTCAATAGTATATCTATTCCCCATATTCATATGGTTATATGTTATATATGATATAAACAATTTCAATATTTTTCTTCTATCTCATCAATAAATTTTAGGTTACTTCATCATTAAAAAAATAAGTTAAAATACTATTAATTAAGGACACATATTTCATATACATTGCTAATAACTAAAATTATGTAAAGTGGCTCGATAGTATATCTATTCCCCATATTCATATTGTATTATGGTATAATAGATATAAACAATTTCAATATTTTTCTTCCGTCACAAAATTTTAGGTTACTTCATCACTAAGAAACTAAGTTCAAAGACTATTAATTAATGACACATATTTCATATACATTGATAATAACTACAATTATATAAAGAGGCTCGATAGTATATCTATTCCCCATATTCATATTGTTATATGTTATATGTGATATAAACAATTTCAATATTTTTCTTCTTTCCCATCAGCAAATTCTAGGTTACTTCATCATTAAGAAATTAAGTTAAAAGACTATTACTTAATGACACATATTTCATATACATTGGTAATAATTAAAATTATATAACGAGGCTTGATAGTATATCTATTCCCCATATTCATATTGTTATATGTTATATATGATATAAACAATTTCAATATTTTTCTTCTTCCCCATCAGCAAATTTTAGGTTACTTCATCACTAAGAAATTAAGATAAAAGACTATTAATTAAGGACACATATTTCATATACATTGATAATAACTACAATTATATCAAGAGGCTCGATAGTATATCTATTCCCCATATTCATATTGTTATATGTTATACGTGATATAAATAATTTAAATATTTTTTTCTTCCCCATCAGCAAATTTTAGGTTACTTCATCATTAAGAAACTAAGTTAAATGACTATTATTTAATTACACATATTTCATATACATTCGTAATAATTAAAATTATATAAAGAGGCACAATAGTATATTTATTCCCAATATTCATATTGTTATATGTTATATATGATATAAACAATTTCAATATTTTGTTTCTTCCCCGTCACCAAATTTGAGGTTACTTCATCACTAAGAAACTAAGTTAAAAGACTATTAATTAATGACACATATTTCATATACATTGATAATAACTACAATTATATAAAGAGGCTCTATAGTATATCTATTCCCCATATTCATATTGTTATATGTTATATATGATATAAACAATTTTAGTATTTTGCTTCTTCCCCTTCACAAAATTTTAGGTTACTTCATCACTAAGAAACTAAGTTAAAAGACTTTTAATTAATGACACATATTTCATATACATTGGTAATAACTAAAGTTATATAAAGAGGCTCGATAGTATATCTATTCCCAATATTCATATTGTTATATGTTATATATGATATAAACAATTTCAATATTTTGTTTCTTCCCCGTCACCAAATTTTAGGTTACTTCATCACTAAGAAACTAAGTTAAAAGACTATTAATTAATGAGAGATATTTCATATACATTGGTAATAACTAAAGTTATATAAAGAGGCTCGATAGTATATATATTCCCCATATTCATATTGTTATATGTTATATATAATGTCAACAATTTCAATATTTTGCTTCTTCCCCATCATCAAATTTTAGGTTACTTCATCACTAAGAAACTAAGTTAAAAGACAATTAATTAAGGACACATATTTCATATACATTTATAATAACTAAAGTTATATAAAGAGGCTCGATAGTATATCTATTCCCCATATTCATATTGTTATATGTTATATGTGATATAAACAATTTCAATATTTTGCTTCTTCCCCTTCACCAAATTTTAGGTTACTTCATCACTAGGAAACTGAGTTAAAAGGCTATTAATTAATGACACATATTTCATATACATTGGTAATAACTAAAGTTATATAAAGAGGCTCGATAGTATATCTATTCCCCATATTCATATTGTTATATGTTATATATAATATCAATAATTTCAATATTTTGCTTCTTCGCCGTCACCAAATTTTAGGTTACTTCATCACTAAGAAACTAAAATAAAAGACTATTAATTAATGACACATATTTCATATACATTGATAATAACTAAAGTTAAATAAAGAGGCTTGATAGTATATCTATTCCCCATATTCATATTGTTATATGTTATATATGATATGAAAAATTTCAATATTTTGCTTCTTCCCCGTCACCAAATTTTAGGTTACTTCATCACTAAGAAACTAAATTAAAAGACTATTAATTAATGACACATATTTCATATACATTGATAATAACTACAATTATATAAAGAAGCTCGATAGTATATCTATTCCCCATATTCATATTGTTATATGTTATATATAATATAAACAATTTCAATATTTTGCTTCTTCCCCTTCACCAAATTTTAGGTTACTTCATCACTAAGAAACTAAGTTAAAAGACTTTTAATTAATGACACATATTTCATATACATTGGTAATAACTAAATTTATATAAAGAGGCTCAATAGTATATCTATTCCCCATATTCATATTGTTATATGTTATATATAATATCAACAATTTCAATATTTTGCTTCTTCCCCGTCACCAAATTTTAGGTTACTTCATCACTAAGAAACTAAATTAAAAGACTATTAATTAATGACACATATTTCATATACATTGGTAATAACTAAAGTTATATAAAGAGGCTCGATAGTATATCTATTCCCCATATTCATATTGTTATATGTTATATATAATATCAACAATTTCAATATTTGGATTCTTCCCTGTCACCAAATTTTAGGTTACTTCATCACTAAGAAACTAAATTAAAAGACTATTAATTAATGACACATATTTCATATACATTGGTAATAACTAAAGTTATATAAAGAGGCTCGATAGTATACTTATTCCCCATATTCATATTGTTATATGTTATATATAATATCAACAATTTCAATATTTTGCTTCTTCCCCGTCACATAATTTTAGGTTACTTCATCACTAAGAAACTAAGTTAAAAGACAATTAAGTAAGGACACATATTTCATATACATTGATAATAACTAAAGTTATATAAAGAGGCTCGATAGTATATCTATTCCCCATATTAGTATTGTTATATGTTATATATGATATAAACAATTTCAATATTTTGCTTCTTCCCCTTCACCAAATTTTATGTTACTTCATCACTAGGAAACTGAGTTAAAAGACTATTAATTAATGACACATATTTCATATACATTGGTAATAACTAAAGTTATATAAAGAGGCTCGATAGTATATCTAATCCCCATATTCATGTTGTTATATATTATATATAATATCAACAATTTCAATATTTTGCTTCTTCGCCGTCACCAAATTTTAGGTTACTTCATCACTAAGAAACTAAATTAAAAGACTATTAATTAATGACACATATTTCATATACATTGATAATAACTACAATTATATAAAGAGGCTCGATAGTATATTTATTCCCCATATTCATATTGTTATATGTTATATATGATATAAACAATTTCAATATTTTTCTTCTTCCCCGTCACAAATTTTAGGTTACTTCATCTATAAGAAACTAAGTTAAAAGACTATTAATTAATGACACGTTTTTCATATACATTGATAATAACTACAATTATATAAAGAGGCTCGATAGTATATATATTCCCCATATTCATATTGTTATATGTTATATATGATATAAACAATTTCAATATTTTGCTTCTTCCCCGTCAAAAAATTTTAGGTTACTTCATCACTAAGAAACTAAGTTAAAAGACATTTAATTAATGACACATATTTCATATTCATTGGTAATAACTAAAGTTATATAAAGAGGGTCGATATTATATCTATTCCCCATATTCATATTGTTATATGTTATATATGATTTAAAAAAAACTCAATATTTTTCTTCTTCCCCATCAGCAAATTTTAGGTTACTTCATCACTAAGAAACTAAGTTAAAACACTATTATTTAATGACACATGTTTCATATACATTGGTAACAATTAAAATTATATAACGAGGCACAATAGTATATTTATTCCCAATATTCATATTGTTATATGTTATATATGATATAAACAATTTCTATATTTTTCTTCTTCCCCATCAGCAAATTTTATGTTACTTCATCTTTAAGAAACTAAGTTAAAAGACTATTATTTAATGACACATATTTCATATACATTGGTAATAATTAAATTTTATAACGATGCTGGATAGTATATTTATTCTCAATATTCATATTGTTATATGTTATATATGATATAAACAATTTCAATATTTTTCTTCTTCCCCGTCACAAAATTTTAGGTTACTTCATCACTAAGAAACTAAGTTAAAAGACTTTTAATTAATGACACGTATTTCATATACATTGATAATAACTACAATTATATAAAGAGGCTCGATAGTATATCTATTCCCCATATTCATATTTTTATATGTTATATAAGATATAAACAATTTCAATATTTTGCTTCTTCCCCGTCACCAAATTTTAGGTTACTTCATCACTAAGAAACTAAGTTAAAAGACTATTAATTAAGGACACATATTTCATATACATTGATAATAACTAAAGTTATATAAAGAGGCTAGATAGTATATGTATTCCCCATATTCATATTGTTATATGTTATATATGATATAAAGAATTTCAATATTTTTCTTCTTCCCCATCAGTAAATTTTAGGTTACTTCATCATTAAGAAACTAAGTTAAAAGACTATTATTTAATGACACATATTTCATATACATTGGTAATAATTAAAATTATATAACGAGGCACAATAATATATTTATTCCCAATATTCATATTGTTATATGTTATATATGATATAAACAATTTCAATATTTTGTTTCTTCCCCGTCACCAAATTTGAGGTTACTTCATCACTAAGAAACTAAGTTAAAAGACTATTAATTAATGACACATATTTCATATACATTGATAATAACTAAATTTAAATAAAGAGGCTCGATAGTATATCTATTCCCCATATTCATATTGTTATATGTTATATATGATATAAAAAATTTCAATATTTTGCTTCTTCCCCGTCACTAAATTTAAGGTTACTTCATCACTAAGAAACTAAATTAAAAGACTATTAATTAATGACACATATTTCATATACATTGATAATAACTAAAGTTATATAAAGAGGCTCGATAGTATATCTATTCCCCATATTCATATTGTTATATGTTATATATAATATCAAGAATTTCAATATTTGGATTCTTCCCTGTCACCAAATTTTAGGTTACTTCATCACTAAGAAACTAAATTAAAAGACTATTAATTAATGACACATATTTCATATACATTGGTAATAACTAAAGTTATATAAAGAGGCTCGATAGTATATCTATTCCCCATATTCATATTGTTATATGTTATATATAATATCAACAATTTCAATATTTTGCTTCTTCCCCGTCACCAAATTTTAGGTTACTTCATCACTAAGAAACTAAGTTAAAAGACAATTAAGTAAGGACACATATTTCATATACATTGATAATAACTAAAGTTATATAAAGAGGCTCGATAGTATATCTATTCCCCATATTAGTATTGTTATATGTTATATATGATATAAACAATTTCAATATTTTGCTTCTTCCCCTTCACCAAATTTTAGGTTACTTCATCACTAGGAAACTGAGTTAAAAGACTATTAATTAATGACACATATTTCATATACATTGGTAATAACTAAAGTTATATAAAGAGGCTCGATAGTATATCTATTCCCCATATTCATGTTGTTATATGTTATATATAATATCAACAATTTCAATATTTTGGTTCTTCCCCGTCACCAAATGTTAGGTTACTTCATCACTAAGAAACTAAATTAAAAGACTATTAATTAATGACACATATTTCATATACATTGGTAATAACTAAAGTTATATAAAGAGGCTCGATAGTATATCTATTCCCCATATTCATATTGTTATATGTTATATATAATATCAACAATTTCAATATTTTGCTTCTTCCCCGTCACCAAATTTTAGGTTACTTCATCACTAAGAAACTAAGTTAAAAGACAATTAATTAAGGACACATATTTCATATACATTGATAATAACTAAAGTTATATAAAGAGGCTCGATAGTATATCTATTCCCCATATTCATATTGTTATATGTTATATATGATATAAATAATTTCAATATTTTGCTTGTTCCCCTTCACCAAATTTTAGGTTACTTCATCACTAAGAAACTAATTAAAAGACTTCTAATTAATGACACATATTTCATATACATTGATAATAAATACAATTATATAAAGAGGTTTGATAGTATATCTATTCTCATATTCATATTGTTATATGTCATATATGATATAAACAATTTCAATATTTTCCTTCTTGCCCGTCACCAAATTTTAGGTTACTTCATCACTAAGAAACTAAGTTAAAAGACTATTAATTAATGACATATGTTTCATATACATTGGTAATAACTAAAGTTATATAAAGGGGCTCGATAGTATATCTATTCCCCATATTCATATTGTTTTATGTTATATATAATATCAACAATTTCAATATTTTGCTTCTTCCACGTCACCAAATTTTAGGTTACTACATCACTAAGAAACTAAGTTAAAAGACAATTAATTAAGGACACATATTTCATATACATTGATAATAACTAAAGTTATATAAAGAGGCTCGATAGTATATCTATTCCCCATATTCATATTGTTATATGTTATATATGTTATAAACAATTTCAATATTTTGCTTCTTCCCCTTCACCAAATTTTAGGTTACTTCATCACTAGGAAACTGAGTTAAAAGACTATTAATTAATGACACATATCTCATATACATTTTTAATAACTAAAGTTATATAAAGAGGCTCGATAGTATATCTATTCCCCATATTCATATTGTTATATGTTATATATAATATCAACAATTTCAATATTTTGCTTCTTCGTCGTCACCAAATTTTAGGTTACTTCATCACTAAGAAACTAAATTAAAAGACTATTAATTAATGACACATATTTCATATACATTGATAATAACTACAATTATATAAAGAGGCTCGATAGTATATTTGTTCTCCATATTCATATTGTTATATGTTATATATGATATAAACAATTTCAATATTTTTCTTCTTCCTCGTCACAAATTTTAGGTTACTTCATCTATAAGAAACTAAGTTAAAAGACTATTAATTAATGACACGTATTTCATATGCATTGATAATAACTACAATTATATAAAAAGGCTCGATAGTATATATATTCCCCATATTCATATTGTTATATGTTATATATGATATAAACAATTTCAATATTTTGCTTCTTCCCCTTCACCAAATTTTAGGTTACTTAATCACTAAGAAACTAAGTAAAAGACTTTTAATTAATGACACATATTTCATATACATTGATAATAACTACAATTATATAAAGAGGTTCGATAGTATATCTATTCTCATATTCATATTGTTATATGTCATATATGATATAAACAATTTCAATATTTTCCTTCTTACCCGTCACAAAATTTTAGGTTACTTCATCACTAAGAAACTAAGTTAAAAGACTATTAATTAATGACATATGTTTCATATACATTGGTAATAACTAAAGTTATATAAAGGGGCTCGATAGTATATCTATTCCCCATATTCATATTGTTATATGTTATATATGATATAAACAATTTCAATATTTTGCTTCTTCCCTGTCACAAAATTTTAGGTTACTTCATCACTAAGAAACTAAGTTAAAAGACATTTAATTAATGACACATATTTCATATACATTGGTAATAACTAAAGTTATATAAAGAGGGTCGATATTATATCTATTCCCCATATTCATATTGTTATATGTTATATATGATTTAAACAAAACTCAATATTTTTCTTCTTCCCCATCAACAAATTTTAGGTTACTTCATCACTAAGAAACTAAGTTAAAAGACTATTATTTAATGACACATGTTTCATATACATTGATAATAATTAAAATTATATAACGAGGCACAATAGTATATTTATTCCCAATATTCAAATTGTTATATGTTATATATAATTTAAACAATTTCTATATTTTTCTTCTTCCCCATCAGCAAATTTTAGGTTACTTCATCTTTAAGAAACTAAATTAAAAGACTATTAATTAATGACACATATTTCATATACATTGATAATAACTACAATTATATAAAGAGGCTCGATAGTATATTTATTCCCCATATTCATATTGTTATATGTTATATATGATATAAACAATTTCAATATTTTTCTTCTTCCTCGTCACAAATTTTAGGTTACTTCATCTATAAGAAACTAAGTTAAAAGACTATTAATTAATGACACGTATTTCATATACATTGATAATAACTACAATTATATAAAGAGGCTCGATAGTATATATATTCCCCATATTCATATTGTTATATGTTATATATGATATAAACAATTTCAATATTTTGCTTCTTCCCCTTCACCAAATTTTAGGTTACTTCATCACTAAGAAACTAAATTAAAAGACTATTAATTAATGACACATATTTCATATACATTGATAATAACTACAATTATATAAAGAGGCTCGATAGTATATTTATTCCCCATATTCATATTGTTATATGTTATATATGATATAAAGAATTTCAATATTTTTCTTCTTCCTCGTCACAAATTTTAGGTTACTTCATCTATAAGAAACTAAGTTAAAAGACTATTAATTAATGACACGTATTTCATATACATTGATAATAACTACAATTATATAAAAAGGCTCGATAGTATATATATTCCCCATATTCATATTGTTATATATTATATATGATATAAACAATTTCAATATTTTGCTTCTTCCCCTTCACCAAATTTTAGGTTACTTAATCACTAAGAAACTAAGTAAAAGACTTTTAATTAATGACACATATTTCATATACATTGATAATAACTACAATTATATAAAGAGGTTCGATAGTATATCTATTCTCATATTCATATTGTTATATGTCATATATGATATAAACAATTTCAATATTTTCCTTCTTACCCGTCACAAAATTTTAAGTTACTTCATCACTAAGAAACTAAGTTAAAAGACTATTAATTAATGACATATGTTTCATATACATTGGAAATAACTAAAGTTATATAAAGGGGCTCGATAGTATATCTATTCCCCATATTCATATTGTTATATGTTATATATGATATAAACAATTTCAATATTTTGCTTCTTCCCCGTCACAAAATTTTAGGTTACTTCATCACTAAGAAACTAAGTTAAAAGACTATTAATTAATGACATATGTTTCATATACATTGGTAATAACTAAAGTTATATAAAGGGGCTCGATAGTATATCTATTCCCCATATTCATATTGTTATATGTTATATATGATATAAACAATTTCAATATTTTGCTTCTTCCCCGTCACAAAATTTTAGGTTACTTCATCACTAAGAAACTAAGTTAAAAGACATTTAATTAATGACACATATTTCATATACATTGGTAATAACTAAAGTTATATAAAGAGGGTCGATATTATATCTATTCCCCATATTCATATTGTTATATGTTATATATGATTTAAACAAAACTCAATATTTTCTCTTCTTCCCCATCAACAAATTTTAGGTTACTTCATCACTAAGAAACTAAGTTAAAAGACTATTATTTAATGACACATGTTTCTTATACATTGATAATAATTAAAATTATATAACGAGGCACAATAGTATATTTATTCCCAATATTCAAATTGTTATATGTTATATATGATATAAACAATTTCTATATTTTTCTTCTTCGCCATCAGCAAATTTTAGGTTACTTTATCTTTAAGAAACTAAGTTAAACGACTATTATTTAATGACACATATTTCATATACATTGGTAATAATTAAATTTTATAACGAGGCTGGATAGTATATTTATTCCCAATATTCATATGGTTATATGTAATATATGATATAAACAATTTCAATATTTAGCTAGTTTCCCGTCACCAAATTTTAGGTTACTTCATCACTAAGAAATTAAGATAAAAGACTATTAATTAAGGACACATATTTCATATACATTGATAATAACTACAATTATATCAAGAGGCTCGATAGTATATCTATTCCCCATATTCATATTGTTATATGTTATATATGATATAAACAATTTCAATATTTTGCTTCTTCCCCGTCACCAAATTTTAGGTTACTTAATCACTAAGAAACTAAGTTAAAAGACTATTAATTAATGACACATATTTCATATACATTGATAATAACTAAAGTTATATAAATAGGCTCGATAGTATATTTATTCTCATATTTATATTGTTATATGTTATATATGATATAAACAATTTTAGTATTTTGCTTCTTCCCCGTCACCAAATTTTAGGTTACTTCATCACTAAGAAACTAAGTGAAAAGACTATTAATTAAGGACACATATTTCATATACATTGATAATAACTACAATGATATAAACAATTTCAATATTTTTCTTCTTCCCCGTCACCAAATTTTAGGTTACTTCTTCATTAAGAAACTAAGTTAAACGACTATTATTTAATGACACATATTTCATATACATTGGTAATAATTAAAATTATATAAAGAGGCTCGATAGTATATTTATTCCCAATATTCATATTGTTATATGTTATATATGTTATAAACAATTTCAATATTTTGCTTCTTCTCCGTCACCAAATTTTATGTTACTTCATCACTAAGAAACTAAGTTAAAAGACTATTAATTAAGGACACATATTTCATATACATTGATAATAACTAAAGTTATATAAAGAGGCTCGATAGTATATCTATTCCCCATATTCATATTGTTATATGTTATATATGATATAAACAATTTCAATATTTTGCTTCTTCCCCGTCACCAAATTTTAGGTTACTTCATCACTAAGAAACTAAGTTAAAAGACTATTATTTAATGACACATATTTCATATACATTGATAATAACTACAATTATATAAAGAGGCTCGATAGTATATTTATTCCCAATATTCATATGGTTATATGTTATATATGATATAAACAATTTCAATATTTAGCTAGTTTCCCGTCACCAAATTTTAGGTTACTTCATAACTAAGAAACTAAGATAAAAGACTATTAATTAAGAACACATATTTCATATACATTGATAATAACTACAATTATATTAAGAGGCTCGATAGTATATCTATTCCCCATATTCGTATTGTTATAGGTTATATATGATATAAACAATTTCAATATTTTGCTTCTTCCCCGTCACCAAATTTTAGGTTACTTAATCACTAAGAAACTAAGTTAAAAGACTATTAATTAATGACACATATTTCATATACATTGATAATAACTAAAGTTATATAAATAGGCTCGATAGTATATTTATTCTCATATTTATATTGTTATATGTTATATATGATATAAACAATTTTAGTATTTTGCTTCTTCCCCGTCACCAAATTTTAGGTTACTTCATCACTAAGAAACTAAGTTAAAAGACTATTAATTAAGGACACACATTTCATATACATTGATAATAACTACAATGATATAAACAATTTAAATATTTTTCTTCTTCCCCGTCACCAAATTTTAGGTTACTTCTTCATTAAGAAACTAAGTTAAACGACTATTATTTAATGACACATATTTCATATACATTGGTAATAATTAAAATTATATAAAGAGGCTCGATAGTATATTTATTCCCAATATTCATATTGTTATATGTTATATATGATATAAACAATTTCAATATTTTGCTTCTTCCCCGTCACCAAATTATAGGTTACTTCATCACTAAGAATCTAAGTTAAAAGACTATTAATTAATGACACATATTTCGTATACATTGATAATAACTACAATTATATAAAGAGGCTCGATAGTATATCTATTCCCCATATTCATATTGTTATATATTACATATGATATAAACAATTTAAATATTTTTCTTCTTCCCCATCAACAAATTTTAGGTTACTTCATCATTAAGAAACTAAGTTAAAAGACTATCACTTAATAACACATATTTCATATACATTGGTAATAATTAAAATTATATAACGAGGCTCGATAGTATATCTATCCCCCATATTCATATTGTTATATGTTATATATAATATAAACAATTTCAATATTTTGCTTCTTCCCCATCAGCAAATTTTAGGTTACTTAATCACTAAGTAACTAAGTTAAAAGACTATTAATTAATTGCACATATTTCATATACATTGATAATAACTAAAGTTATATAAATAGGCTCGTAGTATATTTATTCCCATATTTATATTGTTATATGTTATATATGATATAAACAATTTTAGTATTTTGCTTCTTCCCCGTCACCAAATTTTAGGTTACTTCATCACTAAGAAACTAAGTTAAAAGACTATTAATTAAGGACACTTATTTCATATACATTGATAATTACTACAATGATATAAACAATTTCAATATTTTTCTTCTTCCCCGTCACCAAATTTTAGGTTACTTCTTCATTAAGAAACTAAGTAAAACGACTATTATTTAATGACACATATTTCATATACATTCGTAATAATTAAAAAATATTAAGAGGCTCAATAGTATATTTATTTCCAATATTCATATTGTTATATGTTATATATGATATAAACAATTTCAATATTTTTCTTCTTCCCCGTCACCAAATTATAGGTTACTTCATCACTAAGAAACTAAGTTAAAAGACTATTAATTAATGACACATATTTCGTATACATTGATAATAACGACAATTATATAAAGAGGCTCAATAGTATAACTATTCCCCATATTCATATTGTTAGATGTTACATATTATATAAACAATTTCAATATTTTTCTTCTTCCCCATCAGCAAATTTTAGGTTATTTCATCATTAAGAAACTAAGTTAAAAGACTATTACTTAATGACACATATTTCATATACATTGGTAATAATTAAAATTATATAACGAGGCTTGATAGTATATCTATTCCCCATATTCATATTGTTATATGTTATATATGATATAAACAATTTCAATATTTTGCTTCTTCCCCATCAGCAAATTTTAGGTTACTTCATCACTAAGAAACTAAGATAAAAGACTATTAATTAATGACACATATTTCATATACATTGATAATAACTACAATTATATCAAGAGGCTCGATAGTATATCTATTCCTCATATTCATATTGTTATATGTTATATATGATATAAACAATTTCAATATTTTGCATCCTCCCCGTCACCAAATTTTAGGTTACTTCATCACTAAGAAACTAAGTTATAAGACTATTAATTAAGGACACATATTTCATATACGTTGATAATAACTAAAGTTATATAAAGAGGCTTGATAGTATATCTATTCCCCATATTCATATTGTTATATGTTATATATGATATAAACAATTACAATATTTTTCTTTTTCCCCGTCATCAAATTTTAGTTTACCTCATCACTAAGAAACTAAGTCAAAAGACTATTAATTAATGACACATATTTCATATACATTAATAATAACTACAATTATATAAAGAAGCTCGATAGTATATGTATTCCCCATATTCATATTATTATATGTTATATATGATATAAACAATTTCAATATTTTTCTTTTTCCCCGTCACCAAATTTTAGGTTACCTCATCACTAAGAAACTAAGTTAAAAGACTATTAATTAATGACACATATTTCATATACATTAATAATAACTACAATTATATAAAAAGGCTCGATAGTATATATATTCCCCATATTCATATTGTTATATGTTATATATGATATAAACAATTTCAATATTTTGCTTCTTCCCCTTCACCAAATTTTAGGTTACTTAATCACTAAGAAACTAAGTAAAAGACTTTTAATTAATGACACATATTTCATATACATTGATAATAACTACAATTATATAAAGAGGTTCGATAGTATATCTATTCTCATATTCATATTGTTATATGTCATATATGATATAAACAATTTCAATATTTTCCTTCTTACCCGTCACAAAATTTTAGGTTACTTCATCACTAAGAAACTAAGTTAAAAGACTATTAATTAATGACATATGTTTCATATACATTGGTAATAACTAAAGTTATATAAAGGGGCTCGATAGTATATCTATTCCCCATATTCATATTGTTATATGTTATATATGATATAAACAATTTCAATATTTTGCTTCTTCCCTGTCACAAAATTTTAGGTTACTTCATCACTAAGAAACTAAGTTAAAAGAAATTTAATTAATGACACATATTTCATATACATTGGTAATAACTAAAGTTATATAAAGAGGGTCGATATTATATCTATTCCCCATATTCATATTGTTATATGTTATATATGATTTAAACAAAACTCAATATTTTTCTTCTTCCCCATCAACAAATTTTAGGTTACTTCATCACTAAGAAACTAAGTTAAAAGACTATTATTTAATGACACATGTTTCATATACATTGATAATAATTAAAATTATATAACGAGGCACAATAGTATATTTATTCCCAATATTCAAATTGTTATATGTTATATATAATTTAAACAATTACTATATTTTTCTTCTTCCCCATCAGCAAATTTTAGGTTACTTCATCTTTAAGAAACTAAATTAAAAGACTATTAATTAATGACACATATTTCATATACATTGATAATAACTACAATTATATAAAGAGGCTCGATAGTATATTTATTCCCCATATTCATACTGTTATATGTTATATATGATATAAACAATTTCAATATTTTTCTTCTTCCTCGTCACAAATTTTAGGTTACTTCATCTATAAGAAACTAAGTTAAAAGACTATTAATTAATGACACGTATTTCATATACATTGATAATAACTACAATTATATAAAGAGGCTCGATAGCATATATATTCCCCATATTCATATTGTTATATGTTATATATGATATAAACAATTTCAATATTTTGCTTCTTCCCCTTCACAAAATTTTAGGTTACTTCATCACTAAGAAACTAAATTAAAAGACTATTAATTAATGACACATATTTCATATACATTGATAATAACTACAATTATATAAAGAGGCTCGATAGTATATTTATTCCCCATATTCATATTGTTATATGTTATATATGATATAAACAATTTCAATATTTTTCTTCTTCCTCGTCACAAATTTTAGGTTACTTCATCTATAAGAAACTAAGTTAAAAGACTATTAATTAATGACACGTATTTCATATACATTGATAATAACTACAATTATATAAAAAGGCTCGATAGTATATATATTCCCCATATTCATATTGTTATATGTTATATATGATATAAACAATTTCAATATTTTGCTTCTTCCCCTTCACCAAATTTTAGGTTACTTAATCACTAAGAAACTAAGTAAAAGACTTTTAATTAATGACACATATTTCATATAAATTGATAATAACTACAATTATATAAAGAGGTTCGATAGTATATCTATTCTCATATTCATATTGTTATATGTCATATATGATATAAACAATTTCAATATTTTCCTTCTTACCCGTCACAAAATTTTAAGTTACTTCATCACTAAGAAACTAAGTTAAAAGACTATTAATTAATGACATATGTTTCATATACATTGGTAATAACTAAAGTTATATAAAGGGGCTCGATTGTATATCTATTCCCCATATTCATATTGTTATATGTTATATATGATATAAACAATTTCAATATTTTGCTTCTTCCCCGTCACAAAATTTTAGGTTACTTCATCACTAAGAAACTAAGTTAAAAGACTATTAATTAATGACATATGTTTCATATACATTGGTAATAACTAAAGTTATATAAAGGGGCTCGATAGTATATCTATTCCCCATATTCATATTGTTATATGTTATATATGATATAAACAATTTCAATATTTTGCTTCTTCCCCATCAACAAATTTTAGGTTACTTCATCACTAAGAAACTAAGTTAAAAGACTATTATTTAATGACACATGTTTCTTATACATTGATAATAATTAAAATTATATAACGAGGCACAATAGTATATTTATTCCCAATATTCAAATTTTTATATGTTATATATGATATAAACAATTTCTATATTTTTCTTCTTCCCCATCAGCAAATTTTAGGTTACTTCATCTTTAAGAAACTAAGTTAAAGGACTATTATTTAATGACACATATTTCATATACATTGGTAATAATTAAATTTTATAACGAGGCTGGATAGTATATTTATTTCCAATATTCATATGGTTATATGTAATATATGATATAAACAATTTCAATATTTAGCTAGTTTCCCGTCACCAAATTTTAGGTTACTTCATCACTAAGAAATTAAGATAAAAGACTATTAATTAAGGACACATATTTCATATACATTGATAATAACTACAATTATATCAAGAGGCTCGATATTATATCTATTCCCCATATTCATATTGTTATATGTTATATATGATATAAACAATTTCAATATTTTGCTTCTTCCCCGTCACCAAATTTTAGGTTACTTAATCACTAAGAAACTAAGTTAAAAGACTATTAATTAATGACACATATTTCATATACATTGATAGTAACTAAAGTTATATAAATAGGCTCGATAGTATATTTATTCTCATATTTATATTGTTATATGTCATATATGATATAAACAATTTTAGTATTTTGCTTCTTCCCCGTCACCAAATTTTAGGTTACTTCATCACTAAGAAACTAAGTGAAAAGACTATTAATTAAGGACACATATTTCATATACATTGATAATAACTACAATGATATAAACAATTTCAATATTTTTCTTCTTCCCCGTCACCAAATTTTAGGTTACTTCTTCATTAAGAAACTAAGTTAAACGACTATTATTTAATGACACATATTTCATATACATTGGTAATAATTAAAATTATATAAAGAGGCCTGATAGTATATTTATTCCCAATATTCATATTGTTATATGTTATATATGTTATAAACAATATCAATATTTTGCTTCTTCTCCGTCACCAAATTTTATGTTACTTCATCACTAAGAAACTAAGTTAAAAGACTATTAATTAAGGACACATATTTCATATACATTGATAATAACTAAAGTTATATAAAGAGGCTCGATAGTATATCTATTCCCCATATTCATATTGTTATATGTTATATATGATATAAACAATTTCAATATTTTGCTTCTTCCCCGTCACCAAATTTTAGGTTACTTCATCACTAAGAAACTAAGTTAAAAGACTATTATTTAATGACACATATTTCATATACATTGATAATAACTACAATTATATAAAGAGGCTCGATAGTATATTTATTCCCAATATTCATATGGTTATATGTTATATATGATATAAACAATTTCAATATTTAGCTAGTTTCCCGTCACCAAATTTTAGGTTACTTCATCACTAAGAAACTAAGATAAAAGACTATTAATTAAGAACACATATTTCATATACATTGATAATAACTACAATTATATTAAGAGGCTCGATAGTATATCTATTCCCCATATTCGTATTGTTATAGGTTATATATGATATAAACAATTTCAATATTTTGCTTCTTCCCCGTCACCAAATTTTAGGTTACTTAATCACTAAGAAACTAAGTTAAAAGACTATTAATTAATGACACATGTTTCATATACATTGATAATAACTAAAGTTATATAAATAGGCTCGATAGTATATTTATTCTCATATTTATATTGTTATATGTTATATATGATATAAACAATTTTAGTATTTTGCTTCTTCCCCGTCACCAAATTTTAGGTTACTTCATCACTAAGAAACTAAGTTAAAAGACTATTAATTAAGGACACACATTTCATATACATTGATAATAACTACAATGATATAAACAATTTCAATATTTTTCTTCTTCCCCGTCACCAAATTTTAGGTTACTTCTTCATTAAGAAACTAAGTTAAACGACTATTATTTAATGACACATATTTCATATACATTGGTAATAATTAAAATTATATAAAGAGGCTCGATAGTATATTTATTCCCAATATTCATATTGTTATATGTTATATATGATATAAACAATTTCAATATTTTGCTTCTTCCCCGTCACCAAATTATAGGTTACTTCATCACTAAGAAACTAAGTTAAAAGACTATTAATTAATGACACATATTTCGTATACATTGATAATAACTACAATTATATAAAGAGGCTCGATAGTATATCTATTCCCCATATTCATATTGTTATATATTACATATGATATAAACAATTTAAACATTTTTCTTCTTCCCCATCAACAAATTTTAGGTTACTTCATCATTAAGAAACTAAGTTAAAAGACTATCACTTAATAACACATATTTCATATACATTGGTAATAATTAAAATTATATAACGAGGCTCGATAGTATATCTATCCCCCATATTCATATTGTTATATGTTATATATAATATAAACAATTTCAAAATTTTGCTTCTTCCCCATCAGCAAATTTTAGGTTACTTAATCACTAAGTAACTAAGTTAAAAGACTATTAATTAATGGCACATATTTGATATACATTGATAATAACTAAAGTTATATAAATAGGCTCGTAGTATATTTATTCCCATATTTATATTGTTATATGTTATATATGATATAAACAATTTTAGTATTTTGCTTCTTCCCCGTCACCAAATTTTAGGTTACTTCATCACTAAGAAACTAAGTTAAAAGACTATTAATTAAGGACACTTATTTCATATACATTGATAATAACTACAATGATATAAACAATTTCAATATTTTTCTTCTTCCCCGTCATCAAATTTTAGGTTACTTCTTCATTAAGAAACTAAGTAAAACGACTATTATTTAATGACACATATTTCATATACATTGGTAATAATTAAAATTATATTAAGAGGCTCAATAGTATATTTATTTCCAATATTCATATTGTTATATGTTATATATGATATAAACAATTTCAATATTTTTCTTCTTCCCCGTCACCAAATTATAGGTTACTTCATCACTAAGAAACTAAGTTAAAAGACTATTAATTAATGACACATATTTCGTATACATTGATAATAACTACAATTATATAAAGAGGCTCAATAGTATATCTATTCCCCATATTCATATTGTTAGATGTTACATATTATATAAACAATTTCAATATTTTTCTTCTTCCCCATCAGCAAATTTTAGGTTATTTCATCATTAAGAAACTAAGTTAAAAGACTATTACTTAATAACACATATTTCATATACATTGGTAATAATTAAAATTATATAACGAGGCTTGATAGTATATCTATTCCCCATATTCATATTGTTATATGTTATATATGATATAAACAATTTCAATATTTTGCTTCTTCCCCATCAGCAAATTTTAGGTTACTTTATCACTAAGAAACTAAGATAAAAGACTATTAATTAATGACACATATTTCATATACATTGATAATAACTACAATTATATCAAGAGGCTCGATAGTATATCTATTCCTCATATTCATATTGTTATATGTTATATATGATATAAACAATTTCAATATTTTGCATCCTCCCCGTCACCAAATTTTAGGTTACTTCATCACTAAGAAACTAAGTTATAAGACTATTAATTAAGGACACATATTTCATATACGTTGATAATAACTAAAGTTATATAAAGAGGCTTGATAGTATATCTATTCCCCATATTCATATTGTTATATGTTATATATGATATAAACAATTACAATATTTTTCTTTTTCCCCGTCATCAAATTTTAGTTTACCTCATCACTAAGAAACTAAGTCAAAAGACTATTAATTAATAACACATATTTCATATACATTAATAATAACTACAATTATATAAAGAAGCTCGATAGTATATGTATTCCCCATATTCATATTATTATATGTTATATATGATATAAACAATTTCAATATTTTTCTTTTTCCCCGTCACCAAATTTTAGGTTACCTCATCACTAAGAAACTAAGTTAAAAGACTATTAATTAATGACACATATTTCATATACATTAATAATAACTATAATTATATAAAGAGGCTCGATAGTATATCTATTCTCATATTCATATTGTTATATGTCATATATGATATAAACAATTTCAATATTTTCCTTCTTACCCGTCACAAAATTTTAGGTTACTTCATCACTAAGAAACTAAGTTAAAAGACTATTAATTAATGACATATGTTTCATATACATTGGTAATAACTAAAGTTATATAAAGGGGCTCGATAGTATATCTATTCCCCATATTCATATTGTTATATGTTATATATGATATAAACAATTTCAATATTTTGCTTCTTCCCCGTCACAAAATTTTAGGTTACTTCATCACTAAGAAACTAAGTTAAAAGACATTTAATTAATGACACATATTTCATATACATTGGTAATAACTAAAGTTATATAAAGAGGGTCGATATTATATCTATTCCCCATATTCATATTGTTATATGTTATATATGATTTAAACAAAACTCAATATTTTTCTTTTTCCCCATCAACAAATTTTAGGTTACTTCATCACTAAGAAACTAAGTTAAAAGACTATTATTTAATGACACATGTTTCATATACATTGGTAATAATTAAAATTATATAACGAGGCACAATAGTATATTTATTCCCAATATTCAAATTGTTATATGTTATATATGATATAAACAATTTCTATATTTTTCTTCTTCCCCATCAGCAAATTTTAGGTTACTTCATCTTTAAGAAACTAAGTTAAACGACTATTATTTAATGACACATATTTCATATACATATGTAATACTTAAATTTTATAACGAGGCTGGATAGTATATTTATTCCCAATATTCATATGGTTATATGTAATATATGATATAAACAATTTCAATATTTAGCTAGTTTCCCGTCACCAAATTTTAGGTTACTTCATCACTAAGAAACTAAGATAAAAGACTATAAATTAAGGACACATATTTCATATACATTGATAATAACTACAATTATATCAAGAGGCTCGATAGTATATCTATTCCCCATATTCATATTGTTATATGTTATATATGATATAAACAATTTCAATATTTTGCTTCTTCCCCGTCACCAAATTTTAGGTTACTTAATCACTAAGAAACTAAGTTAAAAGACTATTAATTAATGACACATATTTCATATACATTGATAATAACTAAAGTTATATAAATAGGCTCGATAGTATATTTATTCTCATATTTATATTGTTATATGTTATATATGATATAAACAATTTTAGTATTTTGCTTCTTCCCCGTCACCAAATTTTAGGTTACTTCATCACTAAGAAACTAAGTTAAAAGACTATTAATTAAGGACACATATTTCATATACATTGATAATAACTACAATGATATAAACAATTTCAATATTTTTCTTCTTCCCCGTCACCAAATTTTAGGTTACTTCTTCATTAAGAAACTAAGTTAAACGACTATTATTTAATGACACATATTTCATATACATTGGTAATAATTAAAATTATATAAAGAGGCTCGATAGTATATTTATTCCCAATATTCATATTGTTATATGTTATATATGTTATAAACAATTTCAATATTTTGCTTCTTCTCCGTCACCAAATTTTATGTTACTTCATCACTAAGAAACTAAGTTAAAAGACTATTAATTAAGGACACATATTTCATATATATTGATAATAACTAAAGTTATATAAAGAGGCTCGATAGTATATCTATTCCCCATATTCATATTGTTATATGTTATATATGATATAAACAATTTCAATATTTTGCTTCTTCCCCGTCACCAAATTTTAGGTTACTTCATCACTAAGAAACTAAGTTAAAAGACTATTATTTAATGACACATATTTCATATACATTGATAATAACTACAATTATATAAAGAGGCTCGATACTATATCTATTCCACATATTCATATTGTTATATGTTATATATGATATAAACAATTTCAATATTTTTCTTATTCCCCATCAACAAATTTTAGGTTACTTATTCATTAAGAAACTAAGTTAAAGGACTATTATTTAATGAAACATATTTCATATACATTGATTATAATATAAATTATATAAAGAGGCTCGATAGTATATTTATTCCCAATATTCATATGGTTATATGTTATATATGATATAAACAATTTCAATATTAAGCTAGTTTCCCGTCACCAAATTTTAGGTTACTTCATCACTAAGAAACTAAGATAAAAGACTATTAATTAAAAATACATATTTCATATACATTGATAATAACTACAATTATATTAAGAGGCTCGATAGTATATCTATTCCCCATATTCGTCTTGTTATATGTTATATATGATATAAACAATTTTAGTATTTTGCTTCTTCCCCGTCACCAAATTTTAGGTTACTTCATCACTAAGAAACTAAGTTAAAAGACTATTAATTAAGGACACATATTTCATATACATTGATAATAACTACAATGATATAAACAATTTCAATATTTTTCTTCTTCCCCGTCACCAAATTTTAGGTTACTTCATCATTAAGAAACTAAGTTAAAAGACTATTACTTAATGACACATATTTCATATACATTGGTAACAATTAAAATTATATAACGAGGCTTGATAGTATATCTATTCCCCATATTCATATTGTTATATGTTATATATAATATAAAAAATTTCAATATTTTGCTTCTTCCCCATCAGCAAATTTTAGGTTACTTCATCACTAAGAAACTAAGATAAAAGACTATTAATTAATGACACATATTTCATATACATTGATAATAACTACAATTATATCAAGAGACTCGATAGTATATCTATTCCTCATATTCATATTGTTATATGTTATATATGATATAAACAGTTTCAATATTTTGCTTCTTCCCCGTCACCAAATTTTAGGTTACTTCATCACTAAGAAACTAAGTTATAAGACTATTAATTAAGGACACATATTTCATATACGTTGATAATAACTAAAGCTATATAAAGAGGCTCGATATTATATTTATTCCCCATATTCATATTGTTATATGTTATATATGATATAAACAATTTCAATATTTTTCTTTTTCCCCGTCATCAAATTTTAGGTTACCTCATCACTAAGAAACTAAGTCAAAAGACTATTAATTAATGACACATATTTCATATACATTAATAATAACTACAATTATATAAAGAGGCTCGATAGTATATGTATTCCCCATATTCATATTATTATATGTTATATATGATATAAACAATTTCAATATTTTTCTTTTTCCCCGTCATCAAATTTTAGGTTACCTCATCACTAAGAAACTAAGTTAAAAGACTATTAATTAATGACACATATTTCATATACATTAATAATAACTACAATTATATAAAGAAGCTCGATAGTATATGTATTCCCCATATTCATATTATTATATGTTATATATTATATAAACAATTTCAATATTTTTCTTCTTCCCCGTCAACAAATTTTAGGTTACTTCATCATTAAGAAACTAAGTTAAAAGACTATTACTTAATGACACATATTTCATATATATTGGTAATAATTAAAATTATATAACGAGACTCGATATTATATCTATTCCTCATATTCATATTGTTATATGTTATATATGATATAAACAATATCAATATTTTTCATCTTCCCCATCAGCAAATTTTAGGTTACTTCATCACTAAGAAACAAAGATAAAAGACTATTAATTAATGACACATATTTCATATATATTGATAATAACTACAATTATATAAAGAGACTCAATAGTATATCTATTCCCCATATTCATATTGTTATATGTTATATATGATATAAACAATTTCAATATTTTGCTTCTTCCCCGTCACCAAATTTTAGGTTACTTCTTCACTAAGAAACTAATATAAAAGACTATTATATTTCATATACATTGATAATAATTACAATTATATAAATAAGCTCGATAGTATATCTATTCCCCATATTCATATTTTTATATGTTATATATGATATAAACAATTTCAATATTTTGCTTCTTCCCGGTCACCAAATTTTAGGTTACTTCATTACTAAGAAACTAAGTTAAAAGACTATTAATTAACGAACATATTTCATATACATTGATAATAACTAAAATTATATAAAGAGGCTCGATATTATATCTATTCCACATATTCATATTGTTATATGTTATATATAATATAAAGAATTTCAATATTTTTCTTCTTCCCCATCAGCAAATTTTAGGTTACTTCATCATTAAGAAACTAAGTTAAAAGACTATTACTTAATGACACATATTTCATATACATTGGTAATAATTAAAATTATATAACGAGGCTCGATAGTATATTTATTCCCCATATTCATATTGTTATATGTTATATATGATATAAATAATTTCAATATTTTTCATCTTCCCCATAAGCAAATTTTAGGTTACTTCATCACTAAGAAACTAAGATAAAAGACTATTAATTAATGACACATATTTCATATACATTTATAATAACTACAATTATATAAAGAAGCTCGATAGTATATCTATTCCCCATATTCATATTGTTATATATTATATATGATATAAACAATTTCAATATTTTGCTTGTTCATGGTCACCAAATTTTACGTTACTTCATCACTAAGAAACTAAGTTAAAAGACTATTAATTAATGACACATATTTCATATACATTGATAATAACTACAATTATATAAAGAGGATCAATAGTATATCTATTCCTCATATTCATATTGTTATATGTTATATATGATATAAACAATTTCAATATTTACTTCTTCCCCATCAGCAAATTTTAGGTTACTTCATCATTAAGAAACTAAGTTAAAAGACTATTATTTAATGACACATATTTCATATACATTCGTAATAATTAAAATTATATAACGAGGCTCGATAGTATATCTATTCCCCATATTCATATTGTTATCTGTTATATATGATATAAACTATTTCAATATTTTGCTTCTTCACGGTCACTAAATTTTAGGTTATTTCATCACTAAGAAACTAAGTTAAAAGACTATTAATTAAGGACACATATTTTATATACATTGGTAATAATTAAAAGGCAAAATACTATTTTTGGTCCCTTAACTATACCCTTTGGTTCACATTGGTCCCTTAACTTTTTTTCGTGTCATTTTCATCCCTTAACTTTCAAAAAGTTTCATTTTAGTCCTTTTTTGTTTAATTAGCGACGGAAAAACTTTGAAATACATCGCTAAATCTGTCGCTAATTAGACAAAAAGGACTAAAATGAAACATTTTGAAAGTTAAGGGACCAAAATGACCCGAAAAAAAATTAAGGGACCAATGTGAACCCAAGGGTATAGTTAAGGGACCAAAATAAGTATTTTGCCTGATTAAAATTATATAAAGAGGCTCGATAGTATATTTATTGCCAATATTCATATTGTTATATGTTATATATGTTATAAACAATTTCAATATTTTGCTTCTTCCCTGTCACCAAATTTTAGGTTACTTCATACTAAGAAACTAAGTTAAAAGACTATTAATTAAGGACACATACTTCATATACATTGATAATAACTACAATTATATCAAGAGGCTCGATAGTATATTTAATCCCCATATTCATATTGTTATATGTTATATATGATATAAACTATTTCAATATTTTGCTTCTTCCCGGTCACTAAATTTTAGGTTACTTCATACTAAGAAACTAAGTTAAAAGACTATTAATTAAGGACACATATTTTATATACATTGGTAATAATTAAAATTATATAAATAGGCTCGATAGTATATTTATTCCCAATATTCATATTGTTATATGTTATATATGTTATAAACAATTTCAATATTTTGCTTCTTCCCCGTCACCAAATTTTAGGTTACTTTATCACTAAGAAACTAAGATAAAAGACTATTAATTAAGGACACATATTTCATATACATTAATAATAACTACAATTATATCAAGAGGCTCCATAGTATATCTATTCCCCATATTCATATTGTTATATGTTATATATGATATAAACAATTTCAATATTTTGCCTCTTCCCCGTCACCAAATTTTAGGTTACTTTATCACTAAGAAAATAAGTTAAAACACTATTAATTAATGACACATATTTCATATACATTGGTAATAACTAAAGTTATATAAAGAGGCTCGATAGTATATCTATTCCCCATATTCATATTGTTATATGTTATATATGATATAAACAATTTCAATATTTTTCTTTTTCCCCGTCATCAAATTTTAGGTTACCTCATCACTAAGAAACTAAGTCAAAAGACTATTAATTAATGACACATATTTCATATACATTAATAATAACTACAATTATATAAAGAGGCTCGATAGTATATGTATTCCCCATATTCATATTATTATATGTTATATATGATATAAACAATTTCAATATTTTTCATTTTCCCCGTGACCAAATTTTAGGTTACCTCATCACTAAGAAATTAAGTTAAAAGACTATTAATTAATGAAACATATTTCATATACATTAATAATAACTACAATTATATAAAGAGGCTCGATAGTATATGTATTCCCCATATTCATATTATTATATGTTATATATTATATAAACAATTTCAATATTTTTATTATTCCCCATCAACAAATTTTAGGTTACTTATTCATTAAGAAACTAAGTTAAAGGACTATTATTTAATGAAACATATTTCATATACATTGATTATAATTTAAATTATATAAAGAGGCTCGATAGTATATTTATTCCCAATATTCATATGGTTATATGTTATATATGATATAAACAATTTCAATATTTAGCTAGTTTCCCGTCACCAAATTTTAGGTTACTTCATCACTAAGAAACTAAGATAAAAGACTATTAATTAAGAACACATATTTCATATACATTGATAATAACTACAATTATATTAAGAGGCTCGATAGTATATCTATTCCCCATATTCGTATTGTTATATGTTATATATGATATAAACAATTTCAATATTTTGCTTCTTCCCCGTCACCAAATTTTAGGTTACTTGATCACTAAGAAACTAAGTTAAAAGACTATTAATTAATGACACATATTTCATATACATTGATAATAACTAAAGTTATATAAATAGGCTCGATAGTATATTTATTCTCATATTTATATTGTTATATGTTATATATGATATAAACAATTTTAGTATTTTGCTTCTTCCCCGTCACCAAAATCTAGCCAGGGCATATCTGTGAGCGATTGATTGTAGATCTATACCTGAAACCAGCCAGGAAAGTTATCTACGTTAAAGAGATTTCAAAAATGGCTTAGAGATGCTCCGGACCCGGATGCTATTCTATCGCTTATTCAGAGGTTCTTCCCAGAAATGTCTTAGAGGTGCTCCAGATCCGGATGCTATTCTTTTACTTATTCAGAGTTTCCCTTCAGAGATAGCTTAGAGATGCTCCAGATCCGGATGCTATTATTTTGCTTATTCAAAGTTTCTTTTCAAAGATAGCTTGGAAATGCTCCAGATCCGGATGGTATTCTATTGCTTATTCAGAGTTTCCCTTCAGAGATAGCTTGGAAATGCTCCAGACATGGATGCTATTCTTTTGCTTACTCAGAGTTTCTTTTCAGAGATAGCTTGGAAATGCTCCAGATCCGGATGCTATTCTATTGCTTATTCAGAGTTTCCTTTCAGAGATGGCCTAGAGATGCTCCAGATCCGGATGCTATTCTATTGCTTATTCAGAGATTTCCTTCTAGAGATAGTTCAGTTGCGACCCAGGCATGGTGACATTCTGATACTTATTCCAGATTTCTTTTCAGAGATAGCTTAGAGATGCTCAAGATCCGGATGCTATTCTATTGCTTATTCAGAGTTTCCTTCTAGAGATAGTTCAGTTGCGACCCAGATATGGCGACATTCTGATACTTATTCCAGATTTCCTTTCAGAAATAGCTTAGAAATGCTCCAGATTCTGATGTTATTCTATCGCTTATTCGGATTTCCTTTCAAGAGATAGCTTAGAGATGCTCCTGACCCGGACGCTATTCTATTGCTTATTCAGATTCCAACTTCTAAAGACAACTTAGAGATGCTCCAGGACCGGATGCTATTCTATTGTTTAGTCCAGATTCATTCAAAAGACAGTCCAGATACAATCCAGATTCGGATGACATTCTGCCACTCGTTCAGACGTCAGTAATTAGACATAGACTAGATATGCTCCAGACACGGAAGCCATTCTATTGCTTATTCAAATTCTCCTATCCATCATATCTCCAAATGGAATCTGTAAGCCCATTCCCGACATCACATTGCTGATATTCTACTATGCGAGTGCAAATTTCTGGGCACTCTAGTGTTCAATCATCTTCCACCTTCGGATCACGAAAGGCACGTAAGCCAATCTACATCCTCAGGTCTAAGAAGATTGAACAGGGGCAACTGTTGTACCCCAAAATTTCCCCTCCCATATTCTTCAAAGTTTGTCAAGAATCATCTTCAAAATGGTTCAAGACTACTCAAGGGTTGCACAGTCCAAATGCCTCCTAAGCCAGTCAAAATTAGGGTTTTAGTTCCTTCAGTGAATTTAAAGTTTTCAGTGGTCCAATCAAGTCCCATAGGCCTATATACATTGTCAAGCATCTACATGCCAAGTCTCAAGACTCACAGAGGCAAATTGCACAATCAAAAAGCCCATTTGCTTCACAATCAACTACAGGGGCAAAATGGTCATTTTACTGTCAAAAGTAAAAATTTTTGGTCAACATCTTATTTTGAGTACACAATCATAATTTGATCAAGTCTTGATCATGATTCCACAAGCATGGCTCAAAAATCATCAAGATGCAAAAGTTACTATTTTTGGACAGCAGAAAAGTCAACTGTATCTTGACCAAGGCATAACTTTTTCAAGGTTCATCAGAAAAATCACATACAATGCTCATTTTGAAGGGGATAACATTTCCTACAACTCATCTTCACATTCCAAGTCCAAGAAATGCTCCCACAAAAAGTTATCAATTTCTACATTATAGGTCAATTTCAAAAGTCAACAAAAATGCACTTTAAGTCAAAGACCATAACTTGATATTGGTAAAGCCAAATGACATGGGACCAAAGGAATTGGTTAGAGGACTTCAAGACCTTTCCAAAATGTCCAAGAACATGTTCATATGATCAAAATTGAGCAAGATATGCATTGGAGAAGTTGGGAAATTTTTGTGAATTTGCAAAAGTCAACTTTGCTCAAAACACTTCATTTTTGCTAATGGGTCTCAAATTCCTTCTTGAAACATTGTCCAAGGATTATGCACGACCCATTGAGATTAAATTGAATTATTTTATTATTTTTATTAATTAATTGGATTTTTAATTGATTATTAATTCATTTAATTGCAGGAAAATACCAAGATATGATTTCTAAATCTTTTTGTGAAGAAAAAGTGGTCAACATATGCTGGAGATTTCGTGTATCAATCAAGGGGACCAAAATCTCCAAAATTAGCAAGTTTTGTCAATCAAAAAGATGCAAAAATATTTGATTGAAAATCAAATATACAAATCATAATTCCATGGATCTTTGACCAAGATTTTAACCTAAATCAGTTCTATTATATATACTGAAGCTAACCCTAATGCATCACACGTGAAAAATTGCTGCACAAATCCATAACCATATTCAAAAAAATCAAGAAAAAGTCAAAACTGTTTTCCAGGTTCTAGCACGATTCCAAGGCATTTGTTGATTCCAATACATTGCTGGAGGTGTGAGGAATCTTTTGCAATCAAATTCGCACGCCAGAACTCAAGAAATCGTTGCATACAGATCCACGATTTGCGTTTTTTCTTGAAATCATATTGATGAATTCACGCATAATTAACATGTTTTAGTGATTGTGTTGCATTGCCAGAGATCATACCAAGCTCATGATATCATTCAATTGGATTAAAACACCCTGAAACAGAAATTGCCATTGATGAATGTTAGGGTTTCCAAGTTCTTAAATTGGGGCTTTGTGATATAGGAAAAATTAGACCTCAAGAGACCCATGGTTAAACTCGTTGAGACCAGACGAATTCAATGGACATGTCGCGAAATATTTATGTGAAGCATACGTCTATTCGCTATTTTTCCTCATCCTGTTTTGTGGGGGTTAAAAACCCCCGCTATCTAATGTATAATTTGCAGGTTTAGGGAAGAAGATAATGATTTGGTGAAGCGTCATTGGGCAATTCAAAAAGCAGCGCGCGTGATTTTGTTTCCAGCATAATTATCATGTTTGTTATATTATATTTACTCATTATTATTCTAACAAATGCAGCGTGATGGCCTAGTGGTTGGTGAGGTGGCTGTGAATCATTGGGACCTGGGTTCGATTCCCAGGTCCCCCCAAAACTATTATTTGTTGTTTTTCTTCACCTAATCATGTGCAGGCTTTCAAGTGATGTCCACCATGCACGTTCCAATCCTAGATGCCATGTGTCCTGAAGCATAGATCTGATGGCTATGAGATGCTGAACACCATGCACTCAGTCAACCAACAGGCACTTGATCCAGAAAGTCAACGAAGGCTTGATGTAAATGGGCTGGAATTGCTAACACAAACCTCCATATTGGGTCCATCACCCCCGTGGTTTACTATTTCTTTTTATTTTCTCTTTTCTTTTTAATTTCTTTTATTAATTACCATTATTATTATTTAACTAACAAATAAATTATTTTTATAATAAATTCAGATAATCAAAAGATGTAAATATTTTTATTATTTATTATTTTTACTATTAATCATTCTTTTTGTAAATAAATGTAAATTAATTAATTTAGTTAAATTAGGTTTAACTTTAATCTTTTTCTCAATAAATAAAACAAACTTAGAATTAGGGTTTTTCTTTTGAGAATTTTAATTCCTTTTATTTTATTTTCATTAAAACCTAAAAAACATTAAAAAAAAAACTTTTTCTTGTAATTACTTAATTAATTAGTAAATTAGGTTTAATATTTAATAAATTGCAAAAAAGGACAAACTTCTTTCTTTTCTCAAAAAGGGTCAAAACCCTAAGGACGTCCCGATTCAATTTCTTTTCGCGCATTATTATTTTTGATTATATTTTATGTATCTGCTCCGAGTATGTAATAGATAATTAGGACCTCTTTTATCGCTTTATTTATTTTCTCGCATTTATTTCCAAACGGGTTATGTTTTTGGCGATGTATATACCCGCGCCTTGTAATAGCGTAGATTTACCTTCCACAATTTATTTCCCACAAACTAGTAACTGTTAATTATGCATGCAAGATTTGTCTGAAAAATAAAATCAATCTGTAGCTCACAAATAACATGTACAAGATAATCTTAACTGAATTTAACACACATGCACATGCCACTCTTAGGGTACGCCTCACTTGGTTGCCTCGAGGTGGTCATTAAGTATAGGGTGTTTTAGAGGTCGCCCTCCTGTCTAAAGATCCAGTTGCCTCGAAACGGTTGCCTCGGATAAAAAGGATCTAGGACATTAGGGTTACCGCTAAGGCGTCCTACTATTGATTTGGTGACCACACATGTCCCTATAATCGAATTGACCCGAATAACTCCAACGACGGTGCTACCTACTTCTCAATACTGGGATAGTACTGTCTAAAGGACTCTTACACAGCTTAATTCCTTAGAGTAGGTATATTTCTCCCGGGTACTTGCTCTTTCAAAAAACAAAAACAACTTTTCGCACCTACACTTTCAAAAAGTTTTCAAACAAACACTTCATACACTCTTGAGGACTGATACAAGAGTTACCTAGAAGTTTTCAAAACAAACTTTTTCAAAACCCACAAACACAAGAAAAGCAAACAATTTTTGAAAACATAGTGAGCAAGTACCTAAGAGCCCGTGGATAACCATGGATAGAAAGGGTGCTAACGCCTTCCCTTTCTATAAATCTACCTCTCGAACCGAGAAATATTCTCGAAAAGGAATTTTGCTGTGCTTTTGTCCTTTCCATGTTGGAGAACATAAAAGACGATGGCGACTCTTGCTTACCGCGACATTTCGCGAACCAGCATTTCAAAACAGTCAGTTCTATTTCCACCGATCACAAAAGGCATCGAGGTTGATCCTGCCAAAGTCAAAGCTATACAAGAAATGCATGCTCCTCGCACTGAGAAGGAAGTCAGAGGTTTCTTGGGACGCCTAAACTACATCGCTAGGTTCATTTCTCACTTAACATCTACCTGTGAGCCAATCTTCAAGATGTTGAAGAAAGACCAGGTTGTCAGATGGAATGACGAATGCCAGATTTCCTTTGACAAAATCAAAGAATATTTTATAGAACCTCTTATCTTGATGCCACCCGTCGAAGGAAGACCGTTAATCATGTATCTGACCGTCCTAGAGAATTCAATGGGGTATGTACCGGGGCAGCATGACGAGTCTGGCCGAAAAGAGCATGCCATTTATTACCTTAGAAAAAAGTTTACCGACTGTGAAACAAGATATTCACTACTCGAGAAAACTTGTTGCGCTTTGGTATGGGCTGCTCGCCGGCTAAGGCAGTACATGTTGACTCATACCACTTTGCTGATATCTAAGATGGATCCGATCAAATACATCTTCGAGAAGCCTGCTTTATCTGGAAGGATAGCTAGATGGCAGATGATCCTAACAGAATACGATATACAATACACAACCCAGAAAGCTATAAAAGGGAGTGTGCTAGCTGATCATCTGGCCTATAAAGTTGTAGAAGATTATCAATCCATGAAGTTCGACTTCCCTGACAAAGACACCATGACATTGGGCAATGTTGAAAATTTCAGACCATATGACGGACCGGAACAAGGATCCCGATGGACCCTGTACTTTGATGGAGCCTCCGATGCACTTGGCAACGGTATCGGTGCGGTACTCATATCCCCAGAAGGTTTCCATACTCCTTTCACCACCAGACTTTGCTTCAATTGTACGAACAACATGGCAGAGTATGAAGCGTGCATCTTTGGACTCAAGGCTGCCATAAACTTAGGAATCAAATATTTAGTTGTGTTTAGGGACTCAGCTTTGGTTATCAGTCAAATCAAAGAAGAGTGGGACACTAAGCATCCAAACCTCATCCCTTGCAAAGGACATGTTCTGACATTGCTACCACATTTCGAGCAGATTACCTTCGAGCACTTCCTGCGAGAAGAAAATCAGCTAGCAGATGCTCTAGCTACAATGTCATCCATGTTTAAACTTAATTGGGATAACGAGGCTCCCCAGATCACCATTGAACGGATGGACGAACCAGCGTACTATCACGAGATTAATACCAAAGAAGTAGTGGACCAGCCTTGGTTTCGTGAAGTCAAAAGGTATCTCGAGGCTCAAGAATATCCTGAAGGAGCTTCAGACATGACAAAAAGTTCTTAAGGAGATTCTCCGCTAAGTTCTTCCTAAGTAATGGCATCCTGTACAAGCGCAATCATGATTCTATTCTGCTCCGTTGTGTGGACAAGATTGAAGCTGAAAGGATTATGGCTTAACTGCATGAAGGTACCTTTGGCACTCACTCTAGCGGGCATACGATGGCAAAGAAGATTCTACGGGAAGGCTACTATTGTTCTACCATGGAAGCAGACTGCTATCAACACTCCCGGACTTGTCATAAGTGTCAAATCTATGCAGACAAGGTGCACGTGCCTCCGGTTCCTCTGAATGTCTTAACATCTCCTTGGCCCTTCGCTATGTGGGGAATCAACATGATTGGAGAGATCAAGCCTACAACATCCAATGGACACCGCTTCATTCTGGTAGCCATTGATTACTTCACAATGTGGGTCGAAGCAGCTTCCTTCGCATCCGTTACTAAGAATGTTGTTGCCCGCTTCATCAAGCAGAATCTTATTTGACGGTACGGTATCCCCGAAAGGATCATCACCGATAACGGTACAAACCTTAACAATACTATGATCACCCTTTGTGCGAGCAGTTAAAGATTCAACATCACAATTGATCCCCCTACCGGCCAAAGATGAATGGTGTTGTCGAAGCTGCTAACAAAAATATCAAAAAGATCATACAAAAAATGACAGTCACCTACAAGGACTGGCATGAGATGCTACCGTTTGCTCTCCACGGGTACCGTACCACGGCTCGCACTTCAACTGGGGCAACGCCCTATTCTTTATTTTATGGCATGGAGGTTGTTTTACCTATTGAGGCACAGATCCCCTCTTTAAGAGTCATGAAGGATGCAGGTTTGAGTGAAGACGATTGGATCCAAACCCGACTTGATTAGTTGAACTTAATTGACGAGAAGAGACTTATTTTTGTTTTCCATGGTCAGACGTATCAAAAGAGGATGATCAAGACTTTCAACAAGAAAGTCAGACGCCAAGAGTATCAAGTCGGAGATCTTGTAATCAAGCGCATCATCTTGCCACAACGTAATCCCAGGGGCAAATGGACTCCTACCTATGAAGGACCATTTGTAATCAAGAACATCTTTTCTGGTGGGGCAATGATCTTAACCACCATGGACGGCGAAGATCTTCCGCACCCTGCGAACGCAGACAAAGTCAAAAGATACTATGCATAAGAGACCCGCTAGGTTGACACACCTAGGAAAAACAAGGGCATCCCAGCGAACCAAAAAGGTTCGGGCAAAAATTAGGGATAAAACAAAAAAATCTATACACCCGGCAAGTTGAAAACCCGAAAGGGTGACTTGGGCAAAAAAGGGTTTCGCGGTGGACTGAAAACCCGAAAGGGCAGTCCAGGCAAAAGTTAGGGAATTAAAGGGTATGATTATGTCTCGTCGGATCATTTTAAAGACAATCTCTTCACAAACAAACCTGGAGCTTCTGATCAATCCAATCATCTTCGGACGAAGCAACGAATGGACAAGATATTCGGAGTTACGAAGGCTATAGCAGAATGGGAACCCCATGGGATTATTACACATAGCTATCTTTCTTTGTAAATTTTTGTTATTTATGACACCATCCTCTTACTAGGATGTATGTCTCCTTTGTACAAAATACTTATTCAAAGTAAATACAAAGATATCTCTTTCAAAGTACAGAAAACCATTTGTCTTTTTCTTTTTACACTTGTGTTTTATTTGCAAAAACGTCCAATGATTAATTAATGAACATATGCATTTGAATATAATTACTGTTTACAAATAAACATGATGAAAAAGAACAATTACTGACAGGTAGAAAGATTAGGAAAACGTCTTTAGGCTATTCCATGAGCAATCTCTACAGCACGTCATTAAGATCCCCAGCGGATCCAAAACTTTGAACTACAGATCCCCAGTGGAGCTGAGACTACCGACTATAAATCCCCAGCGGAGCTGAAATTTCAATCCCCAGCGGAAATCATCCAGTTTCTCCGGGTTCCCCCAACAAGTTGTCTTGAAGCCTGAAAATCAACCAGTTAACAGTTAACTTTTGTTTCTCCCCAACCTAGGGTAACTCCCCAGTAGAGTGGCAGACAACCGAAAGTCCTAAACTTTTTCCAAACAGGAATAAGCTTTTCCCCACAAAGTTTTTATTGCTTCTTGACATAACAAAGACTCCCGTCAATAATCCCCAGTAGAAGTCATTAAAATTTTCTGGATTCCCCAAGCAGATTCCTCAAGAAGTATATGGAATTACTCTCACAACGGAATCCTCAACAGTCAAGGATTTATTTTCCCCGGCAGCAGTCAAGGATTTATTTTCCTCAGCAATACAGCAAATCAGCTTACATGCGCATACATTACATCCATATATTATAAACATTGATAAAGTACATATATTGCATCATACATTTCATGAAACATAACTTTGTGTTTCAGCTAACATTTTACCCTTTTCAGGATAAGATTAACAACTATCTTTAACAAATATTCAAAGATTTCAGATACAGTACAAATACACTCCAAACACAGTATCCATTTTGTCACTCATTCAGACCTAATTTCAAGATACAGTACAGATACGATCCAGACACGGTTTCCATTCTGTCACTCATTCAGATTTCAATTTCATGATACAGTACAGATACACTCCAGACACAGAAGTTATTCTATTGCTCATTCAGATTTCAATTTCAAGATACAGTCCAGATACACTCCAGACACGAAAGTCATTCTGTTACTCATTCAGATCTCAATTTCAAGATACAGTCCAGATACACTCAAGACACGGAAGACATTATGTCGCTTATTCAAGTTCATCCTTCAGATACAGTTCAGATATGCTTTAGACACGGGTTCCATTCTGTTACATATTCAGATTCAAGTACAGATACAACTCATATACATTCCATATACGGACACCATTCTGATGCTTATTCTTTTGATTTACAACAAACATTCTTAGATGGCATCTACAAGCCCATATCCAACAAGATTCTAACATACTCTCCAAATGGAATCTTTAAGCCCATTTTATCAACTACACATTTGTCGAGTGCAAATTTACGGGCACTCTAGTGTCCAATCATCTTTTACCTTCGAGTCACGAACGACAAAACTCGCCAATCTAACTCTTCAGGTTCAAGAAGATTGAACAGGGGCAGCTGTTGTACCCCAAAATTTTCCCTCCCATTTTTCATAGAAAACACAACCCTAGGGTTTCTCAGATATTCAAGCTGGCTTAGGAATCGATCAGACAGATTCTCTTATGTGGCAGTAAACCAGTAATTAAGGTTTTTCTTGCAATTCTCAAAAGAAATGAATTCTCAAAGATCCAATTGGCTTTCACAGGTCTTCATGCTTTCTCAAGTTTACTGAAAAGACAATGTTTGTTCTCAGAGCATGGTTTGTTTGGGATAAGAGATTAAGACTGTCATGTGGGACACTCATGATTGTTTGATCCAGGTTAACCAGATGTTTTGCGTCTCTTAAAACAATTGCTTGGTTAGGAAATGGAATATACAGTGCATGTTTGTTTGGAATGCAGTTGCAAGATTACAGAATTATTGGAATTTAAGTTATCAGATTGGAGCATTTTGTTTCAATTATCTTGATTGGGAATCTTTAAGAATCAGTTAGGATGCTAAGAGAAAATTACAAGTTATTGACAGTAAAGGATTTCAATTGACACCAAAATATTTCATAAGATTTTCTCCAATTTTTTCAAACATTGTTACAAAATAATTTGTTCTTTTAAATACTCTATGTTTTACAACTTATTGTATTTAAAAGAAAAATTAGTACAATTGTTGGATACAATACAAGAATGTTTTTTTTCTAAATTACAAAGGAAATTCAAATGCTTGATTGGCCTAGGAGAACTAATCTATGCCTAAGTTTGACTGAAGTTCTTTTGCTATCTCCAATGACCTTCCTTGCTTGCCCTAGGGTTCTTGCCTTCCATGCTTTGTCCCCTCCATTGTGCTCACATGAAAATGAAAGAAAGGAAATATGATTAGTACAAAATTATTTGGGCATGAGCAAGAATTTTCAAAAGAAAAAGTGTTATTCATCATTAAAGTTTGCAAATTGGAATCAGAAGGCTATTTTAATTCATCACAATTTATTTTCTCTATTTGCAAATCACAAGAAGATTATTCTTCTTGGTTCACAAAAAGAAAAAATGCAAGCAAGCTGTCCAAGAAATGCTGCAAAACTGTCCAAATGCTACAAAGCTATCCAAACAAGAACAAATGCATCAAAACTGTCCAAATGCTATAAAGCTATCCAAACAAGAACAAATGCAGCAAAACTGTCCAGAAGCAAACAACAGCGCAAATCAAACAAAATTTCCCAAAAAAATACTACAAACTGAATGCAAGCAAGCTGCGCAAACTAGGTAACAAACAACAACATTATCACAACTGTCCAAAAAATAAACAGCTTTGTCCAAACAAAATGCAAAAAGCATCAACAAAAACAGGCAGCAAAGCAGAAGTATAGCAATATAATAGCTAAGTCAAACAAGAAAAAACTTGTTCAAGAAGCCTAATTCATCATTTTCCATTTTTTATTGCAAACTTTTCAGAATTGGAAAAAAAGGCAAAAGAGCAATTGACTTTCTTAGTGTCATTGAGAGAGAAGAGAGGAAAGAAGTCACCTAGGTTATTGGGATGCACAGCCTTGCTGCCTTACTGTCACAAGTTACATAGAAGTTGCTAGAAAACAAAACTGCCATAAAAAAGCCAAAAGAACAATATAGTAAAATATTCAAATTCTTTGTTTTCCCACCATATTGAATATGAATTCAACAGAAGCAACATCAATATAACAGTGGACAACTCTAAAGCCAAAAGGAGAAGTCTAAAAAACTCAAAATCACCAAACCTCAAAAAACTGTCAAAATACAAAAAAACTGTCAAAGTCCAAAAACTGTCAAAGTCCCAAACCTCAAACCTTCAAACCATCAACACAAACCAACAGCCATCCTCAAGAACCAAACCTATAATAAAATTGTTAACCAACAACAAAAAACCACAAGAAACTGTCAAACCATCAATACAAACCAACAACCATCCTCAAAAACCAAATCAGTAACATATCCAAAACCTATAGCCAAACTGTCAAAACCAACAACCTTCAAAAACCAGCAACCAACTCAAAACACCATTAAATAACCATCTCAAAACTGTAACAAAGCCAAACTGTCAAAACCAAAAACATTAACCATCATCAAATCAAAACCTGCACTAAGCCTCTAGAAACCACAAATCTCAAACTCAGAAACCAGTCAACAATTATCAAAACACAAAAAAAAACTGTTAACTATCAAGCTAACAGAACCAAAACATATCCAAAACCTATAGCCAAGAATCAAACCAAAAAAAACATGTTTACTCAAAATTAGTAACAAATCCACAAAAGCAAGAAAAAAAAACTGTTAACCATCAAGCTAACAGAATCAGTCTCAAACCAACCAAAACAGAACCTTCATCAAAACAAACCTGTCAAACACAAAGCCTCAACACAAGTCACAACCATCATCAAACAAATCCCAAACCAGTATCCAAGCCTCAAACGACCAAAGACAGAAACATTTTCAAACTCACAAAACAATAACAAGCTACAAAATCCAGAAGATAACCAATATCATCAAAGAAAATAGAAAGTTACCAAAGCGTCAGAAGCACCAACGCCTCCATCCTCATCTCCTCCCACGTGCAGCTCTGGCCACCAAGGAGCGCCACCCTCAAAATCTCGCCGCCCCTTTTCATTTCACAAAAAGTCTCCAACAGGTATGAACATTCCCTCTTTCTCATGAATCTCTAAAACCATTCTCTGCATGTCAATGGACAACAAGGTAGATTAACAGAAAAACACATAACAAGATGAAAATCATTGAATTCGTAAGCTTTAATAAAAACCGAACCTTACTTTTTTCAAAGAAAACGTAAATCATGGTGAGACAAAGAGGCCAAGAGTGTTTTGTTCATGAAATTAGGAATAGGCGAGTGGTGAGATAGTTCAGAGATGAAAAGATTAAAAAAAATGGAAGGGATGAGCGAAAGAGATGAGAGCGCCACTGTGAACCACAAACCCTAATTTTCATCTCCTCCCCTTAATCCATAACTAAGCATGTTTAGAAAGGTTGGGCTTTTGTCACATTTTTGCCCTAAGGCCCACTCGTTCGCTGATACACCCCCCCCCCCCCCCCCTTTGGCTTGTTTTTCTGATTACAACAAATAACAACATTTCTCTTGGGCCTCTCATCTAAATCCTAAGCCCATTTGCTTTTTGTTTATTTATTTCTCTTCTTATTTTCTTTTTATTATACAATATACTAATATAACTTAAGGTATTTTTTTATATTTTATTTAGGTTTTTTTATAATTAATTCTTATCATTTTCTTTTTTTTTAATAAACTTATCTTAGGTTTAATTTTACACATAATAAAATACCAAAAATATAATAATAATTTAGTTTACTTGTTTTCGTTAGGTGTTACATAATTAATAAAATACAAAAAATAAAGTATATATTTAATCAATCATTATTATTTTTATTAGATTAGGTTTTACCTTTTCTCTTTTCAAGTAAATATTTAGCATTTCATATTTTGCTAATACTATCTTCATGAATTGTCATAGCTTTATATAAATCGCACAAATATTCGATTTGGTTGTATTGTTTGTTATTCGGACTTTGCTATCTCATTTGATTCATCCCCATTTGTAAAAATTGTACCCCCATTCCCGAACATTTTGTAATAGTTTAGAATTTCAATTCCCGCAATTTACTTCTTTTCTATATACTGTATAGTAATTAGGCGTGTATGGCAAGATTCGAAAAGCAATCGCTAGATGACCTAAACCAAGAATAAATTAATTTGAAACCAACACACTTTTTCACACGCGCACCTCTAAGGTAACCTCGCTCGTTTCCTTGGAAATACAATCATGTCCCTCGAATATGGGACGATTTAGCATTGACCCTTAGATATAAAAGATCGTAGTCCCTCAATGACCCTCGATGTTTCCTTCGATTAAAACGATCTCGTCCCTTACAAAAATTGCTAAAGCGTCTCACAAGTTGTCTTCAATGATTGTAAAATTGACCCGTGCCTGTCCCTTCACATCCAATGGTGGGGCTTCTTACCAAATCAATGGTAAGATAGCACCATTAAAAGGAGGAAGAAAATAACAACTTAAGACCTTTCGAGTAGATAGATTCGCTCTTAGTTACTCGCTTGCTAACGAAAAAAACTCTTTACACATACACTATCATTTCAAAAACATTTTCAAAAAGATAAAACGCTTTGTATATGTTCTTATAGAGACGAGAACCATTGCAAAACCTCTTTTCAAAACACTTTTCGAAACACGATTCACAAACACATCTTTGAATCACTTTTCGAAACAAAACTTTGTATACGTTCTTATAGAGAGGAGAACCATTACAAAGAGATTTTTCAAAATACTTTCAAAGCCCACACCACAAGCACACAATCAAATGAAAGCAAGTGATCTAAATGAGTAACTAAGAGCCCATGGAAAACCATGGATGAAAAGGGTGCTAATACCTTCCCTTTTCATAATCTACCCCTCGAACCCGAGAAATAATCTCGAAAGGTCTTTCCTGTGCTTTTTTACCTTTCCTTTTGGATAAAAGAAAAGTCGGTGGCGACTCTTGCTAACCGCACAAGTGCGATCGAAACGCAAAACTTCAAGTCAGTTCTCCCACCGCATCATAGAACTAGCGACTCTGCTGGGGAGTTATTTAGAAGTGGGGTTACCTTAGGGATATATCACTTTTACTCGCTTTCATTATTTGATTTGTGTGCTTTATATTCAGTTCTTTGTATTGGGCTTGCTTTGATCCTCCACCCGGATTTATGGCACTTTTTTAGGTAAATAGCAATAGATTGTGGAGACTGTACGGTGTAGACCGATATGGTTGAAACAATGGCTATGTTAGTATGACGCATTTGTGGGTACCGATATCCCTCGTGGTGAATCAAGGAGAATACATGGCCGCTGAGTGGCGTCGCGAAGCACTAATTGACCTTAGAACCCTAATTGAACAAACTTGGCCATTAGGACGTAATGAGGTAACCGGTTTCGGTGTAAAGCTAAAAATTGGTTGACACTCGATACTACACTCATTGAGGCTAGACTTTTGGGATATCTCAACCACAAGAAAAGATTATTGTGCTGAGACAATGCCTAAGAGAAAGGTCGGTGATATTGAGATCCTTTAGAACCCGATCATTATTTCTAAGACAGGTTGAGCCAACTAAAACTTCAAGAGGGTACTTACCCACGAATTCATGCAAGCCTGAAACATAGGGATCTGTTTGTTGTGTGTATATATGTATGCTTGTACATAAACATCATAAACATCATCAACATCATATGCATGCTCACTAACCATTTCAAGGATTTAGAAATTTATCTTTGTTTTTGTTTTGTAGGATATGAATTCTCTCCGAAGAAACACCATCTGAATCAAATTTGTAAAAGCACATCCTCAACTTCAAGAGCTAGCCTCAAGAGTGCCCGGGGATTCTCCTTTCACCAAGAAGTATGGTCAACTTCTCAGTTTGGCTACATCCAACTTCCAAGAAGAGATGATGTGTGTACTATTCCAATTCTTTGATCCCGTACATCATTGTTTCACTTTTCCAGACTATCAGTTGGTACCAACATTGGAAGAGTTCTCTCTACTCTTAGGGGTGCCCGTGCTTAATCAGATACCATTCACCGGTCTAGAAGGGATTCCAAAACCTGAAGTCATCGCCGAAGCTTTACATGTGAAGAGGGCTGACGTCACATCCAATTGGGAGACAAGAAGTGGGGTTAAAGGATTTTTAGCTAAGTTCTTATTGGAAAAAGCTCGTTCATTCTGGGATGACATCGATTTTCAAGCTTTCGAAGACGTGTTTGCTCTCCTCATTTATAGTTTGGTTCTGTTTCCTAATTCGAACCAATTCATAGACGTTAATGCCATCAAAGTCTTTCTCTCTCGCAATCCTATACCCACCTTGCTAGGAGACATCTTGCATTGCCTTCATACCCGTACCATGAAGAAAAGAGGTACCCTTTTGTGTTGTATACCCCTACTCTCTAAGTGGTTCACTTCACACCTGCCTCAGTCAGAATTGAAAAACGAGCAAAGATTGACTTGGTCTCGAAGGATGATGTCTCTCACTCACTCCGATATCCGTTGGTGCTCAAGATCTTTGGAAGATATCTCTATCATTGACCGCTGTGGGGAGTTCCCTAACGTACCTCTGCTAGGTATTAGGGGAGGTATCACCTACAACCCGTGTTTAGCTCTTCGGCAGTTTGGGTATGCCCGAAGAGACGGCCCTCATGAGATGCTCGTCCGAGGTCTGGTTTTTGACTACGATAAAGAAGACCAAGGCTACCTCCAGAGGTTTACACGTGCTTGGGGAATGGTGAACAAAGTGGACAGTAGGACTTTGGGACATAAAACGTTTTGTATATGTTCTTATAGAGACAAGAACCATTGCAAAACCTCTTTTCAAAACACTTTTCGAAACACGATTCACAAAAACATCTTTGAACCACTTTTCGAAACAAAACTTTGTATACGTTCTTATAGAGACGAGAACCATTACAAAGAAATTTTTCAAAATACTTTCAAAGCCCACACCACAAGTACACAATCAAATGAAAGCAAATGATCTAAATGAGTAACTAAGAGCCCATGGAAAACCATGGATGAAAAGGGTGCTAATACCTTCCCTTTTCATAATCTACCCCCCGAACCCGAGAAATAATCTCGAAAGGTCTTTCCTGTGATTTTTACCTTTCCTTTTGGATAAAAGAAAAGTCGATGGCGACTCTTGCTAACCGCACAAGTACGATCGAAACGCAAAACTTCAAGTCAGTTCTCCCACCGCATCACATTCTCTATCACCAAATTTTATGGTACTTCATCACTAAGAAACTAAGTTAAAAGACTATTAATTAATGACACATACTTCATATACATTGTAAATAAAAAAAATTATATAACTAGGCTCGATAGTATATTTAGTCATAATATTTACATTATATTATGGTATAATAGATGTACACGATTTCAATATTTTCCTTCTTCACCATCACCAAATTTTAGGTACTTCATCACTAAGAAACTAAACTAAAAGACTATTAATTAATGATACATATTTGATATACATTGCTAATAATTAAAATTAAATATTGAGGCTCGATAGTATATTTATTTATCATATTCACAATGTATTATGTTACAATAGAGGTAAACAATTTCAATATTTTTCTTCTCCCTTGTCACCAAATTTTAGGTTATTTCATCACTAAAAAACTAAGTTAAAAGACTATTAATTAATGACACATATTTCATATACATTGATAATAACTAAAATTATATAAAGAGTCTCGATAGTATATCTATTCCCCATATTTATATTGTATTATGGTATAATAGATATAAAAAATTTCAATATTTTTCTTCTTCCCCATCCACAAATTTTAGGTTACTTCATCATTAAAAACCTAGTTAAAAATTTATTAATTAATGACACATATTTCATATACATTGGTAATAATTAAAATTATATAACGAGGCTCAATAGTGTATTTATTCATCATATTCACATTGTATTATGGTATAATAGATGTACAAAATTTTAATATCTTTCATCTTCCCCGTAACAAAATTTTAGGTTACTTCATCACTAAAAAACTAAGTTAAAAGATTGTTAATTAATGACACATATTTGATATACATTGGTAATAACTAAAATTATGTTAAGAGACTTGATAGTATATCTATTCCCCATATTCATATTATTATATGTTACATATGATATAAACAATTTCAATTTTTTTCTTCTTCCCCCTCACAAAATTTTAGGTTACTTCATCAATAAGAAACTAAGTTAAAAGACTATTAATTAAAGACATATATTTCATATGCATCGGTAATAACTAAAGTAATATAAAGAGGCTCGATAGTATATCTATTCCCCATATTCATATTATTTTATGTTATTTATGATATAAACAATTTCAATATTTGGCTTCTTCCCCGTCACCAAATTTTAAGTTACTTCATCACTAAGAAACTAAGTTAAAAGACTATTAATTAATGACACGTATTTCATATACATTGATAATAACTACAATTATATAAAGAGGCTCAATAGTATATCTATTCCACATATTAATATTTTTATATGTTATATATGATATAAACAATTTCAATATTTTGCTTCTTCCCCGTCACCAAATTTTAGGTTACTTCATCACTAAGAAATTAAGTTAAAAGACTATTAATTAATAACACATATTTCATATACATTGGTAATAACTAAAGTTATATAAAGAGGCTCGATAGTATATCTATTCCCCATATTCATATTGTTATATGTTATATATGATATAAAGAATTTCAATATATTGCTTCTTCCCCGTCACCAAATTTTAGGTTACTTCATCACTAAGAAACTAAGTTAAAAGACTATTAGTTAAGGACACATATTTCATATACATTCAGAATAACTAAAGTTATATAAAGAGGCTCGATGGTATATCTATTCCCCATATTCATATTTTTATATGTTATATATGATATAAACAATTTCAATATTTTGCTTCTTCCCCCTCACCAAATTTTAGGTTACTTCATCATTAAGAAACTAAGTTAAAAGACTATTAATTAATAACACATATTTCATATACATTGGTAATAACTAAAGTTATATAAATAGGCTCGATAGCATATCTATTTCCCATATTCATATTGTCATATGTTATATATGATATAAACAATTTCAATATATTGCTTCTTCCCCGTCACCAAATTTTAGGTTACTTCATGACTAATAAACTAAGTTAAAAGACTATTAATTAAGGACACATATTTCATATACATTCAGAATAACTAAAGTTATATAAAGAGGCTCGATAGTATATTTATTCTCCATATTCATATTGTTATATGTTATATATGATATAAACAATTTCAATATTTTTCTTCTTCCCCATCAACAAATTTTAGGTTACTTCATCTTTAAGAAACTAAGTTAAAAGACTATTATTTAATGACACATATTTCATGGTAATAATTAAAATTATATAACGAGGCTTTATAGTATATTTATTCCCAATATTCATATTGTTATATGTTATATATGATATAAACAATTTCAATATTTTTCTTCTTCCCCGTCACAAATTTTAGGTTACTTCATCTATAAGAAACTAAGTTAAAAGACTATTAATTAATGACACGTATTTCATATACATTAATAATAACTACAATTATATAAAGAGGCTCGATAGTATATATATTCCCCATATTCATATTGTTATATGTTATATATGATACAAACAATTTCAATATTTTGCTTCTTCCCCTTCACCAAATTTTAGGTTACTTCATCACTAAGAAACTAAGTAAAAGACTTTTAATTAATGACACATATTTCATATACATTGATAATAACTACAATTATATAAAGAGACTCGATAGTATATCTATTCTCATATTCATATTGTTATATGTCATATATGATATAAACAATTTCAATATTTTCCTTCTTGCCCGTCACCAAATTTTAGGTTACTTCATCACTAAGAAACTAAGTTAAAACACATTTAATTAATAACACATATTTCATATACATTGGTAATAACTAAAGTTATATAAAGAGGCCCGATAGTATATCTATTCCCCATATTCATATTGTTATATGTTATATATGATATAAACAATTTCAATATATTGCTTCTTCCCCGTCACAAAATTTTAGGTTACTTCATCACTAAGAAACTAAGTTAAAAGATTATTAATTAAGAACACATATTTCATATACATTGATAATAACTTAAGTTATATAAAGAGGCTCGATAATATATATATTCCCCATATTCATATTGTTATATGTTATATATGATATAAACAATTTCAATATTTTGCTTCTTCCCCGTCACCAAATTTTAGGTTACTTCATCACTAAGAAACTAAGTTCAAAGACTATTAATTAATGACACATATTTCATATATATTAATAACAACAAAAGTTATATAAAGAGGCTGGATAGTATATCTATTCCCCATTTTCATATTGTTATATGTTATATATGATATAAACAATTTCAATATTTTGCTTCTTCCCCATCACCAAATTTTAGGTTACTTCATCACTAAGAAACTAAGTTAAAAGACTATTAATTAATGACAAATATTTCATATACATTGATAATAACTAAAGTTATATAAAGAGGATCGATAGTATATATATTCCCCATATTCATATTGTTATATGTTATATATGATATAAACAATTTCAATATTTTTCTTCTTGCCCGTCACCAAATTTTAGGTTACTTCATCACTAAGAAACTAAGTTAAAAGACTATTAATTAATGACATATGTTTCATATACATTGGTAATAACTAAAGTTATATAAAGAGGCTCGATAGTATATATATTCCTCATATTCATATTGTTATATGTTATATATGATATAAACAATTTCAATATTTGGCTTCTTCCCCTTCACCAAATTTTAGGTTACTTCATCAATAAGAAACTAAGTTAAAAAACTATTAATTAATGACACATATTTCATATACATTGGTAATAACTACAATTATTTAAAGAGACTTGATAGTATATCTATTCCCCATATTCATATTGTTATATGTTATATATAATATCAACAATTTCAATATTTTGCTTCTTCCCCGTCACCAAATTTTAGGTTACTTCATCACTAAGAAACTAAGTTAAAAAACTATTAATTAATGACACATATTTCATATACATTGGTAATAACTAAAGTTATATAAAGAGGCTCAATAGTATATCTATTCCCCATATTCATATGGTTATATGTTATATATGATATAAACAATTTCAATATTTTTCTTCTATCTCATCAATAAATTTTAGGTTACTTCATCATTAAAAAACTAAGTTAAAATACTATTAATTAAGGACACATATTTCATATACATTGCTAATAACTAAAATTATGTAAAGTGGCTCGATAGTATATCTATTCCCCATATTCATATTGTATTATGGTATAATAGATATAAACAATTTCAATATTTTTCTTCCGTCACAAAATTTTAGGTTACTTCATCACTAAGAAACTAAGTTCAAACACTATTAATTAATGACACATATTTCATATACATTGATAATAACTACAATTATATAAAGAGGCTCGATAGTATATCTATTCCCCATATTCATATTGTTATATGTTATATGTGATATAAACAATTTCAATATTTTTCTTCTTTCCCATCAGCAAATTCTAGGTTACTTCATCATTAAGAAATTAAGTTAAAAGACTATTACTTAATGACACATATTTCATATACATTGGTAATAATTAAAATTATATAACGAGGCTTGATAGTATATCTATTCCCCATATTCATATTGTTATATGTTATATATGATATAAAAAATTTCAATATTTTTCTTCTTCCCCATCAGCAAATTTTAGGTTACTTCATCACTAAGAAATTAAGATAAAAGACTATTAATTAAGGACACATATTTCATATACATTGATAATAACTACAATTATATCAAGAGGCTCGATAGTATATCTATTCCCCATATTCATATTGTTATATGTTATACGTGATATAAACAATTTAAATATTTTTTTCTTCCCCATCACCAAATTTTAGGTTACTTCATCACTAAGAAACTAAGTTAAAAGACTTTTAATTAATGACAAATATTTCATATACATTGGTAATAACTAAAGTTATATAAAGAGGCTCGATAGTATATCTATTCCCAATATTCATATTGTTATATGTTATATATGATATAAACAATTTCAATATTTTGTTTCTTCCCCGTCACCAAATTTTAGGTTACTTCATCACTAAGAAACTAAGTTAAAAGACTATTAATTAATGAGAGATATTTCATATACATTGGTAATAACTAAAGTTATATAAAGAGGCTCGATAGTATATATATTCCCCATATTCATATTGTTATATGTTATAGATAATATCAACAATTTCAATATTTTGCTTCTTCCCCATCATCAAATTTTAGGTTACTTCATCACTAAGAAACTAAGTTAAAAGACAATTAATTAAGGACACATATTTCATATACATTTATAATAACTAAAGTTATATAAAGAGGCTCGATAGTATATCTATTCCCCATATTCATATTGTTATATGTTATATATGATATAAACAATTTCAATATTTTGCTTCTTCCCCTTCACCAAATTTTAGGTTACTTCATCACTAGGAAACTGAGTTAAAAGGCTATTAATTAATGACACATATTTCATATACATTGGTAATAACTAAAGTTATATAAAGAGGCTCGATAGTATATCTATTCCCCATATTCATATTGTTATATGTTATATATAATATCAATAATTTCAATATTTTGCTTCTTCGCCGTCACCAAATTTTAGGTTACTTCATCACTAAGAAACTAAAATAAAAGACTATTAATTAATGACACATATTTCATATACATTGATAATAACTAAAGTTAAATAAAGAGGCTCGATAGTATATCTATTCCCCATATTCATATTGTTATATGTTATATATGATATGAAAAATTTCAATATTTTGCTTCTTCCCCGTCACCAAATTTTAGGTTACTTCATCACTAAGAAACTAAATTAAAAGACTATTAATTAATGACACATATTTCATATACATTAATAATAACTACAATTATATAAAGAAGCTCGATAGTATATCTATTCCCCAAATTCATATTGTTAAATGTTATATATAATATAAACAATTTCAATATTTTGCTTCTTCCCCTTCACCAAATTTTAGGTTACTTCATCACTAAGAAACTAAGTTAAAAGACTTTTAATTAATGACACATATTTCATATACATTGGTAATAACTAAAGTTATATAAAGAGGCTCAATAGTATATCTATTCCCCATATTCATATTGTTATATGTTATATATAATATCAACAATTTCAATATTTTGCTTCTTCCCCGTCACCAAATTTTAGGTTACTTCATCACTAAGAAACTAAATTAAAAGACTATTAATTAATGACACATATTTCATATACATTGGTAATAACTAAAGTTATATAAAGAGGCTCGATAGTATATCTATTCCCCATATTCATATTGTTATATGTTATATATAATATCAACAATTTCAATATTTTGCTTCTTCCCCGTCACCAAATTTTAGGTTACTACATCACTAAGAAACTAAATTAAAAGACTATTAATTAATGACACATATTTCATATACATTGATAATAACTACAATTATATAAAGAAGCTCGATAGTATATCTATTCCCCATATTCATATTGTTATATGTTATATATAATATAAACAATTTCAATATTTTGCTTCTTCCCCGTCACCAAATTTTAGGTTACTTCATCACTAAGAAACTAAGTTAAAAGACAATTAATTAAGGACACATATTTCATATACATTGATAATAACTAAAGTTATATAAAGAGGCTCGATAGTATATCTATTCCCCATATTCATATTGTTATATGTTATATATGATATAAACAATTTCAATATTTTGCTTTTTCCCCTTCACCAAATTTTAGGTTACTTCATCACTAGGAAACTGAGTTAAAAGACTATTAATTAATGACACATGTTTCATATACATTGGTAATAACTAAAGTTATATAAAGAGGCTCGATAGTATATCTATTCCCCATATTCATATTGTTATATGTTATATATAATATCAACAATTTCAATATTTTGCTTCTTCGCCGTCACCAAATTTTAGGTTACTTCATCACTAAGAAACTAAATTAAAAGACTATTAATTAATGACACATATTTCATATACATTGATAATAACTACAATTATATAAAGAGGCTCGATAGTATATTTATTCCCCATATTCATATTGTTATATGTTATATATGATATAAACAATTTCAATATTTTGCTTCTTCCCCGTCAAAAAATTTTAGGTTACTTCATCACTAAGAAACTAAGTTAAAAGACATTTAATTAATGACACATATTTCATATACATTGGTAATAACTAAAGTTATATAAAGAGGGTCGATATTATATCTATTCCCCATATTCATATTGTTATATGTTATATATGATTTAAAAAAAAACTCAATATTTTTCTTCTTCCCCATCAGCAAATTTTAGGTTACTTCATCACTAAGAAACTAAGTTAAAAGACTATTATTTAATGACACATGTGTCATATACATTGGTAACAATTAAAATTATATAACGAGGCACAATAGTATATTTATTCCCAATATTCATATTGTTATATGTTTTTTATGATATAAACAATTTCTATATTTTTCTTCTTCCCCATCAGCAAATTTTAGGTTACTTCATCTTTAAGAAACTAAGTTAAAAGACTATTATTTAATGACACATATTTCATATACATTGGTAATAATTAAATTTTATAACGAGGCTGGATAGTATATTTATTCTCAATATTCATATTGTTATATGTTATATATGATATAAACAATTTCAATATTTTTCTTCTTCCCCGTCACAAAATTTTAGGTTACTTCATCACTAAGAAACTAAGTTAAAAAACTTTTAATTAATGACACATATTTCATATACATTGATAATAACTACAATTATATAAAGAGGCTCGATAGTATATCTATTCCCCATATTCATATTTTTATATGTTATATATGATATAAACAATTTCAATATTTTGCTTCTTCCCCGTCACCAAATTTTAGGTTACTTCATCACTAAGAAACTAAGTTAAAAGACTATTAATTAAGGACACATATTTCATATACATTGATAATAACTAAAGTTATATAAAGAGGCTAGATAGTATATGTATTCCCCATATTCATATTGTTATATGTTATATATGATATAAAGAATTTCAATATTTTTCTTCTTCCCCATCAGTAAATTTTAGGTTACTTCATCGTTAAGAAACTAAGTTAAAAGACTATTATTTAATGACACATATTTCATATACATTGGTAATAATTAAAGTTATATAATGAGGCACAATAGTATATTTATTCCCAATATTCATATTGTTATATGTTATATATGATATAAACAATTTCAATATTTTGTTTCTTCCCCGTCACCAAATTTGAGGTTACTTCATCACTAAGAAACTAAGTTAAAAGACTATTAATTAATGACACATATTTCATATACATTGATAATAACTAAATTTAAATAAAGAGGCTCGATAGTATATCTATTCCCCATATTCATATTGTTATATGTTATATATGATATAAAAAATTTCAATATTTTGCTTCTTCCCCGTCACCAAATTTAAGGTTACTTCATCACTAAGAAACTAAATTAAAAGACTATTAATTAATGACACATATTTCATATACATTGATAATAACTACAATTATATAAAGAAGCTCAATAGTATATCTATTCCCCATATTCATATTGTTATATGTTATATATGATATAAACAATTTCAATATTTTGCTTCTTCCCCTTCACCAAATTTTAGGTTACTTCATCACTAAGAAACTAAGTTAAAAGACTTTTAATTAATGACACATATTCCATATACATTGGTAATAACTAAAGTTATATAAAGATGCTCGATAGTATATCTATTCCCCATATTCATATTGTTATATGTTATATATAATATCAACAATTTCAATATTTGGATTCTTCCCTGTCACCAAATTTTAGGTTACTTAATCACTAAGAAACTAAATTAAAAGACTATTAATTAATGACACATATTTCATATACATTGGTAATAACTAAAGTTATATAAAGAGGCTCGATAGTATATCTATTCCCCATATTAGTATTGTTATATGTTATATATGATATAAACAATTTCAATATTTTGCTTCTTCCCCTTCACCAAATTTTAGGTTACTTCATCACTAGGAAACTGAGTTAAAAGAATATTAATTAATGACACATATTTCATATACATTGGTAATAACTAAAGTTATATAAAGAGGCTCGATAGTATATCTATTCCCCATATTCATGTTGTTATATGTTATATATAATATCAACAATTTCAATATTTTGCTTCTTCGCCGTCACCAAATTTTAGGTTACTTCATCACTAAGAAACTAAATTAAAAGACTATTAATTAATAACACATATTTCATATACATTGATAATAACTACAATTATATAAAGAGGCTCGATAGTATATTTATTCCCCATATTCATATTGTTATATGTTATATATGATATAAACAATTTCAATATTTTTCTTCTTCCCCGTCACAAATTTTAGGTTACTTCATCTATAAGAAACTAAGTTAAAAGACTATTAATTAATGACACGTTTTTCATATACATTGATAATAACTACAATTATATAAAGAGGCTCGATAGTATATATATTCCCCATATTCATATTATTATATGTTATATATGATATAAACAATTTCAATATTTTGCTTCTTCCCCGTCAAAAAATTTTAGGTTACTTCATCACTAAGAAACTAAGTTAAAAGACATTTAATTAATGACACATATTTCATATTTATTGGTAATAACTAAAGTTATATAAAGAGGGTCGATATTATATCTATTCCCCATATTCATATTGTTATATGTTATATATGATTTAAAAAAAACTCAATATTTTTCTTCTTCCCCATCAGCAAATTTTAGGTTACTTCATCACTAAGAAACTAAGTTAAAACACTATTATTTAATGACACATGTTTCATATACATTGGTAACAATTAAAATTATATAACGAGGCACAATAGTATATTTATTCCCAATATTCATATTGTTATATGTTATATATGATATAAACAATTTCTATATTTTTCTTCTTCCCCATCAGCAAATTTTAGGTTACTTCATCTTTAAGAAACTAAGTTAAAAGACTATTATTTAATGACACATATTTCATATACATTGGTAATAATTAAATTTTATAACGAGGCTGGATAGTATATTTATTCTCAATATTCATATTGTTATATGTTATATATGATATAAACAATTTCAATATTTTTCTTCTTCCCCGTCACAAAATTTTAGGTTACTTCATCACTAAGAAACTAAGTTAAAAGACTTTTAATTAATGACACATATTTCATATACATTGATAATAACTACAATTATATAAAGAGGCTCGATAGTATATCTATTCCCCATATTCATATTTTTATATGTTATATATGATATAAACAATTTCAATATTTTGCTTCTTCCCCGTCACCAAATTTTAGGTTACTTCATCACTAAGAAACTAAGTTAAAAGACTATTAATTAAGGACACATATTTCATATACATTGATAATAACTAAAGTTATATAAAGAGGCTAGATAGTATATGTATTCCCCATATTCATATTGTTATATGTTATATATGATATAAAGAATTTCAATATTTTTCTTCTTCCCCATCAGTAAATTTTAGGTTACTTCATCATTAAGAAACTAAGTTAAAAGACTATTATTTAATGACACATATTTCATATACATTGGTAATAATTAAAGGTATATAACGAGGCACAATAGTATATTTATTCCCAATATTCATATTGTTATATGTTATATATGATATAAACAATTTCAATATTTTGTTTCTTCCCCGTCACCAAATTTGAGGTTACTTCATCACTAAGAAACTAAGTTAAAAGACTATTAATTAATGACACATATTTCATATACATTGATAATAACTAAATTTAAATAAAGAGGCTCGATAGTATATCTATTCCCCATATTCATATTGTTATATGTTATATATGATATAAAAAATTTCAATATTTTGCTTCTTCCCCGTCACCAAATTTAAGGTTACTTCATCACTAAGAAACTAAATTAAAAGACTATTAATTAATGACACATATTTCATATACATTGATAATAACTACAATTATATAAAGAAGCTCAATAGTATATCTATTCCCCATATTCATATTGTTATATGTTATATATGATATAAACAGTTTCAATATTTTGCTTCTTCCCCTTCACCAAATTTTAGGTTACTTCATCACTAAGAAACTAAGTTAAAAGACTTTTAATTAATGACACATATTCCATATACATTGGTAATAACTAAAGTTATATAAAGATGCTCGATAGTATATCTATTCCCCATATTCATATTGTTATATGTTATATATAATATCAACAATTTCAATATTTGGATTCTTCCCTGTCACCAAATTTTAGGTTACTTCATCACTAAGAAACTAAATTAAAAGACTATTAATTAATGACACATATTTCATATACATTGGTAATAACTAAAGTTATATAAAGAGGCTCGATAGTATATCTATTCCCCATATTCATATTGTTATATGTTATATATAATATCAACAATTTCAATATTTTGCTTCTTCCCCGTCACCAAATTTTAGGTTACTTCATAACTAAGAAACTAAGTTAAAAGACAATTAAGTAAGGACACATATTTCATATACATTGATAATAACTAAAGTTATATAAAGAGGCTCGATAGTATATCTATTCCCCATATTAGTATTGTTATATGTTATATATGATATAAACAATTTCAATATATTGCTTCTTCCCCTTCACCAAATTTTAGGTTACTTCATCACTAGGAAACTGAGTTAAAAGAATATTAATTAATGACACATATTTCATATACATTGGTAATAACTAAAGTTATATAAAGAGGCTCGATAGTATATCTGTTCCCCATATTCATGTTGTTATATGTTATATATAATATCAACAATTTCAATATTTTGCTTCTTCGCCGTCACCAAATTTTAGGTTACTTCATCACTAAGAAACTAAATTAAAATACTATTAATTAATAACACATATTTCATATACATTGATAATAACTACAATTATATAAAGAGGCTCGATAGTATATTTATTCCCCATATTCATATTGTTATATGTTATATATGATATAAACAATTTCAATATTTTTCTTCTTCCCCGTCACAAATTTTAGGTTACTTCATCTATAAGAAACTAAGTTAAAAGACTATTAATTAATGACACGTTTTTCATATACATTGATAATAACTACAATTATATAAAGAGGCTCGATAGTATATATATATTCCCCATATTCATATTATTATATGTTATATATGATATAAACAATTTCAATATTTTGCTTCTTCCCCGTCAAAAAATTTTAGGTTACTTCATCACTAAGAAACTAAGTTAAAAGACATTTAATTAATGACACATATTTCATATTCATTGGTAATAACTAAAGTTATATAAAGAGGGTCGATATTATATCTATTCCCCATATTCATATTGTTATATGTTATATATGATTTAAAAAAAACTCAATATTTTTCTTCTTCCCCATCAGCAAATTTTAGGTTACTTCATCACTAAGAAACTAAGTTAAAACACTATTATTTAATGACACATGTTTCATATACATTGTTAACAATTAAAATTATATAACGAGGCACAATAGTATATTTATTCCCAATATTCATATTGTTATATGTTATATATGATATAAACAATTTCTATATTTTTCTTCTTCCCCATCAGCAAATTTTAGGTTACTTCATCTTTAAGAAACTAAGTTAAAAGACTATTATTTAATGACACATATTTCATATACATTGGTAATAATTAAATTTTATAACGAGGCTGGATAGTATATTTATTCTCAATATTCATATTGTTATATGTTATATATGATATAAACAATTTCAATATTTTTCTTCTTCCCCGTCACAAAATTTTAGGTTACTTCATCACTAAGAAACTAAGTTAAAAGACTTTTAATTAATGACACGTATTTCATATACATTGATAATAACTACAATTATATAAAGAGGCTCGATAGTATATCTATTCCCCATATTCATATTTTTATATGTTATATATGATATAAACAATTTCAATATTTTGCTTCTTCCCCGTCACAAAATTTTAGGTTACTTCATCACTAAGAAACTAAGTTAAAAGACTATTAATTAAGGACACATATTTCATATACATTGATAATAACTAAAGTTATATAAAGAGGCTAGATAGTATATGTATTCCCCATATTCATATTGTTATATGTTATATATGATATAAAGAATTTCAATATTTTTCTTCTTCCCCATCAGTAAATTTTAGGTTACTTCATCATTAAGAAACTAAGTTAAAAGACTATTATTTAATGACACATATTTCATATACATTGGTAATAATTAAAATTATATAACGAGGCACAATAGTATATTTATTCCCAATATTCATATTGTTATATGTTATATATGATATAAACAATTTCAATATTTTGTTTCTTCCCCGTCACCAAATTTGAGGTTACTTCATCACTAAGAAACTAAGTTAAAAGACTATTAATTAATGACACATATTTCATATACATTGATAATAACTAAATTTAAATAAAGAGGCTCGATAGTATATCTATTCCCCATATTCATATTGTTATATGTTATATATGATATAAAAAATTTCAATATTTTGCTTCTTCCCCGTCATCAAATTTAAGGTTACTTCATCACTAAGAAACTAAATTAAAAGACTATTAATTAATGACACATATTTCATATACATTGATAATAACTACAATTATATAAAGAAGCTCAATAGTATATCTATTCCCCATATTCATATTGTTATATGTTATATATGATATAAACAATTTCCATATTTTGCTTCTTCCCCTTCACCAAATTTTAGGTTACTTCATCACTAAGAAACTAAGTTAAAAGACTTTTAATTAATGACACATATTCCATATACATTGGTAATAACTAAAGTTATATAAAGAGGCTCGATAGTATATCTATTCCCCATATTCATATTGTTATATGTTATATATAATATCAACAATTTCAATATTTGGATTCTTCCCTGTCACCAAATTTTAGGTTACTTCATCACTAAGAAACTAAATTAAAAGACTATTAATTAATGACACATATTTCATATACATTGGTAATAACTAAAGTTATATAAAGAGGCTCGATAGTATATCTATTCCCCATATTCATATTGTTATATGTTATATATAATATCAACAATTTCAATATTTTGCTTCTTCCCCGTCACCAAATTTTAGGTTACTTCATCACTAAGAAACTAAGTTAAAAGACAATTAAGTAAGGACACATATTTCATATACATTGATAATAACTAAAGTTATATAAAGAGGCTCGATAGTATATCTATTCCCCATATTAGTATTGTTATATGTTATATATGATATAAACAATTTCATTATTTTGCTTCTTCCCCTTCACCAAATTTTAGGTTACTTCATCACTAGGAAACTGAGTTAAAAGACTATTAATTAATGACACATATTTCATATACATTGGTAATAACTAAAGTTATATAAAGAGGCTCGATAGTATATCTATTCCCCATATTCATGTTGTTATATGTTATATATAATATCAACAATTTCAATATTTTGGTTCTTCCCCGTCACCAAATGTTAGGTTACTTCATCACTAAGAAACTAAATTAAAAGACTATTAATTAATGACACATATTTCATATACATTGGTAATAACTAAAGTTATATAAAGAGGCTCGATAGTATATCTATTCCCCATATTCATATTGTTATATGTTATATATAATATCAACAATTTCAATATTTTGCTTCTTCCCCGTCACCAAATTTTAGGTTACTTCATAACTAAGAAACTAAGTTAAAAGACAATTAAGTAAGGACACATATTTCATATACATTGATAATAACTAAAGTTATATAAAGAGGCTCGATAGTATATCTATTCCCCATATTAGTATTGTTATATGTTATATATGATATAAACAATTTCAATATTTTGCTTCTTCCCCTTCACCAAATTTTAGGTTACTTCATCACTAGGAAACTGAGTTAAAAGAATATTAATTAATGACACATATTTCATATACATTGATAATAAATACAATTATATAAATAGGTTTGATAGTATATCTATTCTCATATTCATATTGTTATATGTCATATATGATATAAACAATTTCAATATTTTCCTTCTTGCCCGTTGTAACACCCCAGTTTCAATTATTTGATTTATTTAATTGGAAAATTATTTTATTAGAATTAATAAAATAAAAAGGAATTATTTATTTTGAAATATGGAGGAAAATAAAAGAAATAAGAAAATGCTGAGTTTTTAAGTTATTGGGCTTGGATGTTGTTAGTAAAGAGTGGGGGTGCAAAAGAAGTAAGGATATGTTTTGGAACTCAAGTTATTTTTTTCTCATTATTCACGATAACACAGAAGTTGGGATTTTGGGAAGCAGAGCTCTGAAGGTACGAAGAACGAAGAACGAAGAACATCGCTCAAAAAGTTCAAAGCTGCTAATTGATAAGGTAAGGGGGGCTATTACTCGATTTACCTTTGTTTATGGGTTTAGGTACGGTTGATTTGGGTAATCGTAGGGAAAAACCCCAATTGTTAGATGTTATTAGGGATCGATACCCTTAGGATTGAACTTTGTTAAAGGAGGTTTAGGTTCCCAATTTTATGAAATCAATTAACGATTTTAGGTTCCTAATGGTGGATTGGAAGTATATCTGCATGATCGTGAATTTACCTTAGAAGTTATAGGGATAACCTCAATGTTAGTAGATTTCCCCAAAAAGGACGATTAATCCCGGTTAAGGTGACTATGATGATTGTTGGTAATTAGGAAATTGATGTTTTGTTTTGAGTTATACAAACTCGATGTCGTTAGGTACCGAAATGCGCGTTTTGGCTGGCATTTTCCCGCGTTTGGCTGCTGTTTCTGAGCTGCTGCAGGTACAGGAAAACTCTGTACGCGCTCAGCAACACGGGCCGTGTTGCACAACACGGGCACCCTAATGTGTTTTCTGGACACATTACAACACGGGCCGTGATGCACAACACGGGCACCCGTGTTGATCCCCCTGTATTGATAAGGATAATGTGTTTTTTTCTGGATATGTTACAACACGGGCCGTGTTGCACAACACGGGTACCCGTGTTGATGCTACTGTGTTGATTTTCTGAACTTTGTTTTCAGTGCTTGATTGTGGATTTTATTGCCATGCTTTTGGATAATGTTATCGAGCATGAATTATGATATGACTCGATATGATTGATGTTTAAATAATATGCTGAGTGATTACATGCTATCCATATCTTGTTATGATTTGATGTTGTTGATGTTGCATGATATGTTGATTGATGTTCATAGTATGCTGAGTGTTACATACTTTACATATCATGTTGCATTTGTTAATTCCCATTGTGTGGAATTAACATGGTGGCCAATATACGTGTCTGCGATTTAATGGAACGTTGAGGTGGTAGCCGTGTCCGCGATATAATGGAACGGTGAGTTATCCGTGACCCGAGATTTAATGGGGCGGTGAAGTGGTACCACATGCATGGGTGTGTTGCATTACCTTGAATATAACATGAATGGATGATTTTTCCAATGTTGTATTTGATTGTTTGTATGCACGTATGATTGCTAAATGGTTGACGATGTTTGATGATTATTTACAAATATGAAAAGCAATATATCATGGGTATATGAATTGTAAAGGTTTTTGTAAACTATGAAATATGCTAATTATTGGGTGATGCTTATGATTTGCTGAATTGATTGTTATGAACGTATAATCAAATGTATAATTGAGATGCTCACCCTTACTGTTGAATATTTCAGATTGAGGAGCTTCGTTCAGGTGCTTGGCGAAGGCTTGTCGTTCTAGTTTATTTTCGTTTTAGTATTGTCCGGGTCATGCTCTGATAGTTGTAACTCCGGGAACGCTTGTTTGTCGAGCTGTTTTAGTCAGACTCGTTTAATTCCTCATGTTTTGTTATAATATGATGTTGACATTTTCCAGGTGTTAATCCCTGATGATTTCGAAAATATTAATAACATTGATTTTATTAATTAAAGTATTCCGCTGTGTAAACATGTATGAGTTACTACTACGTTATGCATGACAGGAATTTGTTTTATTAAAAGAGAATTGTAGCATCCTCGTTAGTACATGTACTCTGAAAATATGATTTTAATTATTTGCGAAATTTTATGCGGGGTTTTAGAGGGTGTTACAATAGTGGTATCAGAGCATAGTCGGTCGTTGCGACCAGAGTCTTGAGTCAGTCATCCCTTTTGTATGCGATTAGTGTAAGGTAACACTGTCGATACTGTATTCTGATGAAGAGTATGTTTTGATTCTCAGGAACATGGCTGGAAGAGGTAACAGACGAAATGATGCTGCACTAGCTGAGGCTTTGGGGATGTTAGCTGGTGTACTTGCTGGAAACCCAACTGGAGGCGTGATTGGTGCTGATAGGCAATTGGGAAATTTCCAAAGGAACAATCCTCTGTTGTTCAAAGGTACACATGACCCTGAAGGTGCTCAGAAGTGGTTGAAGGAAATCGAAAGGATTTTCCGTGTGATTGATTGTGCTGAAGATCTGAGAGTCAGATATGGTACGCATATGTTGGCAGAAGAAGCCGACGACTGGTGGGTTGCAACAAGGACTGAAATGGTTCAGGATGGAGAGGCACTGACTTGGGCTAACTTCAGAAGGGCTTTTCTGAGGAGGTACTTTCCTGAAGATGTTCGGGGAAGAAAGGAAATTGAGTTTTTGGAGCTTAAGCAGGGCAATCTGACTGTTAGTGAGTATGCTACTAAGTTCACTGAGCTGGCAAAGTATTATGCACACTACAACAATGATGAGGCTGGAGAATTCTCTAAATGTATCAAATTTGAGAATGGTCTCCGAGATGAGATTAAGCAGGGAATCAGGTACCAGCGTATTCGTAGATTTTCTGATCTGGTGGATTGTAGCAGAATCTTGGAAGAAGATATTACCAAGAATAGGTCGTCTCACTCTCGTGGGGCTGTGGATAAAAGAGGAAAGCAACATATGGACCGTGGCAAGCCATATGGTAGAGATAACCAGAGATCAGGCGGTTGGAAAAGGCCTAGTGGGGGAAATTCTAAGGCTCCTATCAGATGCTACAGGTGTGGTGAATCTGGTAATCACATTCGAGATTGCAAGAGTGATGAGAAGAGGTGCTATAAATGTGGAAAGGCTGGTCATTTGTCTATTGATTGCAAAGGGAAGTCTGTTACTTGTTACAATTGTGGCGAAGAAGGTCACATTCGTCCGCAGTGTCCTAAGCCTAGGAAGGATCAGTCAGGTGGAAAAGTGTTCGCTTTGTCTGGATCTGAGACTACTCCAGAGGATCGATTGATTAAAGGTACGTGTTTTATTCATGGCACACCTTTAGTTGCAATTATTGATACTGGTGCAACTCATTCTTTCATTTCTTTGGATTGTGCTGAGAGGTTGAAACTGGACATATCTGGTATGCGAGGTAGCATGGTTGTTGATACTCCTGCATCGGGTTCAGTGACAACTTCACTTGTATGTAGGAATTGTCCTATTGAGATTTTTGGTAGAGGTTTCGGTATGGATTTAGTGTGCCTACCGCTTGAACAAATTGATATTATCCTTGGGATGAACTGGTTGGAATTCAACCGGGTTCATCTGAACTGCTTTGCTAAGACGGTGATTTTTCCAGAAGCAGTTGGTGTCGAGAATTTGACTATGACTGCTAGGCAGGTACAAGAAGCAATGGAAGACGGTGCTAATGTGTTTATGTTACTTGCTTCGTTAGATGCAACAGGAAAGGTCAGGAGTGGTGAATTGCCAGTGGTGTGTGATTTTCCAGAAGTCTTTCCCGATGAAGTTGGTGAGTTACCTCCTGAGAGAGAAGTGGAATTTTCTATAGATTTGATTCCTGGTACGAGACCGGTGTCGATGGCGCCATATCGTATGTTTGCGTCTGAGTTGGCTGAATTGAAGAGTCAGTTGGAAGATTTACTGGAGAAGAAGTTTATTCGTCCAAGTGTTTCGCCTTGGGCTGCTCCGGTATTGTTGGTTAAGAAGAAAGAAGGTTCTATGAGACTGTGTGTTGATTACAGGCAATTGAACAAGGTAACCATTAAGAATCGGTATCCATTACCGAGGATTGATGATTTAATGGATCAACTAATTGGAGCCAGTGTATTCAGTAAGATTGACTTGGGATCTGGATATCATCAGATTCGTGTGAAGGCGGAAGATATTCAAAAGACTGCTTTTCGAACGAGGTATGGGCATTATGAATATTCTGTTATGCCGTTCGGAGTTACTAATGCACCTGGTGTTTTCATGGAATATATGAATAGGATTTTTCATCCGTATCTGGATAAGTTTGTTGTAGTTTTTATTGATGACATTCTGATTTATTCCAAGAATGACGAAGAGCATGCGGAACATCTCAGAATTGTGTTAGAGTTGTTGAAAGATAAGAAGTTGTATGCAAAGTTGTCCAAATGTGAGTTCTGGCTGAATGAAGTTAGTTTTCTTGGACATGTGATTTCTAAGAATGGTATTGCCGTGGATCCTACAAAAGTAGAAGCAGTATCTCAGTGGGAAGCGCCGAAGACTGTTTCTGAAATCAGAAGTTTTCTTGGTCTTGCAGGTTATTACAGAAAGTTTATCGAAGGATTCTCAAAGTTAGCATTGCCGTTGACAAAGTTGACTCGTAAAGGACAAGCGTTTATTTGGGATTCTGATTGTGAGAAAGGTTTCCAAGAATTGAAGCGGAGATTGACTAGTGCTCCTATTCTGATTTTGCCGAATCCGGTGGAATCTTTTGTGGTCTATTGCGATGCATCTCTGTTGGGTTTAGGTGGTGTTTTAATGCAGAATCAACAGGTAGTTGCGTATGCTTTGAGACAGTTGAAGGTTCATGAAAGGAACTATCCTACTCATGACTTAGAGTTGGCAGCAGTTGTGTTTGTCTTGAAATTGTGGAGACATTATCTGTATGGTTCGAGATTTGAAGTGTATAGTGATCATAAGAGTTTGAAGTATCTTTTCGATCAGAAAGAGCTCAATATGAGGCAAAGAAGGTGGTTGGAATTTCTCAAAGATTATGATTTTGGTTTGAATTACCATCCTGGTAAGGCAAATGTGGTTGCAGATGCTTTGAGCAGGAAATCCTTGCATATGTCTATGATGATGGTTCGTGAATTGGAGTTAATTGAACAATTCCGAGATTTGAGTTTAATTTGTGAAAGTACTCCGAAGTGTGTTCGTTTGGGTATGTTGAAACTTACTAGTGGTATTCTAGAAGAGATCAGGATCGGGCAAAAATCTGATGTTAATTTAGTTGATAAATTGACATTGATCAACCAAGGTCAAGGTGGTGAGTTTAGAATTGATGAAAATGATGTTATGAGATTTGGCGATAGAGTTTGTGTTCCGGATGTTGCAGAAATCAAGAAGAGTATATTAGAGGAAGGACATCGCAGTGGGATGAGTATTCATCCGGGTGCCACAAAAATGTATCATGATTTGAAGAAATTGTTTTGGTGGCCGGGAATGAAAAAGGAAATAGCTGAATTTGTGTATGCATGTTTAATCTGTCAGAAATCGAAGATTGAGCATCAGAAGCCTTCTGGAGTTATGCAGCCGATGTTTATTCCAGAATGGAAGTGGGATAGTATTTCTATGGATTTTGTATCCGGGTTGCCGAGGACTCCTAAGGATTGTGAAGCGATATGGGTTATTGTGGATAGACTGACTAAGTCTGCTCATTTTATACCGGTGCGAATGGATTACTCAATGGAGAGATTGGCACAGTTATATATTGAGAAAATAGTGAGTTTGCATGGAGTTCCTTCTAGTATTGTGTCAGATAGAGATCCGAGATTCACTTTGAAATTTTGGGAAGGATTGCAGAAGGCTTTGGGTACTAAATTGAGGTTGAGTTCAGCTTACCATCCTCAGACTGATGGACAGACGGAGAGGACGATTCAATCGTTAGAAGATTTATTGCGTGCTTGTGTTTTAGAGAAGGGTGGAGCTTGGGATAGCTATTTGCCATTGATTGAATTTACTTATAACAATAGTTACCATTCGAGTATTGGCATGGCTCCGTTTGAGGCATTGTATGGTAGACGGTGTAGAACACCTTTGTGTTGGTATGAATCTGGAGAGAGTTCGGTGATTGGGCCAGAGATTGTTCAGCAGACTACTGAAAAGATCAAATTGATTCAAGAGAAGATGAGAGCTTCTCAGAGTCGTCAGAAAAGTTATCATGATAAGAGGAGAAAGAATTTAGAATTCAGTGCTGGAGATCATGTGTTTATGAGAGTTACTCCGATGACGGGCATTGGTCGAGCGTTGAAATCTAAGAAGTTGACTCCGCGTTTTATTGGTCCGTTTCAGATTACAGAAAGAGTTGGGGAAGTTGCTTATCGCATTGCTTTACCTCCGAGACTTGTGAATTTGCACGATGTTTTTCATGTTTCTCAGCTGAGGAGATACATTCCAGACCCATCTCATGTAATCCAAATAGATGATGTACAGGTGAGAGATAACCTGACAGTAGAAACATTGCCTATGAGGATAGAAGATCGGGAAGTGAAACAGTTAAGAGGTAAAGAGATAGCATTAGTGAAGGTTGCTTGGGGAGGTCCAGCAGATGGAAATATCACTTGGGAGCTGGAGAGCCAGATGAAAGAGGCGTATCCAGAACTGTTCGTCTAAGGTATGTTTTCGAGGATGAAAACTCTTTTAGTGGGGAAGAGTTGTAACACCCCAGTTTCAATTATTTGATTTATTTAATTGGAAAATTATTTTATTAGAATTAATAAAATAAAAAGGAATTATTTATTTTGAAATATGGAGGAAAATAAAAGAAATAAGAAAATGCTGAGTTTTTAAGTTATTGGGCTTGGATGTTGTTAGTAAAGAGTGGGGGTGCAAAAGAAGTAAGGATATGTTTTGGAACTCAAGTTATTTTTTTCTCATTATTCACGATAACACAGAAGTTGGGATTTTGGGAAGCAGAGCTCTGAAGGTACGAAGAACGAAGAACGAAGAACATCGCTCAAAAAGTTCAAAGCTGCTAATTGATAAGGTAAGGGGGGCTATTACTCGATTTACCTTTGTTTATGGGTTTAGGTACGGTTGATTTGGGTAATCGTAGGGAAAAACCCCAATTGTTAGATGTTATTAGGGATCGATACCCTTAGGATTGAACTTTGTTAAAGGAGGTTTAGCTTCCCAATTTTATGAAATCAATTAACGATTTTAGGTTCCTAATGGTGGATTGGAAGTATATCTGCATGATCGTGAATTTACCTTAGAAGTTATAGGGATAACCTCAATGTTAGTAGATTTCCCCAAAAAGGACGATTAATCCCGGTTAAGGTGACTATGATGATTGTTGGTAATTAGGAAATTGATGTTTTGTTTTGAGTTATACAAACTCGATGTCGTTAGGTACCGAAATGCGCGTTTTGGCTGGCATTTTCCCGCGTTTGGCTGCTGTTTCTGAGCTGCTGCAGGTACAGGAAAACTCTGTACGCGCTCAGCAACACGGGCCGTGTTGCACAACACGGGCACCCGTGTTGCTCTTCTGTGTTGGTAAAAGTAATGTGTTTTCTGGACACATTACAACACGGGCTGTGTTGCACAACACGGGCACCCGTGTTGATCCCCCTGTATTGATAAGGATAATGTGTTTTTTTCTGGATATGTTACAACACGGGCCGTGTTGCACAACACGGGTACCCGTGTTGATGCTACTGTGTTGATTTTCTGAACTTTGTTTTCAGTGCTTGATTGTGGATTTTATTGCCATGCTTTTGGATAATGTTATCGAGCATGAATTATGATATGACTCGATATGATTGATGTTTAAATAGTATGCTGAGTGATTACATGTTATCCATATCTTGTTATGATTTGATGTTGTTGATGTTGCATGATATGTTGATTGATGTTCATAGTATGCTGAGTGTTACATACTTTACATATCATGTTGCATTTGTTAATTCCCATTGTGTGGAATTAACATGGTGGCCAATATACGTGTCCGCGATTTAATGGAACGTTGAGGTGGTAGCCGTGTCCGCGATATAATGGAACGGTGAGTTATCCGTGACCCGAGATTTAATGGGGCGGTGAAGTGGTACCACATGCATGGGTGTGTTGCATTACCTTGAATATAACATGAATGGATGATTTTTCCAATGTTGTATTTGATTGTTTGTATGCACGTATGATTGCTAAATGGTTGACGATGTTTGATGATTATTTGCAAATATGAAAAGCAATATATCATGGGTATATGAATTGTAAAGGTTTTTGTAAACTATAAAATATGCTAATTATTGGGTGATGCTTATGATTTCCTGAATTGATTGTTATGAACGTATAATCAAATGTATAATTGAGATGCTCACCCTTACTGTTGAATATTTCAGATTGAGGAGCTTCGTTCAGGTGCTTGGCGAAGGCTTGTCGTTCTAGTTTATTTTCGTTTTAGTATTGTCCGGGTCATGCTCTGATAGTTGTAACTCCGGGAACGCTTGTTTGTCGAGCTGTTTTAGTCAGACTCGTTTAATTCCTCATGTTTTGTTATAATATGATGTTGACATTTTCCAGGTGTTAATCCCTGATGATTTCGAAAATATTAATAACATTGATTTTATTAATTAAAGTATTCCGCTGTGTAAACATGTATGAGTTACTACTACGTTATGCATGACAGGAATTTGTTTTATTAAAAGAGAATTGTAGCATCCTCGTTAGTACATGTACTCTGAAAATATGATTTTAATTATTTGCGAAATTTTATGCGGGGTTTTAGAGGGTGTTACACCCGTCACCAAATTTTAGGTTACTTCATCACTAAGAAACTAAGTTATAAGACTATTAATTAAGGACACATATTTCATATACGTTGATAATAACTAAAGTTATATAAAGAGGCTCGATAGTATATCTATTCCCCATATTCATATTGTTATATGTTATATATGATATAAACAATTACAATATTTTTCTTTTTCCCCGTCATCAAATTTTAGTTTACCTCATCACTAAGAAACTAAGTCAAAAGACTATTAATTAATGACACATATTTCATATACATTGGTAATAATTAAAATTATATAAATAGGCTCGATAGTATATTTATTCCCAATATTCATATTGTTATATGTTATATATGTTATAAACAATTTCAATATTTTACTTTTTCCCCGTCACCAAATTTTAGGTTACTTTATCACTAAGAAACTAAGATAAAAGACTATTAATTAAGGACACATATTTCATATACATTGATAATAACTACAATTATATCAAGAGGCTCCATAGTATATCTATTCCCCATATTCATATTGTTATATGTTATATATGATATAAACAATTTCAATATTTTGCCTCTTCCCCGTCACCAAATTTTAGGTTACTTTATCACTAAGAAAATAAGTTAAAACACTATTAATTAATGACACATATTTCATATACATTGGTAATAACTAAAGTTATATAAAGAGGCTCGATAGTATATCTATTCCCCATATTCATATTGTTATATGTTATATATGATATAAACAATTTCAATATTTTTCTTTTTCCCCGTCATCAAATTTTAGGTTACCTCATCACTAAGAAACTAAGTCAAAAGACTATTAATTAATGACACATATTTCATATACATTAATAATAACTACAATTATATAAAGAGGCTCGATAGTATATGTATTCCCCATATTCATATTATTATATGTTATATATGATATAAACAATTTCAATATTTTTCTTTTTCCCCGTCACCAAATTTTAGGTTACCTCATCACTAAGAAATTAAGTTAAAAGACTATTAATTAATGAAACATATTTCATATACATTAATAATAACTACAATTATATAAAGAGGCTCGATAGTATATGTATTCCCCATATTCATATTATTATATGTTATATATTATATAAACAATTTCAATATTTTTCTTATTCCCCATCAACAAATTTTAGGTTACTTATTCATTAAGAAACTAAGTTAAAGGACTATTATTTAATGAAACATATTTCATATACATTGATTATAATTTAAATTATATAAAGAGGTTCGATAGTATATTTATTCCCAATATTCATATGGTTATATGTTATATATGATATAAACAATTTCAATATTTAGCTAGTTTCCCGTCACCAAATTTTAGGTTACTTCATCACTAAGAAACTAAGATAAAAGACTATTAATTAATGACACATATTTCATATACATTGATAATAACTACAATTATATTAAGAGGCTCGATAGTATATCTATTCCCCATATTCGTATTGTTATATGTTATATATGATATAAACAATTTTAGTATTTTGCTTCTTCCCCGTCACCAAATTTTAGGTTACTTCATCACTAAGAAACTAAGTTAAAAGACTATTAATTAAGGACACATATTTCATATAAATTGATAATAACTACAATGATATAAACAATTTCAATATTTTTCTTCTTCCCCGTCACCAAATTTTAGGTTACTTCTTCACTAAGAAACTAAGTTAAACGACTATTATTTAATGACACATATTTCATATACATTGGTAATAATTAAAATTATATAAAGAGGCTCGATAGTATATCTATTCCCCATATTCATATTGTTATATGTTATATAAGATATAAACAATTTCAATATTTTGCTTCTTCCCCGTCACCAAATTATAGGTTACTTCATCACTAAGAAACTAAGTTAAAAGACTATTAATTAATGACACATATTTCGTATACATTGATAATAACTACAATTATATAAAGAGGCTCGATAGTATATCTATTCCCCATATTCATATTGTTATATGTTACATATGGTATAAACAATTTAAATATTTTTCTTCTTCCCCATCAACAAATTTTAGGTTACTTCATCATTAAGAAACTAATTTAAAAGACTATTACTTAATAACACATATTTCATATACATTGGTAATAATTAAAATTATATAACGAAGCTCGATAGTATATCTATCCCCCATATTCATATTGTTGTATGTTATATATGATATAAACAATTTCAATATTTTTCTTCTTCCCCGTCAACAAATTTTAGGTTACTTCATCATTAAGAAACTAAGTTAAAAGACTATTACTTAATGACACATATTTCATATATATTGGTAATAATTAAAATTATATAACGAGGCTCGATATTATATTTATTCCTCATATTCATTATTGTTATATGTTATATATGATATAAACAATATCAATATTTTTCATCTTCCCTGTTAGCAAATTTTAGGTTACTTCATCACTAAGAAACAAAGATAAAAGACTATTAATTAATGACACATATTTCATATATATTGATAATAATTACAATTATAGAAAGAGGATCAATAGTATATCTATTCCCCATATTCATATTGTTATATGTTATATATGATATAAACAATTTCAATATTTTGCTTCTTCCCGGTCACCAAATTTTAGGTTACTTCATCACTAAGAAACTAAGTTAAAAGACTATTAATTAACGAACATATTTCATATACATTGAGAATAACTAAAACATATAAAGAGGCTCGATATTATATCTATTACACATATTCATATTGTTATATGTTATATATAATATAAAGAATTTCAATATTTTTCTTCTTCCCCATCAGCAAATTTTAGGTTACTTCATCATTAAGAAACTAAGTTAAAAGACTATTACTTAATGACACATATTTCATATACATTGGTAATAATTAAAATTATATAACGAGGCTCGATAGTATATTTATTCCCCATATTCATATTGTTATATGTTATATATGATATAAATAATTTCAATATTTTTCATCTTCCCCATAAGCAAATTTTAGGTTACTTCATCACTAAGAAACTAAGATAAAAGACTATTAATTAATGACACATATTTCATATACATTTATAATAACTACAATTATATAAAGAAGCTCGATAGTATATCTATTCCCCATATTCATATTGTTATATATTATATATGATATAAACAATTTCAATATTTTGCTTCTTCCTGGTCACCAAATTTTAGGTTACTTCATCACTAAGAAACTAAGTTAAAAGACTATTAATTAATGACACATATTTCATATACATTGATAATAACTACAATTATATAAAGAGGCTCAATAGTATATCTATTCCCCATATTCATATTGTTATATGTTATATATGATATAAACAATTTCAATATTTACTTCTTCCCCATCAGCAAATTTTAGGTTACTTCATAATTAAGAAACTAAGTTAAAAGACTATTATTTAATGACACATATTTCATATACATTTTTAATAATTAAAATTATATAACGAGGCTCGATAGTATATCTATTCCCCATATTCATATTGTTATCTGTTATATATGATATAAACTATTTCAATATTTTGCTTCTTCCCGGTCACTAAATTTTAGGTTACTTCATCACTAAGAAACTAAGTTAAAAGACTATTAATTAAGGACACATATTTTATATACATTGGTAATAATTAAAAGGCAAAATACTATTTTTGGTCCCTTTACTATACCCTTTGGTTCACATTGGTCCCTTAACTTTTTTTCGTGTCATTTTGATCCCTTAACTTTCAAAAAGTTTCATTTTAGTCCTTTTTTGTCTAATTAGCGACGGAAAAACTTTGAAATACTTCGCTAAATCTGTCGCTAATTAGACAAAAAGGACTAAAATGAAACATTTTGAAAGTTAAGGGACCAAAATGACCCGAAAAAAAATTAAGGGACCAATGTGAATCCAAGGGTATAGTTAAGGGACCAAAATGAGTATTTTGCCTAATTAAAATTATATAAAGAGGCTCGATAGTATATTTATTGCCAATATTCATATTGTTATATGTTATATATGTTATAAACAATTTCAATATTTTGCTTCTTCCCCGTCACCAAATTTTAGGTTACTTCATCACTAAGAAACTAAAATAAAAGACTATTAATTAAGGACACATATTTCATATACATTGATAATAACTACAATTATATCAAGAGGCTCGATAGTATATCTAATCCCCATATTCATATTGTTATATGTTATATATGATATAAACAATTTCAATATTTTGCTTCTTCCCTGTCACCAAATTTTAGGTTACTTCCTCATTAAGAAACTAAGATAAAAGACTATTAATTAATGACACATATTTCATATACATTAATAATAACTACAATTATATAAAGAGGCTCGATAGTATATGTATTCCCCATATTCATATTATTATATGTTATATATTATATAAACAATTTCAATATTTTTCTTCTTCCCCGTCAACAAATTTTAGGTTACTTCATCATTAAGAAACTAAGTTAAAAGACTATTACTTAATGACACATATTTCATATATATTGGTAATAATTAAAATTATATAACTAGGCTCGATATTATATCTATTCCTGATATTCATTATTGTTATATGTTATATATGATATAAACAATATCAATATTTTTCATCTTCCCCATCAGCAAATTTTAGGTTACTTCATCACTAAGAAACAAAGATAAAAGACTATTAATTAATGACACATATTTCATATATATTGATAATAACTACAATTATAGAAAGAGGCTCAATAGTATATCTATTCCCCATATTCATATTGTTATATGTTATATATGATATAAACAATTTCAATATTTTGCTTCTTCCCGGTCACCAAATTTTAGGTTACTTCATCACTAAGAAACTAAGTTAAAAGACTATTAATTAACGAACATATTTCATATACATTGAGAATAACTAAAATTATATAAAGAGGCTCGATATTATATCTATTACACATATTCATATTGTTATATGTTATATATAATATAAAGAATTTCAATATTTTTCTTCTTCCCCATCAGCAAATTTTAGGTTACTTCATCATTAAGAAACTAAGTTAAAAGACTATTACTTAATGACACATATTTCATATACATTGGTAATAATTAAAATTATATAACGAGGCTCGATAGTATATTTATTCCCCATATTCATATTGTTATATGTTATATATGATATAAATAATTTCAATATTTTTCATCTTCCCCATAAGCAAATTTTAGGTTACTTCATCACTAAGAAACTAAGATAAAAGACTATTAATTAATGACACATATTTCATATACATTTATAATAACTACAATTATATAAAGAAGCTCGATAGTATATCTATTCCCCATATTCATATTGTTATATATTATATATGATATAAACAATTTCAATATTTTGCTTCTTCCTGGTCACCAAATTTTAGGTTACTTCATCACTAAGAAACTAAGTTAAAAGACTATTAATTAATGACACATATTTCATATACATTGATAATAACTACAATTATATCAAGAGGCTCGATAGTATATCTAATCCCCATATTCATATTGTTATATGTTATATATGATATAAACAATTTCAATATTTTGCTTCTTCCCTGTCACCAAATTTTAGGTTACTTCCTCATTAAGAAACTAAGATAAAAGACTATTAATTAATGACACATATTTCATATACATTAATAATAACTACAATTATATAAAGAGGCTCGATAGTATATGTATTCCCCATATTCATATTATTATATGTTATATATTATATAAACAATTTCAATATTTTTCTTCTTCCCCGTCAACAAATTTTAGGTTACTTCATCATTAAGAAACTAAGTTAAAAGACTATTACTTAATGACACATATTTCATATATATTGGTAATAATTAAAATTATATAACTAGGCTCGATATTATATCTATTCCTGATATTCATTATTGTTATATGTTATATATGATATAAACAATATCAATATTTTTCATCTTCCCCATCAGCAAATTTTAGGTTACTTCATCACTAAGAAACAAAGATAAAAGACTATTAATTAATGACACATATTTGATATATATTGATAATAACTACAATTATAGAAAGAGGCTCAATAGTATATCTATTCCCCATATTCATATTGTTATATGTTATATATGATATAAACAATTTCAATATTTTGCTTCTTCCCGGTCACCAAATTTTAGGTTACTTCATCACTAAGAAACTAAGTTAAAAGACTATTAATTAACGAACATATTTCATATACATTGAGAATAACTAAAATTATATAAAGAGGCTCGATATTATATCTATTACACATATTCATATTGTTATATGTTATATATAATATAAAGAATTTCAATATTTTTCTTCTTCCCCATCAGCAAATTTTAGGTTACTTCATCATTAAGAAACTAAGTTAAAAGACTATTACTTAATGACACATATTTCATATACATTGGTAATAATTAAAATTATATAACGAGGCTCGATAGTATATTTATTCCCCTTATTCATATTGTTATATGTTATATATGATATAAATAATTTCAATATTTTTCATCTTCCCCATAAGCAAATTTTAGGTTACTTCATCACTAAGAAACTAAGATAAAAGACTATTAATTAATGACACATATTTCATATACATTTATAATAACTACAATTATATAAAGAAGCTCGATAGTATATCTATTCCCCATATTCATATTGTTATATATTATATATGATATAAACAATTTCAATATTTTGCTTCTTCCTGGTCACCAAATTTTAGGTTACTTCATCACTAAGAAACTAAGTTAAAAGACTATTAATTAATGACACATATTTCATATACATTGATAATAACTACAATTATATAAAGAGGCTCAATAGTATATCTATTCCCCATATTCATATTGTTATATGTTATATATGATATAAACAATTTCAATATTTACTTCTTCCCCATCAGCAAATTTTAGGTTACTTCATAATTAAGAAACTAAGTTAAAAGACAATTATTTAATGACACATATTTCATATACATTTGTAATAATTAAAATTATATAACGAGGCTCGATAGTATATCTATTCCCCATATTCATATTGTTATCTGTTATATATGATATAAACTATTTCAATATTTTGCTTCTTCCCGGTCACTAAATTTTAGGTTACTTCATCACTAAGAAACTAAGTTAAAAGACTATTAATTAAGGACACATATTTTATATACATTGGTAATAATTAAAAGGCAAAATACTATTTTTGGTCCCTTAACTATACCCTTTGGTTCACATTGGTCCCTTAACTTTTTTTCGTGTCATTTTGATCCCTTAACTTTCAAAAAGTTTCATTTTAGTCCTTTTTTGTCTAATTAGCGACGGAAAAACTTTGAAATACTTCGCTAAATCTGTCGCTAATTAGACAAAAAGGACTAAAATGAAACATTTTGAAAGTTAAGGGACCAAAATGACCCGAAAAAAAATTAAGGGACCAATGTGAATCCAAGGGTATAGTTAAGGGACCAAAATGAGTATTTTGCCTAATTAAAATTATATAAAGAGGCTCGATAGTATATTTATTGCCAATATTCATATTGTTATATGTTATATATGTTATAAACAATTTCAATATTTTGCTTCTTCCCCGTCACCAAATTTTAGGTTACTTCATCACTAAGAAACTAAAATAAAAGACTATTAATTAAGGACACATATTTCATATACATTGATAATAACTACAATTATATCAAGAGGCTCGATAGTATATCTAATCCCCATATTCATATTGTTATATGTTATATATGATATAAACAATTTCAATATTTTGCTTCTTCCCTGTCACCAAATTTTAGGTTACTTCCTCATTAAGAAACTAAGATAAAAGACTATTAATTAATGACACATATTTCATATACATTAATAATAACTACAATTATATAAAGAGGCTCGATAGTATATGTATTCCCCATATTCATATTATTATATGTTATATATTATATAAACAATTTCAATATTTTTCTTCTTCCCCGTCAACAAATTTTAGGTTACTTCATCATTAAGAAACTAAGTTAAAAGACTATTACTTAATGACACATATTTCATATATATTGGTAATAATTAAAATTATATAACTAGGCTCGATATTATATCTATTCCTGATATTCATTATTGTTATATGTTATATATGATATAAACAATATCAATATTTTTCATCTTCCCCATCAGCAAATTTTAGGTTACTTCATCACTAAGAAACAAAGATAAAAGACTATTAATTAATGACACATATTTCATATATATTGATAATAACTACAATTATAGAAAGAGGCTCAATAGTATATCTATTCCCCATATTCATATTGTTATATGTTATATATGATATAAACAATTTCAATATTTTGCTTCTTCCCGGTCACCAAATTTTAGGTTACTTCATCACTAAGAAACTAAGTTAAAAGACTATTAATTAACGAACATATTTCATATACATTGAGAATAACTAAAATTATATAAAGAGGCTCGATATTATATCTATTACACATATTCATATTGTTATATGTTATATATAATATAAAGAATTTCAATATTTTTCTTCTTCCCCATCAGCAAATTTTAGGTTACTTCATCATTAAGAAACTAAGTTAAAAGACTATTACTTAATGACACATATTTCATATACATTGGTAATAATTAAAATTATATAACGAGGCTCGATAGTATATTTATTCCCCATATTCATATTGTTATATGTTATATATGATATAAATAATTTCAATATTTTTCATCTTCCCCATAAGCAAATTTTAGGTTACTTCATCACTAAGAAACTAAGATAAAAGACTATTAATTAATGACACATATTTCATATACATTTATAATAACTACAATTATATAAAGAAGCTCGATAGTATATCTATTCCCCATATTCATATTGTTATATATTATATATGATATAAACAATTTCAATATTTTGCTTCTTCCTGGTCACCAAATTTTAGGTTACTTCATACTAAGAAACTAAGTTAAAAGACTATTAATTAAGGACACATATTTCATATACATTGATAATAACTAAAGTTATATAAAGAGGCTCGGTAGTATATCTATTCCCCATATTCATATTGTTTTATGTTATATATGATATAAACAATTTCAATATTTACTTCTTCCCCATCAGCAAATTTTAGGTTACTTCATAATTAAGAAACTAAGTTAAAAGACAATTATTTAATGACACATATTTCATATACATTTGTAATAATTAAAATTATATAACGAGGCTCGATAGTATATCTATTCCCCATATTCATATTGTTATCTGTTATATATGATATAAACTATTTCAATATTTTGTTTCTTCCCGGTCACTAAATTTTAGGTTACTTCATCACTAAGAAACTAAGTTAAAAGACTATTAATTAAGGACACATATTTTATATACATTGGTAATAATTAAAAGGCAAAATACTATTTTTGGTCCCTTAACTATACCCTTTGGTTCACATTGGTCCCTTAACTTTTTTTCGTGTCATTTTGATCCCTTAACTTTCAAAAAGTTTCATTTTAGTCCTTTTTTGTCTAATTAGCGACGGAAAAACTTTGAAATACTTCGCTAAATCTGTCGCTAATTAGACAAAAAGGACTAAAATGAAACATTTTGAAAGTTAAGGGACCAAAATGACCCGAAAAAAAATTAAGGGACCAATGTGAATCCAAGGGTATAGTTAAGGGACCAAAATGAGTATTTTGCCTAATTAAAATTATATAAAGAGGCTCGATAGTATATTTATTGCCAATATTCATATTGTTATATGTTATATATGTTATAAACAATTTCAATATTTTGCTTCTTCCCCGTCACCAAATTTTAGGTTACTTCATCACTAAGAAACTAAAATAAAAGACTATTAATTAAGGACACATATTTCATATACATTGATAATAACTACAATTATATCAAGAGGCTCGATAGTATATCTAATCCCCATATTCATATTGTTATATGTTATATATGATATAAACAATTTCAATATTTTGCTTCTTCCCTGTCACCAAATTTTAGGTTACTTCCTCATTAAGAAACTAAGATAAAAGACTATTAATTAATGACACATATTTCATATACATTAATAATAACTACAATTATATAAAGAGGCTCGATAGTATATGTATTCCCCATATTCATATTATTATATGTTATATATTATATAAACAATTTCAATATTTTTCTTCTTCCCCGTCAACAAATTTTAGGTTACTTCATCATTAAGAAACTAAGTTAAAAGACTATTACTTAATGACACATATTTCATATATATTGGTAATAATTAAAATTATATAACTAGGCTCGATATTATATCTATTCCTGATATTCATTATTGTTATATGTTATATATGATATAAACAATATCAATATTTTTCATCTTCCCCATCAGCAAATTTTAGGTTACTTCATCACTAAGAAACAAAGATAAAAGACTATTAATTAATGACACATATTTCATATATATTGATAATAACTACAATTATAGAAAGAGGCTCAATAGTATATCTATTCCCCATATTCATATTGTTATATGTTATATATGATATAAACAATTTCAATATTTTGCTTCTTCCCGGTCACCAAATTTTAGGTTACTTCATCACTAAGAAACTAAGTTAAAAGACTATTAATTAACGAACATATTTCATATACATTGAGAATAACTAAAATTATATAAAGAGGCTCGATATTATATCTATTACACATATTCATATTGTTATATGTTATATATAATATAAAGAATTTCAATATTTTTCTTCTTCCCCATCAGCAAATTTTAGGTTACTTCATCATTAAGAAACTAAGTTAAAAGACTATTACTTAATGACACATATTTCATATACATTGGTAATAATTAAAATTATATAACGAGGCTCGATAGTATATTTATTCCCCATATTCATATTGTTATATGTTATATATGATATAAATAATTTCAATATTTTTCATCTTCCCCATAAGCAAATTTTAGGTTACTTCATCACTAAGAAACTAAGATAAAAGACTATTAATTAATGACACATATTTCATATACATTTATAATAACTACAATTATATAAAGAAGCTCGATAGTATATCTATTCCCCATATTCATATTGTTATATATTATATATGATATAAACAATTTCAATATTTTGCTTCTTCCTGGTCACCAAATTTTAGGTTACTTCATACTAAGAAACTAAGTTAAAAGACTATTAATTAAGGACACATATTTCATATACATTGATAATAACTAAAGTTATATAAAGAGGCTCGGTAGTATATCTATTCCCCATATTCATATTGTTTTATGTTATATATGATATAAACAATTTCAATATTTACTTCTTCCCCATCAGCAAATTTTAGGTTACTTCATAATTAAGAAACTAAGTTAAAAGACAATTATTTAATGACACATATTTCATATACATTTGTAATAATTAAAATTATATAACGAGGCTCGATAGTATATCTATTCCCCATATTCATATTGTTATCTGTTATATATGATATAAACTATTTCAATATTTTGTTTCTTCCCGGTCACTAAATTTTAGGTTACTTCATCACTAAGAAACTAAGTTAAAAGACTATTAATTAAGGACACATATTTTATATACATTGGTAATAATTAAAAGGCAAAATACTATTTTTGGTCCCTTAACTATACCCTTTGGTTCACATTGGTCCCTTAACTTTTTTTCGTGTCATTTTGATCCCTTAACTTTCAAAAAGTTTCATTTTAGTCCTTTTTTGTCTAATTAGCGACGGAAAAACTTTGAAATACTTCGCTAAATCTGTCGCTAATTAGACAAAAAGGACTAAAATGAAACATTTTGAAAGTTAAGGGACCAAAATGACCCGAAAAAAAATTAAGGGACCAATGTGAATCCAAGGGTATAGTTAAGGGACCAAAATGAGTATTTTGCCTAATTAAAATTATATAAAGAGGCTCGATAGTATATTTATTGCCAATATTCATATTGTTATATGTTATATATGTTATAAACAATTTCAATATTTTGCTTCTTCCCCGTCACCAAATTTTAGGTTACTTCATCACTAAGAAACTAAAATAAAAGACTATTAATTAAGGACACATATTTCATATACATTGATAATAACTACAATTATATCAAGAGGCTCGATAGTATATCTAATCCCCATATTCATATTGTTATATGTTATATATGATATAAACAATTTCAATATTTTGCTTCTTCCCTGTCACCAAATTTTAGGTTACTTCCTCATTAAGAAACTAAGATAAAAGACTATTAATTAATGACACATATTTCATATACATTAATAATAACTACAATTATATAAAGAGGCTCGATAGTATATGTATTCCCCATATTCATATTATTATATGTTATATATTATATAAACAATTTCAATATTTTTCTTCTTCCCCGTCAACAAATTTTAGGTTACTTCATCATTAAGAAACTAAGTTAAAAGACTATTACTTAATGACACATATTTCATATATATTGGTAATAATTAAAATTATATAACTAGGCTCGATATTATATCTATTCCTGATATTCATTATTGTTATATGTTATATATGATATAAACAATATCAATATTTTTCATCTTCCCCATCAGCAAATTTTAGGTTACTTCATCACTAAGAAACAAAGATAAAAGACTATTAATTAATGACACATATTTCATATATATTGATAATAACTACAATTATAGAAAGAGGCTCAATAGTATATCTATTCCCCATATTCATATTGTTATATGTTATATATGATATAAACAATTTCAATATTTTGCTTCTTCCCGGTCACCAAATTTTAGGTTACTTCATCACTAAGAAACTAAGTTAAAAGACTATTAATTAACGAACATATTTCATATACATTGAGAATAACTAAAATTATATAAAGAGGCTCGATATTATATCTATTACACATATTCATATTGTTATATGTTATATATAATATAAAGAATTTCAATATTTTTCTTCTTCCCCATCAGCAAATTTTAGGTTACTTCATCATTAAGAAACTAAGTTAAAAGACTATTACTTAATGACACATATTTCATATACATTGGTAATAATTAAAATTATATAACGAGGCTCGATAGTATATTTATTCCCCATATTCATATTGTTATATGTTATATATGATATAAATAATTTCAATATTTTTCATCTTCCCCATAAGCAAATTTTAGGTTACTTCATCACTAAGAAACTAAGATAAAAGACTATTAATTAATGACACATATTTCATATACATTTATAATAACTACAATTATATAAAGAAGCTCGATAGTATATCTATTCCCCATATTCATATTGTTATATATTATATATGATATAAACAATTTCAATATTTTGCTTCTTCCTGGTCACCAAATTTTAGGTTACTTCATACTAAGAAACTAAGTTAAAAGACTATTAATTAAGGACACATATTTCATATACATTGATAATAACTAAAGTTATATAAAGAGGCTCGGTAGTATATCTATTCCCCATATTCATATTGTTTTATGTTATATATGATATAAACAATTTCAATATTTACTTCTTCCCCATCAGCAAATTTTAGGTTACTTCATAATTAAGAAACTAAGTTAAAAGACAATTATTTAATGACACATATTTCATATACATTTGTAATAATTAAAATTATATAACGAGGCTCGATAGTATATCTATTCCCCATATTCATATTGTTATCTGTTATATATGATATAAACTATTTCAATATTTTGGTTCTTCCCGGTCACTAAATTTTAGGTTACTTCATCACTAAGAAACTAAGTTAAAAGACTATTAATTAAGGACACATATTTTATATACATTGGTAATAATTAAAAGGCAAAATACTATTTTTGGTCCCTTAACTATACCCTTTGGTTCACATTGGTCCCTTAACTTTTTTTCGTGTCATTTTGATCCCTTAACTTTCAAAAAGTTTCATTTTAGTCCTTTTTTGTCTAATTAGCGACGGAAAAACTTTGAAATACTTCGCTAAATCTGTCGCTAATTAGACAAAAAGGACTAAAATGAAACATTTTGAAAGTTAAGGGACCAAAATGACCCGAAAAAAAATTAAGGGACCAATGTGAATCCAAGGGTATAGTTAAGGGACCAAAATGAGTATTTTGCCTAATTAAAATTATATAAAGAGGCTCGATAGTATATTTATTGCCAATATTCATATTGTTATATGTTATATATGTTATAAACAATTTCAATATTTTGCTTCTTCCCCGTCACCAAATTTTAGGTTACTTCATCACTAAGAAACTAAAATAAAAGACTATTAATTAAGGACACATATTTCATATACATTGATAATAACTACAATTATATCAAGAGGCTCGATAGTATATCTAATCCCCATATTCATATTGTTATATGTTATATATGATATAAACAATTTCAATATTTTGCTTCTTCCCTGTCACCAAATTTTAGGTTACTTCCTCATTAAGAAACTAAGATAAAAGACTATTAATTAATGACACATATTTCATATACATTAATAATAACTACAATTATATAAAGAGGCTCGATAGTATATGTATTCCCCATATTCATATTATTATATGTTATATATTATATAAACAATTTCAATATTTTTCTTCTTCCCCGTCAACAAATTTTAGGTTACTTCATCATTAAGAAACTAAGTTAAAAGACTATTACTTAATGACACATATTTCATATATATTGGTAATAATTAAAATTATATAACTAGGCTCGATATTATATCTATTCCTGATATTCATTATTGTTATATGTTATATATGATATAAACAATATCAATATTTTTCATCTTCCCCATCAGCAAATTTTAGGTTACTTCATCACTAAGAAACAAAGATAAAAGACTATTAATTAATGACACATATTTCATATATATTGATAATAACTACAATTATAGAAAGAGGCTCAATAGTATATCTATTCCCCATATTCATATTGTTATATGTTATATATGATATAAACAATTTCAATATTTTGCTTCTTCCCGGTCACCAAATTTTAGGTTACTTCATCACTAAGAAACTAAGTTAAAAGACTATTAATTAACGAACATATTTCATATACATTGAGAATAACTAAAATTATATAAAGAGGCTCGATATTATATCTATTACACATATTCATATTGTTATATGTTATATATAATATAAAGAATTTCAATATTTTTCTTCTTCCCCATCAGCAAATTTTAGGTTACTTCATCATTAAGAAACTAAGTTAAAAGACTATTACTTAATGACACATATTTCATATACATTGGTAATAATTAAAATTATATAACGAGGCTCGATAGTATATTTATTCCCCATATTCATATTGTTATATGTTATATATGATATAAATAATTTCAATATTTTTCATCTTCCCCATAAGCAAATTTTAGGTTACTTCATCACTAAGAAACTAAGATAAAAGACTATTAATTAATGACACATATTTCATATACATTTATAATAACTACAATTATATAAAGAAGCTCGATAGTATATCTATTCCCCATATTCATATTGTTATATATTATATATGATATAAACAATTTCAATATTTTGCTTCTTCCTGGTCACCAAATTTTAGGTTACTTCATACTAAGAAACTAAGTTAAAAGACTATTAATTAAGGACACATATTTCATATACATTGATAATAACTAAAGTTATATAAAGAGGCTCGGTAGTATATCTATTCCCCATATTCATATTGTTTTATGTTATATATGATATAAACAATTTCAATATTTACTTCTTCCCCATCAGCAAATTTTAGGTTACTTCATAATTAAGAAACTAAGTTAAAAGACAATTATTTAATGACACATATTTCATATACATTTGTAATAATTAAAATTATATAACGAGGCTCGATAGTATATCTATTCCCGATATTCATATTGTTATCTGTTATATATGATATAAACTATTTCAATATTTTGCTTCTTCCCGGTCACTAAATTTTAGGTTACTTCATCACTAAGAAACTAAGTTAAAAGACTATTAATTAAGGACACATATTTTATATACATTGGTAATAATTAAAAGGCAAAATACTATTTTTGGTCCCTTAACTATACCCTTTGGTTCACATTGGTCCCTTAACTTTTTTTCGTGTCATTTTGATCCCTTAACTTTCAAAAAGTTTCATTTTAGTCCTTTTTTGTCTAATTAGCGACGGAAAAACTTTGAAATACTTCGCTAAATTTGTCGCTAATTAGACAAAAAGGACTAAAATGAAACATTTTGAAAGTTAAGGGACCAAAATGACCCGAAAAAAAATTAAGGGACCAATGTGAATCCAAGGGTATAGTTAAGGGACCAAAATGAGTATTTTGCTTAATTAAAATTATATAAAGAGGCTCGATAGTATATTTATTGCCAATATTCATATGTTATATGTTATATATGTTATAAACAATTTCAATATTTTGCTTCTTCCCCGTCACCAAATTTTAGGTTACTTCATCACTAAGAAACTAAAATAAATGACTATTAAGTAAGGACACATATTTCATATACATTGATAATAACTACAATTATATCAAGAGGCTCGATAGTATATCTAATCCCCATATTCATATTGTTATATGTTATATATGATATAAACAATTTCAATATTTTGCTTCTTCCCTGTCACCAAATTTTAGGTTACTTCCTCATTAAGAAACTAAGATAAAAGACTATTAATTAAGGACACATACTTCATATACATTGATAATAACTACAATTATATCAAGAGGCTCGATAGTATATCTATTCCCCATATTCATATTGTTATATGTTATATATGATATAAACAATTTCAATATTTACTTCTTCCCCATCAGCAAATTTTAGGTTACTTCATCATTAAGAAACTAAGTTAAAAGACTATTATTTAATGACACATATTTCATATACATTCGTAATAATTAAAATTATATAACGAGGCTCGATAGTATATCTATTCCCCATATTCATATTGTTATATGTTATATATGATATAAACAATTTCAATATTTACTTCTTCCCGGTCACTAAATTTTAGGTTACTTCATCATTAAGAAACTAAGTTAAAAGACTATTATTTAATGACACATATTTCATATACATTCGTAATAATTAAAATTATATAACGAGGCTCGATAGTATATCTATTCCCCATATTCATATTGTTATATGTTATATATGATATAAACTATTTCAATATTTTGCTTCTTCCCGGTCACTAAATTTTAGGTTACTTCATACTAAGAAACTAAGTTAAAAGACTATTAATTAAGGACACATATTTTATATACATTGGTAATAATTAAAATTATATAAATAGGCTCGATAGTATATTTATTCCCAATATTCATATTGTTATATGTTATATATGTTATAAACAATTTCAATATTTTTCTTCTTCCCCGTCACCAAATTTTAGGTTACTTTATCACTAAGAAAATAAGTTAAAACACTATTAATTAATGACACATATTTCATATACATTGGTAATAACTAAAGTTATATAAAGAGGCTAGATAGTATATCTATTCCCCATATTCATATTGTTATATGTTATATATGATATAAACAATTTCAATATTTTTCTTTTTCCCCGTCATCAAATTTTAGGTTACCTCATCACTAAGAAACTAAGTCAAAAGACTATTAATTAATGACACATATTTCATATACATTAATAATAACTACAATTATATAAAGAGGCTCAATAGTATATGTATTCCCCATATTCATATTATTATATGTTATATATGATATAAACAATTTCAATATTTTTCTTTTTCTCTGTCACCAAATTTTAGGTTACCTCATCACTAAGAAACTAAGTTAAAAGACTATTAATTAATGACACATATTTCATATACATTAATAATAACTACAATTATATAAAGAGGCTCGATAGTATATGTATTCCCCATATTCATATTATTATATGTTATATATTATATAAACAATTTCAATATTTTTCTTATTCCCCATCAACAAATTTTAGGTTACTTATTCATTAAGAAACTAAGTTAAAGGACTATTATTTAATGAAACATATTTCATATACATTGATTATAATTTAAATTATATAAAGAGGCTCGATAGTATATTTATTCCCAATATTCATATGGTTATATGTTATATATGATATAAACAATTTCAATATTTAGCTAGTTTCCCGTCACCAAATTTTAGGTTACTTCATCACTAAGAAAGTAAGATAAAAGACTATTAATTAAGAACACATATTTCATATACATTGATAATAACTACAATTATATTAAGAGGCTCGATAGTATATCTATTCCCCATATTCGTATTGTTATATGTTATATATGATATAAACAATTTCAATATTTTGCTTCTTCCCCGTCACCAAATTTTAGGTTACTTAATCACTAAGAAACTAAGTTAAAAGACTATTAATTAATGACACATATTTCATATACATTGATAATAACTAAAGTTATATAAATAGGCTCGATAGTATATTTATTCTCATATTTATATTGTTATATGTTATATGTTATATATGATATAAACAATTTTAGTATTTTGCTTCTTCCCCGTCACCAAATTTTAGGTTACTTCATCACTAAGAAACTAAGTTAAAATACTATTAATTAAGGACACATATTTCATATACATTGATAATAACTACAATGATATAAACAATTTCAATATTTTTCTTCTTCCCCGTCACCAAATTTTAGGTTACTTCTTCATTAAGAAACTAAGTTAAACGACTATTATTTAATGACACATATTTCATATACATTGGTAATAATTAAAATTATATAAAGAGGCTCGATAGTATATTTATTCACAATATTCATATTGTTATATGTTATATATGATATAAACAATTTCAATATTTTGCTTCTTCCCCGTCACCAAATTATAGGTTACTTCATCACTAAGAAACTAAGTTAAAAGACTATTAATTAATGACACATATTTCGTATACATTGATAATAACTACAATTATATAAAGAGGCTCGATAGTATATCTATTCCCCATATTCATATTGTTATATGTTACATATGATATAAACAATTTAAATATTTTTCTTCTTCCCCATCAACAAATTTTAGGTTACTTCATCATTAAGAAACTAAGTTAAAAGACTATTACTTAATAACACATATTTCATATACATTGGTAATAATTAAAATTATATAACGAGGCTCGATAGTATATCTATCCCCCATATTCATATTGTTATATGTTATATATGATATAAACAATTTCAATATTTTGCTTCTTCCCCATCAGCAAATTTTAGGTTACTTAATCACTAAGTAACTAAGTTAAAAGACTATTAATTAATGACACATATGTCATATACATTGATAATAACTAAAGTTATATAAATAGGCTCGATAGTATATTTATTCCCATATTTATATTGTTATATGTTATATATGATATAAACAATTTTAGTATTTTGCTTCTTCCCCGTCACCAAATTTTAGGTTACTTCTTCATTAAAAAACTAAGTTAAACGACTATTATTTAATGACACATATTTCATATACATTGGTAATAATTAAAATTATATAAAGAGGCTCGGTAGTATATTTATTCCCAATATTCATATTGTTATATGTTATATATGATATAAATAATTTCAATATTTTGCTTCTTACCCGTCACCAAATTATAGGTTACTTCATCACTAAGAAACTAAGTTAAAAGACTATTAATTAATGACACATATTTCGTATACATTGATAATAACTACAATTATAAAGAGGCTTAATAGTATATCTATTCCCCATATTCATATTGTTAGATGTTACATATTATATAAACAATTTCAATATTTTTCCTCTTCCCCATCAGCAAATTTTAGGTTACTTCATCATTAAGAAACTAACTTAAAAGACTATTACTTAATGACACATATTTCATATACATTGGTAATAATTAAAATTATATAACGAGGCTTGATAGTATATCTATTCCCCATATTCATATTGTTATATGTTATATATGACATAAACAATTTCAATATTTTGCTTCTTCCCCATCAGCAAATTTTAGGTTACTTCATCACTAAGAAACTAAGATAAAAGACTATTACTTAATGACACATATTTCATATACATTGGTAATAATTAAAATTATATAACGAGGCTTGATAGTATATCTATTCCCCATATTCATATTGTTATATGTTATATATGATATAAACAATTTCAATATTTTGCTTCTTCCCCATCAGCAAATTTTAGGTTACTTCATCACTAAGAAACTAAGATAAAAGACTAATAATTAATGACACATATTTCATATACATTGATAATAACTACAATTATATCAAGAGGCTCGATAGTATATCTATTCCTCATATTCATATTGTTATATGTTATATATGATATAAACAATTTCAATATTTTGCTTCTTCCCCGTCACCAAATTTTAGGTTACTTCATCACTAAGAAACTAAGTTATAAGACTATTAATTAAGGACACATATTTCATATACGTTAATAATAACTAAAGTTATATAAAGAGGCTCGATAGTATATCTATTCCCCATATTCATATTGTTATATGTTATATATGATATAAACAATTTCAATATTTTTCTTTTTCCCCGTCATCAAATTTTAGGTCACCACATCACTAAGAAACTAAGTCAAAAGACTATTAATTAATGACACATATTTCATATACATTAATAATAACTACAATTATATAAAGAGGCTCGATAGTATATGTATTCCCCATATTCATATTATTATATGTTATATATGATATAAACAATTTCAATATTTTTCTTATTCCCCGTCACCAAATTTTAGGTTACCTCATCACTAAGAAACTAAGATAAAAGACTATTAATTACGAACACATATTTCATATACATTGATAATAACTACAATTATATTAAGAGGCTCGATAGTATATCTATTCCCCATATTCGTATTGTTATATGTTATATATGATATAAACAATTTCAATATTTTTCTTCTTCCCCGTCACCAAATTTTAGGTTACTTAATCACTAAGAAACTAAGTTAAAAGACTATTAATTAATGACACATATTTCATATAAATTGGTAATAACTAAAGTTATATAAATAGGCTCGATAGTATATTTATTCTCATAGTTATATTGTTATATGTTATATATGATATAAACAATTTTAGTATTTTGCTTCTTCCCCGTCACCAAATTTTAGGTTACTTCATCACTAAGAAACTAAGATAAAAGACTATTAATTAAGAACACATATTTCATATACATTGATAATAACTACAATTATATCAAGAGGCTCGATAGTATATCTATTCCCCATATTCATATTGTTATATGTTATATATGATATAAACAATTTCAATATTTTGCTTCTTCCCCGTCACCAAATTTTAGGTTACTTAATCACTAAGAAACTAAGTTAAAAGACTATTAATTAATGACACGTATTTCATATAAATTGATAATAACTACAATTATATAAAGAGGCTCGATAGTATATCTATTCCCCATATTCATATTGTTATATGTTATATATGATATAAACAATTTCAATATTTTGCCTCTTCCCCGTCACCAAATTTTAGGTTACTTTATCACTAAGAAAATAAGTTAAAACACTATAAATTAATGACACATATTTCATATACATTGGTAATAACTAAAGTTATATAAAGAGGCTCGATAGTATATCTATTCCCCATATTTATATTGTTATATGTTATATATGATATAAACAATTTCAATATTTTGCTTCTTCCCCGTCACAAAATTTTAGGTTACTTCATCACTAAGAAACTAAGTTAAAAGACTATTAATTAAGGACACATATTTCATATACATTGATAATAACTACAGTTATATAAAGAGGCTCGATAGTATATCTATTCCCCATATTCATATTGTTATATGTTATATATGATATAAACAATTTCAATATTTTTCTTCTTCCCCATCAGCAAATTTTAGGTTACTTAATCACTAAGAAAATAAGTTAAAACAATGACACATATTTCATATAAATTGATAATAACTACAATTATATAAAGAGACTCGATAGTATATCTATTCCCCATATTCATATTGTTATATGTTATATATGATATAAACAATTTCAATATTTTTCTTTTTCCCCATCAGCAAATTTTAGGTTACTTCATCACTAAGAAACAAAGATAAAAGACTATTATATTTCACATACATTGATAATAACTACAATTATATAAAGAAGCTCGATAGTATATCTATTCCCCATATTCATATTGTTATATGTTATATATTATATAAACAATTTCAATATTTTGCTTCTTCCCGGTCACCAAATTTTAGGTTACTTCATCACTAAGAAAATAAGTTAAAAGACTATTACTTAATAGTATATCTATTCCCCATATTCATTTATAATAACTACAATTATATAAAGAGGCTCGATAGTATATCTATTCCCCATATTCATATTGTTATATGTTATATAGGATATAAACATTTTCATTATTTTGCTTCTTCCCCGTCACCAAATTTTAAGTTACTTCTTCACTAAGAAACTAAGATAAAATACTATTATATTTCATATTTATTGATAATAACTACAATTATATAAAGAACCTCGATAGTATATCTATTCCCCATATTCATATTGTTATTTATTATATATGATTTAAACAATTTCAATATTTTGCTTCTTCCGGGTCACCAAATTTTAGGTTACTTCATCACTAAGAAACTAAGTTAAAAGACTATTAATTAATGACACATATTTCATATACATTGATAATAACTACAATTTTATAAAGAGGCTCAATAGTATATCTATTCCCCATATTCATATTATATGTTATATATATGATATAAACAATTTCAATATTTACTTCTTCCCCATCAGCATATTTTAGGTTACTTCCACTACGCCAAAAACTGCTTTTTGCAGCGCCTCTAATAAAGCGCTTATTGAAAAAGCGCTGCCATAGCCTTCACAAAAAACAAAATTAAAAAAAAGCGAAACCTACGAAGGCGCTTTTTTAAAAGCGCTGGCATAGGTGGGGGATACGAAAGCCCTTTTTAAAAAGCGCTGGCATAGGTGGGGGATACGAAAGCGCTTTTTAAAAAGCGCTGTGGAAGATTGGCCTTTGAAAGCGCTTTCAAAAGCGCTGGCATAGCTGGACCTATGAAAGCGCTTTTACCCTAAAAAGCGTTGGTAAAAGCCCCCCTATGAAAGCGCTTTCAAAAGCGCTGTTATAGCTTATATTATTTTTAATTTAATAAATTAAAACATCAAAATAACATTATTCATTCTTTTCTCTTCTTCAAACGCAACTCTTCTTCCTCCGTCTTCGTCCGTCCTCCGGCCGTCGTCGCAAGTCTTCGTCTTCATCATCATTTGGAAGAGGGGCAGTGATCAAGTGTATAAGTCATCATCATTTTCTTCATCTCTCAAACACCCAACTCAAAATATTCTCTTCAAGGTAAGTTCTTAGTTTGAACTTGGGGTTAGAAGCTTAGGGTTGTATGTTCATGTGTGGTCTTGTGCTAATGCCTGAAATTCATGACAATGGTATGATTATTGAGTATGCATGTACCGATTTTATGTTTTTTTGTTCCCCAAGCATGTTAGTATAGGTTAGGGATGGATGGGTGGTGGATTGGGGTGATAAATGTGATGTTAGAACACTAACTTTCATGAAAGCGTCGCGGCATAACACGTTGACTTGGACTGCTAAAATTGTTAGTGGTTGTAAAGAAAGGCATTTCTTTGAGGCTCTTGGTGATTTTAAGGAGATGGGAAGGGTAGGGGTAAAGAAGGACAGTTTTACATTTTCCAGTGTTCTCAAGGCATGTGGAAGGATGCAGAATCATGGAAGCTGCGGTGAACAGGTTCATGCTGATACCATCAAACTAGGATTCGACTCGGATAGCTATGTGCAGTGTAGTCTGATAGCCATGTATGTAAGAAGTGGGTTACTACAAGATGCAAGACTGGTGTTTGAAACGACCCGAAATGAAAGAAATGTCGATAGTTGGAATGCCATGCTTATGGGTTACATACAGAATGGTTTGTACATTGAAGCTGTTAAGTTTGTGTATCAGATGAAAGCTGCTAGAGTGCATCCACATGAATCACTGCTTGATAAACTAAGAATTGCTTGTGTCTTGAATGTGTTATTGTTTTTGGTAATTGATATAGGAAATTTAATTGTTTGTCTTGTCTTTATGATAATGAGTCATTGAAATTGACATTGTTGTTGGAGTTGTAATTTTTGAGCTTGATTAAAATGTTGAATTTAATTGTGGATAGTAATATTATTGACATTATTGAAATTAATTGATGAGTTTGTTGTTGTTTAAGCTAAATATTAAAATTAGAATTCTATTTCGTGTTGATTAGAAGTTGTTGAATATGATGAATAATGATTTTAAGAATTGGTTTTGATTTTATGAATTGTGGTTAAGGATTAGTGATGAATATTGTGTTGTTCATTGTTTGTTAATGGTTTTAAATTGTGGAAGGTGATAGTGATAATGTTGTTGTTGGTTTAAGTGTTGAAGATAATGGTGATTCTTGATTGTAAATGGTATGTTGAAATTGATGAAGCTTTGTTGACATTATTGTTTGAATTAGTGTTAAAGATGATGGTATTTCTTTGTTGGTAATATAGTTTTGATTTAATTGAAACATTGGTAGTAAGTGATGAAATGTGGTTGTGATTAATTTGATAAATGTTGAATTGTCATCTTGTTGATTTTAATTGTCATGTTTGTAAGTTTCTAAGCATGACTATGTTACTTGATTTATTTTGATTGAGATTTTAAATTGATGATGATGATGGTTGTTGGTGTCAAAGTGATGATGAAGTTGTGATTGTTCTTATGGTATTGTTTATATGGAGTTAAATGTTGAAGTGTTGATAATGTTATGAGCTAAATTACTTTAATGTCAATAGCTTCCCATTTGTGTTAAAATTGAATCATAGTGTTATTTGTGAAGTTTTTTAAATGTCACGAGTCTTGAAAATGATACCATATTATGTGAAGGAATATTGATGACATGTTAAACCATTTGAGTTAAATTTTGAGGCTAGGAAGTTAGTTGTGACTTTGTTCTATTTCCATGGGTTTGAGCTTTATTTGAAATAGAATTGTCGTACCTTCTCTTGTATGTGCCGGGGCTGCCCGGATATTGTCGTGCATGACTTAGGCTTGTTTTGAACTTGTTTTTTCATATTTTAAAGTTGAATTGATTCATAACTTGGGTTAGTGCTACTTAAGCTCAATTTTAATGACATTAGGATGCTAACTGTATTGATTTTGAGTGAGAAATTGAACCATAACATTACTTTGTTGTTTCCATTTGTGTTAAACATGTTTTAGAAGAATTTTTTGAACTTGTTTCATATGCATAGTTGCTGCTCAGTTTTGTTTCAAGAGCAATTAACCAAAATGTTACCTGTAACCAAAATGCTTGTATTGTATGCTAAGCTGTAGATAGGATTCTGATTTCTGCCCAATGTGACTGATCATATATAACAAAATTAGTTTTCTTTCATTGTCTTTTTGTTCGTTGATGATAAAATTTGACATCTATTTGCTTATATGATTCTGCAGCTGTAAATGCTGAATACATTGAGGAACCAGCAACAAATGTGAAATTTCAGACATCTTCGAGTTTCCCGGGTTGCACAGACTCGTTAACGTTATTCGGAACAGGTTAGTTCTTTTAGTCTCACATAATGCTCATGACATGTGAAAAAAACACTACCTTGACAACATTAAACTTGGTCTGTTACAAAGATTTTTGTGTTTTAGTAGTAGAATGTAGTTGGTTCTGATATCAACACTTATTTCAGGATTCAGAGAAAAAGTTTTTGCGATTATTGGCGTCAAGGTTTATGCAGCAGGACTGTATCTAAACCAGTCTATTGTAACTGATTTGAAAGGATGGAAAGGGAAATCAAAAGATGTGATTCAAGGGACTTCTTCCTTGTTCAACACCATTTTCCAATGTAACAATTTAGTATTCATTTTCTGTATTATTGTGAATTCGATTTCTAATTTATAGAATAGTCGATAAGCGAATTCTATTTTCTAATTGCAGCTCCCCTTGAGAAATCATTGCAAATCTTCCTCTCTCTGATAACTCAGGGCCCTTCATGCATTTGGTAGATATTCTACCTCAAATATGTTGGAGCCTCCTTCTAAGATATGCATTTATTTAGGAAAGATGGATTTTAAACTGTTCTTGTTTGCTTTCATCCCCATCTTCACAGTGTACTTCTATTGTAGGGAATAAATATATGAAATAAAGAACGTAACTGATCATAGAATCAAAGGAGTATAACATTACTCTTCTCATTTGGGTGACTTAGTGGATCCCGCAGGTACACATTACTCTCTTATAATTTTTTAATGTTAGTATTTAATAAGCATTCAACCCTTCAATCCGGCACCTAGTTTCCAATTATTACTCTCTTATAATTGGCTGAGTTCACTACGATTAGCGTCCAACTTAATGGTTTTCTCATCGGTGTGTCTTCTATTCTTTGTTAAGATTTCCTTCATGAACTTGACATTGATCTAATACTTTAGAAAACAGAATATTTCTCTCAAGTATTTTAAAAATATCTAATAACTTTACATATTACATGTCATTATCTTTCTTGGTTCGAGCATCTGGGTAACATAAATTATGCATAAGAGGGTTCTTCATAGTAATTTAACTTTGTGGCGCAGATAAAATAAAATACCATCTCTATGTATGGTGACCAATTTATTATCACTTATTAAAACTAAGGACACCACATAAATCGCAATTGGAGTTCATTGCACCAAAGCTAGTAAAATTGATATATTGGTCAACATTTTGTTCTTTCTTCATTAGAATAGTACTGAGATTCCTAGTCAGATACGCCAAGACATATGCTCAACCATATCATACCAATCTATTCTCTGCTGAAAATTGAACATCAAATAACCTCTGTCTAGCCTTCATTGCCTGCATTAGTAAAAAGAAGTGATTAGAGAAAGTTTTATCAGAATTTGCTACTCTATGTTACTGTCCTTTAAATTGAGAAACAGGCACAGTAAATTTGAAATTTGGAATTTCAAGACAAAGTTTTAAATAGCATACCAGTTGCTCCCATTTTATACAACTTGTTATGATGGAAAGAAGGACACATTGAACGAAAGCACCGACTTCACTAGTTAGTAATTAGTTATGAGTTGTTTAGCACATGCTTAAGGTGAGGCAAGAATAACTATGAATTTGATTACCTGATATGTTGAATTTCTTTACAGGTAATTAATTATTATTTTGCTATAGTTGCGTGACTAATTAGTTGCTATAGTCAAACCATGGATAAAAAATGGATGACTGCTAATCGATTGTCGAAAGAGTATGAGGATGGGGTATCAGAATTCGTTAAGTTTGCCGCTGCGCACGCCAGAGAACCCAATGGAATGATATGTCCTTGCTTGAGATGCTGTTATGGGAGACGGGTTGACGCGGTTCAGTTGGAATCGCATTTACTGATGCATGGAATTGATAGAAGTTATGCATGTTGGAATTTGCATGGTGAGAAAAGTAGCGGGAATGTTGAATCGAGTTATAATACGACGTATGCTTCAAATGAGGATTTCGCAGACGCATACGATTATGATCGAGTCGAAGAGATTGCAGAAGCGCTTGAAGAAGATCTTGAGGATTGTCCCAAAATGTTCGAGAGGTTGGTAAGAGATGCAGAGAAACCGTTGTATGATGGTTGTACAAAATTCACAAGATTGTCTGTGGTGTTAAAGTTGTACAACTTAAAGGCGGACAACGGATGGTCGGATAAAAGTTTCACACAATTATTAGCCCTCGTGAAAGAAATTCTACCAGAGGATAATGTTCTTCCCAATCGAACGTATGAGGCCAAAAAGATGTTGTCCTCTATTGGCATGAGCTATGAAAAGATACATGCATGTCCAAAAGATTGCGTTTTATTTCGAAACGAGTACGCAGTGTTAAATGAGTGTCCTAAATGTGGTGCCCCTCGATATAAGGAAAAGTTGTCTCCGGAAAAGGTGTTATGGTATTTTCCTATAATTCCGAGATTTAGGCGCATGTATCGTAGTGAGACCGATTCAAGACACTTGACTTGGCATGCAGATGAAAGAATTATTGATGGGAAGTTGCGACATCCGGCAGACTCACCACAGTGGACGAAAGTTGATATTGATTATCCTGAATTTGGAAAAGAAGCAAGAAATCTTCGCTTGTCGTTGTCTACTGATGGAATGAACCCGCATGGTATTCAAAGTATCTCGCATAGCACCTGGCCTGTGATTCTTATGATATATAACCTACCTCCGTGGCTATGTATGAAGCGTAAGTACATGATGCTATCTATGTTAATTTCTGGGCCCAAACAACCAGGGAATGACATAGACGTGTACTTGGCACCCTTAGTCGAAGATTTGAAGTTTTTGTGGGAGACCGGTGTGGAGGTTTACGATGGGTATAGGAAAGAAAGTTTCAACTTGAGGGTGATGTTGTTTGGAACAATTAATGATTTTCCGGCGTACGAAAATCTATCAGGGTACAGCATTAAGGGTCAAAAAGCGTGTCCTGTTTGTGAAGATGAAACCGATACGATGCGATTGAACTTTTGTCAGAAGAATGTTTTTCTCGGTCATCGTAGATTCTTAAATTCTAATCATCACTATCGTGGGTGGAGAAAGGCATTCAATGGAGAGGCAGAACACGGTAGAGCTCCACATATGTTGACAGGTGATCAGATTTTTAAAAAGGTGAAAGATGTGAGTACTGAGTTTGGCAAGCCTTTTGCACATAGACTTGTCACGAGTGGGTGGAAGAAGAGGTCGATTTTTTTTGAACTTCCATATTGGAAGTCGTTGTACGTAAGACATTTCCTCGATGTTATGCATATTGAAAAAAATGTATTTGATAGTGTTATTGGTACGTTACTCAATATACAAGGAAAGTCTAAGGATGGCATTAACATAAGGAAGGACATGTTAAACATGGGAATTAGAACTGAATTGGCACCCGTGACGAAAGGAAGACGCACATATCTACCACCTGCTGTTTACACTCTATCTAGAAAGGAGAAGAAAATATTGTGTAAGTTCCTCAGTGAAGTTAAAGTTCCAGAAGGCTACTCATCAGATATTAGAAGACTTGTGTCAATGAAAGACCTAAAGTTAAAGAGTTTAAAGACTCATGATTGCCATGTTATAATGGAACATTTTCTACCAATAGGTATACGTTCTATTCTGCCAGAAAAAGTAAGGAGCGCAATAACTAAGTTGTGTTTTTTCTTCAAGTCAATTTGTAGCAAGGTGATCGATCCTGCGATCTTACCAACATTGTAAAAAGAGGTGGTTGTTACTTTATGTGAGCTTGAAATGTATTTTCCTCCCTCGTTTTTTGACATAATGGTTCATCTAGTCGTTCATCTTGTCAAAGAGACACAGTTGTGCGGACCAGCTTATATGAGATGGATGTACCCTGCTGAACGTTATATGAAAATTTTAAAAGGGTACGTGAAAAACCGAAGTCGACCGGAGGGTTGTATTGCGGAACGATACATTGTTGAAGAAGCGGTTGAGTTTTGCACTGAATATCTGTCAAATGTTCAATCAATTGGACTCCCCAAATCTCATATTGTCGAGAAAAAAGAAGGAAAAAGACTAATTGGAAATAAAGTTGTGACAATGTCAATGGTCGAACGGGATCAGGTGCATTTGTATGTTCTGCACAATGAGATTGAGGTTGAGCCATATGCTGAAATGCACAAGGGTGTTCTTCGAGGTTTAAATCTGAATAGAAATGAGAATTGGATAGTACGAGAGCACAATCGAAGTTTCATACCGTGGTTTAAGAAACAAATTTATTCAAAGTATCGTTCGGATCCTGCTTCAGTAACAGAAAGGTTGAGATGTTTAGCATATGGTCCAAGTATGATTGTGTTTTCTTATAGCGCATACGCAATTAATGGATACACATTTTATACCAAAGAACAGGATGATAAAAGTACTATGCAGAATAGTGGTGTTACCTTGGTAGCTGAAGCGATGCACATATCAAGTGCGAATGACTTAAACCCGAAATTTGCAAATCTGTCATATTTTGGGGTTATCGAGCGCATTTTGTTGTTTGATTACGGGAAGTTTCAGATTCCTGTATTTGATTGCAAGTGGGTTGAAAATAATAATGGCGTACGAATGGATAAGTCAAGATTTTTGCAAGTGGATCTCAATAGGGTGGGGTACAAAGATGAACCTTTTATTCTAGCCTCTCAGGCTAAACAAGTGTTCTATGTCAATGATCCGACAAGTACGAAATGGTCTATAGTGCTTTTGTCTAACAAAGTAATTGATGAAAACATTGGAGATCAAGGTGATATTGGCGTTGGCATTGAATCTTGTACAAGAAACTATCAAAATGAGAATGAACCTTGTACTAGAGATGATCATAATGAGGGTATTTGGATCAATCCAACCATCCGAGTTGTTAACAGAAGCGTAAAATATATTGCTACCAAGAAAAGAAAGAGACGTTAGTGAAAAAGGTATTATTATAATTATAGCCTAATATTGTAAGTAATATGTGAATAATGTTTTGAATTTTTGGCATATCTTTTGAACCGTTTTGAATTTTTGCGAATGTGACTAGTGTTTATTTAGTAGAACAATGTTTCCGGAGCTGATGGTGAGGTTTATTTCTTGCAAGTTTGGTTTTTTAGCATTTTATTCAATTTTGAGTTCCTTTAGTGCTATTCATATCTTTTTCGACTATCCATTTTCATGTAGTGTACTAATGTGCTTGTTTGACTTTTGTTACAGGTCTAATGGCTAGCAATGAAGAAAACCCGCAAGGAAACCAACAAGAAAACCCACCAGGAAACCAACAAGATCATGAAAACTCAAAAGAATCAAATCATGCAGCGGATAATAATTCAGCAAATGATGTTGCACGAGGCATCACCATAATGCGCGAAATCATTCGTGCTAGAGATAAGGGAGTGATATATAATGTAGATTGGAATCATTCAAATCAAGTAGTTGGGGTTAATGCTTCAAAATTCACAAGCTACGTTGGTACACTTGTTCGTATGCATGTGCCAATCTCCATATCTAGATGGAATGAGAAACAATGTGAAGCATTGAAGCAAGGAAAAGAAATGTTTTGGGAAGATGTTAAGGTATGTATGTTATATGGTTTATATGGTTATATGTTTATAAGTTTATAAGTTTATATGGTGTATATGGTTTTTAAACTACTTATATGTTTATATGGTTTATATGGTTTTTAAATTACTTATATGTTTATATGGTTTATACGCATCGGTCTTTTAACGTTCCAGATGAGCGTAAAGGCTTCGTACTTGGGTTGGCCGGGAAAAGATTTAGAGGGTGGAAAAATCTGTTGACGAACACCTATCTTAAGGATGACAAAGGAAAGTGGCTGGAAGAGTTCCCGGCCGGAAGGCCAGAAAAGTATAATCTTTTCATTAAACAAGAAGATTGGACTGAGTTTATTAGACAAAGAGATGACGAATTCCGGCAAAAGAGTGCCAAAAATAGTGAGAGAGCATCAAAGCCCGCGTATCCATACAAAAAAGGGCGTTTGGGATATGCGCGCTTAGAGGAAAAAATTGTAAGTAATAAATAGAAATGATATGTTCTTATTAATTGTCTAAATGTGTTGTATTTGACGATCTAACCGTTTGTTTCTATGCATAGTTAGAGGAGACGAAAAGTGATGAAACCTCACTTCCAGCACATTTGCTGTGGAAGGAAGCCCGTGTGGGCAAGAATCAAGCTGTTCATCCAAGTGTTCTAAGAATTTATGATGAATGCGTAAGTATAACATTGTGTCTTTAATTAAATCAAATTTTTATGACTATTTAATTGATTTTTTTATCTCCATTATTTTCAGGAGACATTGTCACAAACGGAGTCCACCGGTGACGACCAGGATACGAGGAGCGTACTTAGTAAAGCACTGAATGTTCCTGAGTATTCCGGTCGGGTGAGGGGTAAAGGTCATGGTGTGACTCCAACCTCTTTCTACCAGCATCATCGGAAAAGAAATCCTACCAATGCAGAAGTGATGAATGTACTTATGGAATTACAAGCAAAAGTCAATGCATTGGAAAGAGATAAAGAGGTATTAATGAGGGAAAAGGGCAATGCGGCAATGGCGAAAGAAACTAGTGACAACGCTAGTATCAACCGTCAGAATAAATTTCCTGAGGTAATTATAAATATATTGATAAATCTCTATTGTTCAAGTTTCTCATTTTTATTCCACCTCTTTCTATTATTGAATTAAAAGTAATATGTATGCATATTGGTTTAGGGCATTTCATCTTGCCAACTATACGTAATGGCATCAGATTATCACCTTGTTGGCAAGGGAAAAGTGTACAACACTTTGGGAGATTTAATTCATAATACACCGATCCCGGCTGGACACCTGAGAGTATCAGTAGATTATCCTATTGATCCCGATGCGTTGGTACCGGTACCTGACGTGGCCTTGGATATAAGATCGGTGCGAGACGCAGTAGGGTCGTTTGTTGCATGGCCCTTGGACCTCATTTTCATTGATGATGAGGTATGTTTAAAACCGTTAATATGAATCATTTAGATTTCAAATGTCAATTCTGAACCGTTAAGTTAATTATTTTTTAATATTAGCCTCCTACAAAACCCGCTAATAAGGGTAAGGAGATTTTGAAGCAAGGCGGCGAGTCTATGGCATCAATTCCAGAGGTACACTTAAATTGTTTATTATATGATATGAATTTAAAACTGAACGATTTTATAATTTACCTAAGTTATATGATTGTTAGGTATCTACGAAAGTGTCACAACAAGTGACCCAGCCTGTTCGTAGCAGACCACCCCCGAAAAAGTCAATGCATAAGGGGGGAAGAGGCGGGGGAAGAGGCGTTTTTGTACCTCGATATCGGAATACACTTGGAGTACTTTTGGAAACCTCAGATTTGAAGTCAGGTGGTATTCGTCATATCCTTATGGATGCAGATATCTTTGGTCTTGACTGCCAAGAAACGATAGGAATGAACGAAATGACTGAGATTATGACGCATGGTGAATTAGGCATCGGCAATGTTCACGCATACATCCGGTATTCCGATAAATATATCATTTAATTAGTTGAACAATTTATTTACACATTTCAATGAAAATAGTCTAATGTTTATATGTTTTTATTTAAGGTTGTTGTACGATAAAAAAATGCGCGAGACTGTATTGGCAAGATGCTTCCATTTCTTGTCTGCCCATATTGTCAGTGGAGCAACAATTGTCAGGGAACCGGGTTCAGTTAGGGAGTACTTAGTGAATCGATACACGGCCTACGTCGGCAACCCAGATAGCTTGTTTATTTTGCCGTATAACACTGTTCCAGTGGGGTGAGTTTTTCATTTATTCTAATATATCTTTGTTTATTTTGCGTAGAAACTTTTCTTCTAAACTGTTGCTTAAATTTTTAGAAAACACTGGTTGTTGTTGGCTATCGATCCGATTAAAGAAGTTGTGTACTTTCTGAATTCGGTAGACGGGGAATGGACTAACTATCCCGCTATGAAGGAAACTGTTGATCAGTAAGTGAGATCGTTCTAACTATTCGTGTATATTTATATATTTAATTATTTCTGTGAGATTGATCTAAATATATGTTTTTATTTTCTTAGATCAATACAAATATTTCGTAGTCAAAGGGACGCACAGGTACCCCGGAGTAAATCATCAAATATTACTTGGATCAAAGTGCAGGTACAAAATTAGTTGCTTATAATAATAGTTATGTTACTTGATAAAATTACACGACAACTATAAAATATATTCTGTTTTTCTATGCAGTGTCCGTTACAGAATAACGATGTAGATTGCGGATACTTTTGCTTGAGGTTTATGAAAGAAATCCTTCATAAAAATCAAGTAGAGATTCCAAGCACGGTATGGATTTATAACTTAGAATAATTTTGTATGATTTCTACATTTAATAACATCATGCATATACTGAAGTAATAATTTCTTATGTAGTACTTTGATGACCTCTATACTATGTCGTACACGAAAGTTCAAGTGGAAGAAGTCAAAGAGGAAATATGTCAATTTTATGTTGAAAACAGATTATTCTGATGGGTATGAATAAAATATTATTGTACGTGTTAGTTTGATTGTGTTGGAGCCTTTAATATTGTTTGTTTAATTTACCGTGTTGTTCATATTCATACTTTGCAGGATGACGACCGTGTCGGTGGAGCATTATTTTCGATGTAATTATATATGATTTAGTTAGATATGTATATATATATATATGGTTACAAATTAACACGATACTTTGTATGTGATTTAGTTATGGTTACAAATGTATATATGGTTACAAATTTAGTTATATATGATTTAGTTACATATATATAGATAAGGATTGAATATTATATGGTATACCGGTTTCTGTTAATATAATACCGATTTCTTAAAATATATGTATAGATAAGGATTGAATTACAGGTTAAATTATTGGACCAAAAAAAAATTACAGGCCGCACAGGGAACCTCAAATTATAGGTTTCACTTTAAAAAATTTGTATGAGCTACGAAAGCGCTTTTGGCTAAAAACCGCTTTCGTAGGCAGGATAAATAAAAAAAAAATTAAATAGAAACCCCCTATCTAAGCGCTTTTTATGGAAAAAGCGCTGTGAAAGACCCCCCTATCAAAGCGCTTTTTCCATAAAAAGCGCTGTAAAAGCCATGATAAATAAAAAAACAAAAATTAAATAGAACCCCTATAAAAGCGCTTTTTATGGAAAAAGCGCTGGGAAAGACCCCCCTATCAAAGCGCTTTTTCCATAAAAAGCGCTGTAAAAGGCCTGATAAATAAATAAAAAAAATTTAAATAGCACACCTATCAAAGCGCTTTTCAAAAAGCGCTGGGAAAGACCCCCCTATCAAAGCGCTTTTTAAGGAAAAAGCGCTGGGATAGGTCCACCTACGACAGCGCTTTTGGCCAGAAAAAAGCGCTTTCGTAGCCTACGGCAGCGCTTTTAAGCGCTTTTAAAGGGCAAAAAAAAGCGCTGTGAAAGCCCATTTTCGTAGTAGTGTTCATCACTAAGAAACTAAGTTAAAAGACTTTTAATTAATGACACATATTTCATATACATTGGTAATAACTAAAGTTATATAAAGAGGCTCGATAGTATATCTATTCCCCATATTCATATTGTTATATGTTATATATAATATCAACAATTTCAATATTTTGCTTCTTCCCCGTCACCAAATTTTAGGTTACTTCATCACTAAGAAACTAAATTAAAAGACTATTAATTAATGACACATATTTCATATACATTGGTAATAACTAAAGTTATATAAAGAGGCTCGATAGTATATATATTCCCCATATTCATATTGTTATATGTTATATATAATATCAACAATTTCAATATTTTGCTTCTTCCCCGTCACCAAATTTTAGGTTACTTCATCACTAAGAAACTAAGTTAAAAGACAATTAATTAAGGACACATATTTCATATACATTGATAATAACTAAAGTTATATAAAGAGGCTCGATAGTATATCTATTCCACATATTCATATTGTTATATGTTATATATGATATAAACAATTTCAATATTTTGCTTCTTCCCCTTCACCAAATTTTAGGTTACTTCATCACTAGGAAACTGAGTTAAAAGACTATTAATTAATGACACATGTTTCATATACATTGATAATAACTACAATTATATAAATAGGTTCGATAGTATATCTATTCTCATATTCATATTTTTATATTTCATATATGATATAAACAATTTCAATATTTTCCTTCTTGCCCGTCACCAAGTTTTAGGTTACTTCATCACTAAGAAACTAAGTTAAAAGACTATTAATTAATGACATATGTTTCATATACATTGGTAATAACTAAAGTTATATAAAGGAGCTCGATAGTATATCTATTCCCCATATTCATATTGTTATATGTTATATATGATATAAATAATTTAAATATTTTGCTTCTTCCCCGTCACCAAATTTTAGGTTACTTCATCACTAAGAAACTAAATTAAAAGACTATTAATTAATGACACATATTTCATATACATTGGTATTAACTAAAGTTATATAAATAGGCTCGATAGTATATCTATTCCCCATATTCATATTGTTATATGTTATATATAATATCAACAATTTCAATATTTTGCTTCTTCCCCGTCACAAAATTTTAGGTTACTTCATCACTAAGAAACTAAGTTAAAAGACAATTAATTAAGGACACATATTTCATATACATTGATAATAACTAAAGTTATATAAAGAGGCTCGATTATATATTTATTCCCCATATTCATATTGTTATATGTTATATATGATATAAACAATTTCAATATTTTGCTTCTTCCCCTTCACCAAATTTTAGGTTACTTCATCACTAGGAAACTGAGTTAAAAGACTATTAATTAATGACACATATTTCATATACATTGGTAATAACTAAAGCTATATAAAGAGGCTCGATAGTATACCTATTCCCCATATTCATATTGTTATATGTTATATATATGATATAAACAATTTCAATATTTACTTCTTCCCCATCAGCAAATTTTAGGTTACTTCATCACTAAGAAACTAAGTTAAAAGACTTTTAATTAATGACACATATTTCATATACATTGGTAATAACTAAAGTTATATAAAGAGGCTCGATAGTATATCTATTCCCCATATTCATATTGTTATATGTTATATATAATATCAATAATTTCAATATTTTGCTTCTTCCCCGTCACCAAATTTTTGGTTACTTCATCTATAAGAAACTAAGTTAAAAGACTATTAATTAATGACACATATTTCATATACATTGGTAATAACTAAAGTTATATAAAGATGCTCGATAGTATATATATTCCCCATATTCATATTGTTATATGTTATATATAATATCAACAATTTCAATATTTTGCTTCTTCCCCGTCACCAAATTTTAGGTTACTTCATCACTAAGAAACTAAGTTAAAAGACAATTAATTAAGGACACATATTTCATATACATTGATAATAACTAAATTTATATAAAGAGGCTCGATAGTATATCTATTCCCCATATTCATATTGTTATATGTTATATATGATATAAACAATTTCAATATTTTGCTTCTTCCCCTTCACCAAATTTTAGGTTACTTCATCACTAGGAAAGTGAGTTAAAAGACTATTAATTAATGACACATGTTTCATATACATTGGTAATAACTAAAGTTATATAAAGAGGCTCGATAGTATATCTATTCCCCATATTCATATTGTTATATGTTATATATAATATCAACAATTTCAATATTTTGCTTCTTTGCCGTCACCAAATTTTAGGTTACTTCATCACTAAGAAACTAAATTAAAAGACTATTAATTAGTGACACATAATTCATATACATTGATAATAACTACAATTATATAAAGAGGCTCGATAGTATATTTATTCCCCATATTCATTTTGTTATATGTTATATATGATATAAACAATTTCAATATTTTTCTTCTTCCCCGTCACCAATTTTAGGTTACTTCATCTATAAGAAACTAAGTTAAAAGACTATTAATTAATGACACGTATTTCATATACATTGATAATAACTACAATTATATAAAGAGGCTCTATAGTATATATATTCCCCATATTCATATTGTTATATGTTATATATGATATAAACAATTTCAATATTTTGCTTCTTCCCCGTCAAAAAATTTTAGGTTACTTCATCACTAAGAAACTAAGTTAAAAGACATTTAATTAATGACACATATTTCATATACATTGTTAATAACTAAATTTATATAAAGAGGGTCGATATTATATCTATTCCCCATATTCATATTGTTATATGTTATATATGATTTAAACAAAACTCAATATTTTTCTTCTTCCCCATCAGCAAATTTTAGGTTACTTCATCACTAAGAAACTAAGTTAAAAGACTATTATTTAATGACACATGTTTCATATACATTGGTAACAATTAAAATTATATAACGAGGCACAATAGTATATTTATTCCCAATATTCATATTGTTATATGTTATATATGATATAAACAATTTCTATAATTTTCTTCTTCCCCATCAGCAAATTTTAGGTTACTTCATCTTTAAGAAACTAAGTTAAAAGACTATTATTTAATGACACATATTTCATATACATTGGTAATAATTAAATTTTATAACGAGGCTGGATAGTATATTTATTCTCAATATTCATATTGTTATATGTTATATATGATATAAACAATTTCAATATTTTTCTTCTTCCCCGTCACAAAATTTTAGGTTACTTCATCACTAAGAAACTAAGTTAAAAGACTTTTAATTAATGACACGTATTTCATATACATTGATAATAACTACAATTATATAAAGAGGCTCGATAGTATATCTATTCCCCATATTCATATTTTTATATGTTATATATGATATAAACAATTTCAAAATTTTGCTTCTTCCCCGTCACCAAATTTTAGGTTACTTCATCACTAAGAAACTAAGTTAAAAGACTATTAATTAAGGACACATATTTCATATTTATTGATAATAACTAAAGTTATGTAAAGAGGCTCGATAGTATATGTATTCCCCATATTCATATTGTTATATGTTATATATGATATAAAGAATTTCAATATTTTTCTTCTTCCCCATTAGTAAATTTTAGGTTACTTCATCATTAAGAAACTAAGTTAAAAGACTATTATTTAATGACACATATTTCATATACATTGGTAATAATTAAAATTATATAACGAGGCACAATAGTATATTTATTCCCAATATTCATATTGTTATATGTTATATATGATATAAACAATTTCAATATTTATTTTCTTCCCCGTCACCAAATTTGAGGTTACTTCATCACTAAGAAACTAAGTTAAAAGACTATTAATTAATGACACATATTTCATATACATTGATAATAACTAAAGTTAAATAAAGAGGCTCGATAGTATATCTATTCCCCATATTCATATTGTTATACGTTATATATGATATAAAAAATTTCAATATTTTGCTTCTTCCCCGTCACCAAATTTAAGGTTACTTCATCACTAAGAAACTAAATTAAAAGACTATTAATTAATGACATATATTTCATATACATTGATAATAACTATAATTATATAAAGAAGCTCGATATTATATCTATTCCCCATATTCATATTGTTATATGTTATATATGATATAAACAATTTCAATATTTTGCTTCTTCCCCTTCACCAAATTTTAGGTTACTTCATCACTAAGAAACTAAGTTAAAAGACCTTTAATTAATGACACATATTTCATATATATTGGTAATAACTAAAGTTATATAAAGAGGCTCGATAGTATATCTATTCCCCATATTCATATTGTTATATGTTATATATAATATCAACAAATTTAATATTTGGATTCTTCCCCGTCACCAAATTTTAGGTTACTTCATCACTAAGAAACTAAATTTAAAGACTATTAATTAATGACACATATTTCATATACATTGGTAATAAGTAAAGTTATATAAAGAGGCTCGATAGTATATCTATTCCCCATATTCATATTGTTATATGTTATATATAATATCAACAATTTCAATATTTTGCTTCTTCCCCGTCACCAAATTTTAGGTTACTTCATCACTAAGAAACTAAGTTAAAAGACAATTAATTAAGGACACATATTTCATATACATTGATAATAACTAAAGTTATATAAAGAGGCTCGATAGTATATCTATTCCCCATATTCATATGTTATATGTTATATATGATATAAACAATTTCAATATTTTGCTTCTTCCCCTTCACCAAATTTTAGGTTACTTCATCACTAGGAAACTGAGTTAAAAGACTATTAATTAATGACACATATTTCATATACATTGGTAATAACTAAAGTTATATAAAGAGGCTCGATAGTATATCTATTCCCCATATTCATATTGTTATATGTTATATATAATATCAACAATTTCAATATTTTGGTTCTTCCCCGTCACCAAATTTTAGGTTACTTCATCACTAAGAAACTAAATTTAAAGACTATTAATTAATGACACATATTTCATATACATTGGTAATAAGTAAAGTTATATAAAGAGGCTCGATAGTATATCTATTCCCCATATTGATATTGTTATATGTTATATATAATATCAACAATTTCAATATTTTGCTCCTTCCCCGTCACCAAATTTTAGGTTACTTCATCACTAAGAAACTAAGTTAAAAGACAATTAATTAAGGACACATATTTCATATACATTGATAATAACTAAAGTTATATAAAGAGGCTCGATAGTATATCTATTCCCCATATTCATATTGTTATATGTTATATATGATATAAACAATTTCAATATTTTGCTTCTTCCCCTTCACCAAATTTTAGGTTACTTCATCACTAGGAAACTGAGTTAAAAGACTATTAATTAATGACACATATTTCATATACATTGGTAATAACTAAAGTTATATAAAGAGGCTCGATAGTATATCTATTCCCCATATTCATATTGTTATATGTTATATATATGATATAAACAATTTCAATATTTACTTCTTCCCCATCAGCAAATTTTAGGTTACTTCATCACTAAGAAACTAAGTTAAAAGACTTTTAATTAATGACACATATTTCATATACATTGGTAATAACTAAAGTTATATAAAGAGGCTCGATAGTATATCTATTCCCCATATTCATATTGTTATATGTTATATATAATATCAACAATTTCAATATTTTGCTTCTTCCCCGTCACCAAATTTTAGGTTACTTCATCTATAAGAAACTAAGTTAAAAGACTATTAATTAATGACACATATTTCATATACATTGGTAATAACAAAAGTTATATAAAGAGGCTCGATAGTATATATATTCCCCATATTCATATTGTTATATGTTATATATAATATCAACAATTTCAATATTTTGCTTCTTCCCCGTCACCAAATTTTAGGTTAGTTCATCACTAAGAAACTAAGTTAAAAGACAATTAATTAAGGACACATATTTCATATACATTGATAATAACTAAAGTTATATAAAGAGGCTCGATAGTATATATATTCCCCATATTCATATTGTTATATGTTATATATGATATAAACAATTTCAATATTTTGCTTCTTCCCCTTCACCAAATTTTAGGTTACTTCATCACTAGGAAACTGAGTTAAAAGTTTATTAATTAATGACACATGTTTCATATACATTGGTAATAACTAAAGTTATATAAAGAGGCTCGATAGTATATCTATTCCCCATATTCATATTGTTATATGTTATATATAATATCAACAATTTCAATATTTTGCTTCTTCGCCGTCACCAAATTTTAGGTTACTTCATCACTAAGAAACTAAATTAAAAGACTATTAATTAATGACACATATTTCATATACATTGATAATAACTACAATTATATAAAGATGCTTGATAGTATATTTATTCCCCATATTCATATTGTTATATGTTATATATGATATAAACAATTTCAATATTTTTCTTCTTCCCCGTCACCAATTTTAGGTTACTTCATCTATAAGAAACTAAGTTAAAAGACTATTAATTAATGACACGTATTTCATATACATTGATAATAACTACAATTATATAAAGAGGCTCGATACTATATATATTCCCCATATTCATATTGTTATATGTTATATATGATATAAACAATTTCAATATTTTGCTTCTTCCCCGTCAAAAAATTTTAGGTTACTTCATCACTAAGAAACTAAGTTAAAAGACATTTAATTAATGACACATATTTCATATACATTGGTAATAAATAAAGTTATATAAAGAGGGTCGATATTATATCTATTCCCCATATTCATATTGTTATATGTTATATATGATTTAAACAAAACTCAATATTTTTCTTCTTCCCCATCAGCAAATTTTAGGTTACTTCATCACTAAGAGACTAAGTTAAAAGACTATTATTTAATGACACATGTTTCATATACATTGGTAACAATTAAAATTATATAACGAGGCACAATAGTATATTTATTCCCAATATTCATATTGTTATATGCTATATATGATATAAACAATTTCTATATTTTTCTTCTTCCCCATCAACAAATTTTAGGTTACTTCATCTTTAAGAAACTAAGTTAAAAGACTATTATTTAATGACACATATTTCATATACATTGGTAATTATTAAATTTTATAACGAGGCTGAATAGTATATTTATTCTCAATATTCATATTGTTATATGTTATATATAATATAAACAATTTCAATATTTTTCTTCTTCCCCGTCACAAAATTTTAGGTTACTTCATCACTAAGAAACTAAGTTAAAAGACTTTTAATTAATGACACGTATTTCATATACATTGATAATAACTACAATTATATAAAGAGGCTCGATAGTATATCTATTCCCCATATTCATATTTTTATATGTTATATATGATATAAACAAATTCAATATTTTGCTTCTTCCCCGTCACCAAATTTTAGGTTACTTCATCAATAAGAAACTAAGTTAAAAGACTATTAATTAAGGACACATATTTCATATACATTGATAATAACTAAAGTTATATAAAGTGGCTCGATAGTATATGTATTCCCCATATTCATATTGTTATATGATATATATGATATAAAGAATTTCAATATTTTTCTTCTTCCCCGTCACCAAATTTAAAGTTACTTCATCACTAAGAAACTAAATTAAAAGACTATTAATTAATGACACATATTTCATATACATTGATAATAACTACAATTATATAAAGAAGCTCGATAGTATATCTATTCCCCATATTCATATTGTTATATGTTATATATGATATAAACAATTTCAATATTTTGCTTCTTCCCCTTCACCAAATTTTAGGTTACTTCATCACTAAGAAACTAAGTTAAAAGACTTTTAATTAATGACACATATTTCATATACATTGGTAATAACTAAATTTATATAAAGAGGCTCGATAGTATATCTATTCCCCATATTCATATTGTTTTATGTTATATATAATATCAACAATTTCAATATTTGGATTCTTCCCTGTCACCAAATTTTAGGTTACTTCATCACTAAGAAACTAAATTAAAAGACTATTAATTAATGACACATATTTCATATACATTGGTAATAACTAAAGTTATATAAAGAGGCTCGATAGTATATCTATTCCCCATATTCATATTGTTATATGTTATATATAATATCAACAATTTCAATATTTTGCTTCGTCCCCGTCACCAAATTTTTGGTTACTTCATCACTAAGAAACTAAGTTAAAAGACAAATAATTAAGGACACATATTTCATATACATTGATAATAACTAAAGTTATATAAAGAGGCTCGATAGTATATCTATTCCCCATATTCATATTGTTATATGTTATATATGATATAAACAATTTCAATATTTTGCTTCTTCCCCTTCACCAAATTTTAGGTTACTTCATCACTAGGAAACTGAGTTAAAAGACTATTAATTAATGACACATATTTCATATACATTGGTAATAACTAAAGTTATATAAAGAGGCTCGATAGTATATCTATTCCCCATATTCATATTGTTATATGTTATATATATGATATAAACAATTTCAATATTTACTTCTTCCCCATCAGCAAATTTTAGGTTACTTCATCACTAAGAAACTAAGTTAAAAGACTTTTAATTAATGACACATATTTCATATACATTGGTAATAACTAAAGTTATATAAAGAGGCTCGATAGTATATCTATTCCCCATATTCATATTGTTATATGTTATATATAATATCAACAATTTCAATATTTTGCTTCTTCCCCGTCACCAAATTTTAGGTTACTTCATCTATAAGAAACTAAGTTAAAAGACTATTAATTAATGACACATATTTCATATACATTGGTAATAACAAAAGTTATATAAAGAGGCTCGATAGTATATATATTCCCCATATTCATATTGTTATATGTTATATATAATATCAACAATTTCAATATTTTGCTTCTTCCCCGTCACCAAATTTTAGGTTAGTTCATCACTAAGAAACTAAGTTAAAAGACAATTAATTAAGGACACATATTTCATATACATTGATAATAACTAAAGTTATATAAAGAGGCTCGATAGTATATCTATTCCCCATATTCATATTGTTATATGTTATATATGATATAAACAATTTCAATATTTTGCTTCTTCCCCTTCACCAAATTTTAGGTTACTTCATCACTAGGAAACTGAGTTAAAAGACTATTAATTAATGACACATATTTCATATACATTGGTAATAACTAAAGTTATATAAAGAGGCTCGATAGTATATCTATTCCCCATATTCATATTGTTATATGTTATATATATGATATAAACAATTTCAATATTTACTTCTTCCCCATCAGCAAATTTTAGGTTACATCATCACTAAGAAACTAAGTTAAAAGACTTTTAATTAATGACACATATTTCATATACATTGGTAATAACTAAAGTTATATAAAGAGGCTCGATAGTATATCTATTCCCCATATTCATATTGTTATATGTTATATATAATATCAACAATTTCAATATTTTGCTTCTTCCCCGTCACCAAATTTTAGGTTACTTCATCTATAAGAAACTAAGTTAAAAGACTATTAATTAATGACACATATTTCATATACATTGGTAATAACAAAAGTTATATAAAGAGGCTCGATAGTATATATATTCCCCATATTCATATTGTTATATGTTATATATAATATCAACAATTTCAATATTTTGCTTCTTCCCCGTCACCAAATTTTAGGTTAGTTCATCACTAAGAAACTAAGTTAAAAGACAATTAATTAAGGACACATATTTCATATACATTGATAATAACTAAAGTTATATAAAGAGGCTCGATAGTATATATATTCCCCATATTCATATTGTTATATGTTATATATGATATAAACAATTTCAATATTTTGCTTCTTCCCCTTCACCAAATTTTAGGTTACTTCATCACTAGGAAACTGAGTTAAAAGTTTATTAATTAATGACACATGTTTCATATACATTGGTAATAACTAAAGTTATATAAAGAGGCTCGATAGTATATCTATTCCCCATATTCATATTGTCATATGTTATATATAATATCAACAATTTCAATATTTTGCTTCTTCGCCGTCACCAAATTTTAGGTTACTTCATCACTAAGAAACTAAATTAAAAGACTATTAATTAATGACACATATTTCATATACATTGATAATAACTACAATTATATAAAGAGGCTTGATAGTATATTTATTCCCCATATTCATATTGTTATATGTTATATATGATATAAACAATTTCAATATTTTTCTTCTTCCCCGTCACCAATTTTAGGTTACTTCATCTATAAGAAACTAAGTTAAAAGACTATTAATTAATGACACGTATTTCATATACATTGATAATAACTACAACTATATAAAGAGGCTCGATACTATATATATTCCCCATATTCATATTGTTATATGTTATATATGATATAAACAATTTCAATATTTTGCTTCTTCCCCGTCAAAAAATTTTAGGTTACTTCATCACTAAGAAACTAAGTTAAAAGACATTTAATTAATGACACATATTTCATATACATTGGTAATAAATAAAGTTATATAAAGAGGGTCGATATTATATCTATTCCCCATATTCATATTGTTATATGTTATATATGATTTAAACAAAACTCAATATTTTTCTTCTTCCCCATCAGCAAATTTTAGGTTACTTCATCACTAAGAGACTAAGTTAAAAGACTATTATTTAATGACACATGTTTCATATACATTGGTAACAATTAAAATTATATAACGAGGCACAATAGTATATTTATTCCCAATATTCATATTGTTATATGCTATATATGATATAAACAATTTCTATATTTTTCTTCTTCCCCATCAACAAATTTTAGGTTACTTCATCTTTAAGAAACTAAGTTAAAAGACTATTATTTAATGACACATATTTCATATACATTGGTAATTATTAAATTTTATAACGAGGCTGAATAGTATATTTATTCTCAATATTCATATTGTTATATGTTATATATAATATAAACAATTTCAATATTTTTCTTCTTCCCCGTCACAAAATTTTAGGTTACTTCATCACTAAGAAACTAAGTTAAAAGACTTTTAATTAATGACACGTATTTCATATACATTGATAATAACTACAATTATATAAAGAGGCTCGATAGTATATCTATTCCCCATATTCATATTTTTATATGTTATATATGATATAAACAAATTCAATATTTTGCTTCTTCCCCGTCACCAAATTTTAGGTTACTTCATCAATAAGAAACTAAGTTAAAAGACTATTAATTAAGGACACATATTTCATATACATTGATAATAACTAAAGTTATATAAAGTGGCTCGATAGTATATGTATTCCCCATATTCATATTGTTATATGATATATATGATATAAAGAATTTCAATATTTTTCTTCTTCCCCGTCACCAAATTTAAAGTTACTTCATCACTAAGAAACTAAATTAAAAGACTATTAATTAATGACACATATTTCATATACATTGATAATAACTACAATTATATAAAGAAGCTCGATAGTATATCTATTCCCCATATTCATATTGTTATATGTTATATATGATATAAACAATTTCAATATTTTGCTTCTTCCCCTTCACCAAATTTTAGGTTACTTCATCACTAAGAAACTAAGTTAAAAGACTTTTAATTAATGACACATATTTCATATACATTGGTAATAACTAAATTTATATAAAGAGGCTCGATAGTATATCTATTCCCCATATTCATATTATTTTATGTTATATATAATATCAACAATTTCAATATTTGGATTCTTCCCCGTCACCAAATTTTAGGTTACTTCATCACTAAGAAACTAAATTAAAAGACTATTAATTAATGACACATATTTCATATACATTGGTAATAACTAAAGTTATATAAAGAGGCTCGATAGTATATCTATTCCCCATATTCATATTGTTATATGTTATATATAATATCAACAATTTCAATATTTTGCTTCGTCCCCGTCACCAAATTTTTGGTTACTTCATCACTAAGAAACTAAGTTAAAAGACAAATAATTAAGGACACATATTTCATATACATTGATAATAACTAAAGTTATATAAAGAGGCTCGATAGTATATCTATTCCCCATATTCATATTGTTATATGTTATATATGATATAAACAATTTCAATATTTTGCTTCTTCCCCTTCACCAAATTTTAGGTTACTTCATCACTAGGAAACTGAGTTAAAAGACTATTAATTAATGACACATATTTCATATACATTGGTAATAACTAAAGTTATATAAAGAGGCTCGATAGTATATCTATTCCCCATATTCATATTGTTATATGTTATATATATGATATAAACAATTTCAATATTTACTTCTTCCCCATCAGCAAATTTTAGGTTACTTCATCACTAAGAAACTAAGTTAAAAGACTTTTAATTAATGACACATATTTCATATACATTGGTAATAACTAAAGTTATATAAAGAGGCTCGATAGTATATCTATTCCCCATATTCTTATTGTTATATGTTATATATAATATCAACAATTTCAATATTTTGCTTCTTCCCCGTCACCAAATTTTAGGTTACTTCATCTATAAGAAACTAAGTTAAAAGACTATTAATTAATGACACATATTTCATATACATTGGTAATAACAAAAGTTATATAAAGAGGCTCGATAGTATATATATTCCCCATATTCATATTGTTATATGTTATATATAATATCAACAATTTCAATATTTTGCTTCTTCCCCGTCACCAAATTTTAGGTTAGTTCATCACTAAGAAACTAAGTTAAAAGACAATTAATTAAGGACACATATTTCATATACATTGATAATAACTAAAGTTATATAAAGAGGCTCGATAGTATATCTATTCCCCATATTCATATTGTTATATGTTATATATGATATAAACAATTTCAATATTTTGCTTCTTCCCCTTCACCAAATTTTAGGTTACTTCATCACTAGGAAACTGAGTTAAAAGACTATTAATTAATGACACATATTTCATATACATTGGTAATAACTAAAGTTATATAAAGAGGCTCGATAGTATATCTATTCCCCATATTCATATTGTTATATGTTATATATATGATATAAACAATTTCAATATTTACTTCTTCCCCATCAGCAAATTTTAGGTTACATCATCACTAAGAAACTAAGTTAAAAGACTTTTAATTAATGACACATATTTCATATACATTGGTAATAACTAAAGTTATATAAAGAGGCTCGATAGTATATCTATTCCCCATATTCATATTGTTATATGTTATATATAATATCAACAATTTCAATATTTTGCTTCTTCCCCGTCACCAAATTTTAGGTTACTTCATCTATAAGAAACTAAGTTAAAAGACTATTAATTAATGACACATATTTCATATACATTGGTAATAACAAAAGTTATATAAAGAGGCTCGATAGTATATATATTCCCCATATTCATATTGTTATATGTTATATATAATATCAACAATTTCAATATTTTGCTTCTTCCCCGTCACCAAATTTTAGGTTAGTTCATCACTAAGAAACTAAGTTAAAAGACAATTAATTAAGGACACATATTTCATATACATTGATAATAACTAAAGTTATATAAAGAGGCTCGATAGTATATATATTCCCCATATTCATATTGTTATATGTTATATATGATATAAACAATTTCAATATTTTGCTTCTTCCCCTTCACCAAATTTTAGGTTACTTCATCACTAGGAAACTGAGTTAAAAGTTTATTAATTAATGACAAATGTTTCATATACATTGGTAATAACTAAAGTTATATAAAGAGGCTCGATAGTATATCTATTCCCCATATTCATATTGTCATATGTTATATATAATATCAACAATTTCAATATTTTGCTTCTTCGCCGTCACCAAATTTTAGGTTACTTCATCACTAAGAAACTAAATTAAAAGACTATTAATTAATGACACATATTTCATATACATTGATAATAACTACAATTATATAAAGAGGCTTGATAGTATATTTATTCCCCATATTCATATTGTTATATGTTATATATGATATAAACAATTTCAATATTTTTCTTCTTCCCCGTCACCAATTTTAGGTTACTTCATCTATAAGAAACTAAGTTAAAAGACTATTAATTAATGACACGTATTTCATATACATTGATAATAACTACAATTATATAAAGAGGCTCGATACTATATATATTCCCCATATTCATATTGTTATATGTTATATATGATATAAACAATTTCAATATTTTGCTTCTTCCCCGTCAAAAAATTTTAGGTTACTTCATCACTAAGAAACTAAGTTAAAAGACATTTAATTAATGACACATATTTCATATACATTGGTAATAAATAAAGTTATATAAAGAGGGTCGATATTATATCTATTCCCCATATTCATATTGTTATATGTTATATATGATTTAAACAAAACTCAATATTTTTCTTCTTCCCCATCAGCAAATTTTAGGTTACTTCATCACTAAGAGACTAAGTTAAAAGACTATTATTTAATGACACATGTTTCATATACATTGGTAACAATTAAAATTATATAACGAGGCACAATAGTATATTTATTCCCAATATTCATATTGTTATATGCTATATATGATATAAACAATTTCTATATTTTTCTTCTTCCCCATCAACAAATTTTAGGTTACTTCATCTTTAAGAAACTAAGTTGAAAGACTATTATTTAATGACACATATTTCATATACATTGGTAATTATTAAATTTTATAACGAGGCTGAATAGTATATTTATTCTCAATATTCATATTGTTATATGTTATATATAATATAAACAATTTCAATATTTTTCTTCTTCCCCGTCACAAAATTTTAGGTTACTTCATCACTAAGAAACTAAGTTAAAAGACTTTTAATTAATGACACGTATTTCATATACATTGATAATAACTACAATTATATAAAGAGGCTCGATAGTATATCTATTCCCCATATTCATATTTTTATATGTTATATATGATATAAACAAATTCAATATTTTGCTTCTTCCCCGTCACCAAATTTTAGGTTACTTCATCAATAAGAAACTAAGTTAAAAGACTATTAATTAAGGACACATATTTCATATACATTGATAATAACTAAAGTTATATAAAGAGGCTCGATAGTATATGTATTCCCCATATTCATATTGTTATATGATATATATGATATAAAGAATTTCAATATTTTTCTTCTTCCCCGTCACCAAATTTAAAGTTACTTCATCACTAAGAAACTAAATTAAAAGACTATTAATTAATGACACATATTTCATATACATTGATAATAACTACAATTATATAAAGAAGCTCGATAGTATATCTATTCCCCATATTCATATTGTTATATGTTATATATGATATAAACAATTTCAATATTTTGCTTCTTCCCCTTCACCAAATTTTAGGTTACTTCATCACTAGGAAACTGAGTTAAAAGACTATTAATTAATGACACATATTTCATATACATTGGTAATAACTAAAGTTATATAAAGAGGTTCGATAGTATATCTATTCCCCATATTCATATTGTTATATGTTATATATATGATATAAACAATTTCAATATTTACTTCTTCCCCATCAGCAAATTTTAGGTTACATCATCACTAAGAAACTAAGTTAAAAGACTTGTAATTAATGACACATATTTCATATACATTGGTAATAACTAAAGTTATATAAAGAGGCTCGATAGTATATCTATTCCCCATATTCATATTGTTATATGTTATATATAATATCAACAATTTCAATATTTTGCTTCTTCCCCGTCACCAAATTTTAGGTTACTTCATCTATAAGAAACTAAGTTAAAAGACTATTAATTAATGACACATATTTCATATACATTGGTAATAACAAAAGTTATATAAAGAGGCTCGATAGTATATATATTCCCCATATTCATATTGTTATATGTTATATATAATATCAACAATTTCAATATTTTGCTTCTTCCCCGTCACCAAATTTTAGGTTAGTTCATCACTAAGAAACTAAGTTAAAAGACAATTAATTAAGGACACATATTTCATATACATTGATAATAACTAAAGTTATATAAAGAGGCTCGATAGTATATATATTCCCCATATTCATATTGTTATATGTTATATATGATATAAACAATTTCAATATTTTGCTTCTTCCCCTTCACCAAATTTTAGGTTACTTCATCACTAGGAAACTGAGTTAAAAGTTTATTAATTAATGACACATGTTTCATATACATTGGTAATAACTAAAGTTATATAAAGAGGCTCGATAGTATATCTATTCCCCATATTCATATTGTCATATGTTATATATAATATCAACAATTTCAATATTTTGCTTCTTCGCCGTCACCAAATTTTAGGTTACTTCATCACTAAGAAACTAAATTAAAAGACTATTAATTAATGACACATATTTCATATACATTGATAATAACTACAATTATATAAAGAGGCTTGATAGTATATTTATTCCCCATATTCATATTGTTATATGTTATATATGATATAAACAATTTCAATATTTTTCTTCTTCCCCGTCACCAATTTTAGGTTACTTCATCTATAAGAAACTAAGTTAAAAGACTATTAATTAATGACACGTATTTCATATACATTGATAATAACTACAACTATATAAAGAGGCTCGATACTATATATATATTCCCCATATTCATATTGTTATATATTATATATGATATAAACAATTTCAATATTTTGCTTCTTCCCCGTCAAAAAATTTTAGGTTACTTCATCACTAAGAAACTAAGTTAAAAGACATTTAATTAATGACACATATTTCATATACATTGGTAATAAATAAAGTTATATAAAGAGGGTCGATATTATATCTATTCCCCATATTCATATTGTTATATGTTATATATGATTTAAACAAAACTCAATATTTTTCTTCTTCCCCATCAGCAAATTTTAGGTTACTTCATCACTAAGAGACTAAGTTAAAAGACTATTATTTAATGACACATGTTTCATATACATTGGTAACAATTAAAATTATATAACGAGGCACAATAGTATATTTATTCCCAATATTCATATTGTTATATGCTATATATGATATAAACAATTTCTATATTTTTCTTCTTCCCCATCAACAAATTTTAGGTTACTTCATCTTTAAGAAACTAAGTTGAAAGACTATTATTTAATGACACATATTTCATATACATTGGTAATTATTAAATTTTATAACGAGGCTGAATAGTATATTTATTCTCAATATTCATATTGTTATATGTTATATATAATATAAACAATTTCAATATTTTTCTTCTTCCCCGTCACAAAATTTTAGGTTACTTCATCACTAAGAAACTAAGTTAAAAGACTTTTAATTAATGACACGTATTTCATATACATTGATAATAACTACAATTATATAAAGAGGCTCGATAGTATATCTATTCCCCATATTCATATTTTTATATGTTATATATGATATAAACAAATTCAATATTTTGCTTCTTCCCCGTCACCAAATTTTAGGTTACTTCATCAATAAGAAACTAAGTTAAAAGACTATTAATTAAGGACACATATTTCATATACATTGATAATAACTAAAGTTATATAAAGAGGCTCGATAGTATATGTATTCCCCATATTCATATTGTTATATGATATATATGATATAAAGAATTTCAATATTTTTCTTCTTCCCCGTCACCAAATTTAAAGTTACTTCATCACTAAGAAACTAAATTAAAAGGCTATTAATTAATGACACATATTTCATATACATTGATAATAACTACAATTATATAAAGAAGCTCGATAGTATATCTATTCCCCATATTCATATTGTTATATGTTATATATGATATAAACAATTTCAATATTTTGCTTCTTCCCCTTCACCAAATTTTAGGTTACTTCATCACTAGGAAACTGAGTTAAAAGACTATTAATTAATGACACATATTTCATATACATTGGTAATAACTAAAGTTATATAAAGAGGTTCGATAGTATATCTATTCCCCATATTCATATTGTTATATGTTATATATATGATATAAACAATTTCAATATTTACTTCTTCCCCATCAGCAAATTTTAGGTTACATCATCACTAAGAAACTAAGTTAAAAGACTTGTAATTAATGACACATATTTCATATACATTGGTAATAACTAAAGTTATATAAAGAGGCTCGATAGTATATCTATTCCCCATATTCATATTGTTATATGTTATATATAATATCAACAATTTCAATATTTTGCTTCTTCCCCGTCACCAAATTTTAGGTTACTTCATCTATAAGAAACTAAGTTAAAAGACTATTAATTAATGACACATATTTCATATACATTGGTAATAACAAAAGTTATATAAAGAGGCTCGATAGTATATATATTCCCCATATTCATATTGTTATATGTTATATATAATATCAACAATTTCAATATTTTGCTTCTTCCCCGTCACCAAATTTTAGGTTAGTTCATCACTAAGAAACTAAGTTAAAAGACAATTAATTAAGGACACATATTTCATATACATTGATAATAACTAAAGTTATATAAAGAGGCTCGATAGTATATATATTCCCCATATTCATATTGTTATATGTTATATATGATATAAACAATTTCAATATTTTGCTTCTTCCCCTTCACCAAATTTTAGGTTACTTCATCACTAGGAAACTGAGTTAAAAGTTTATTAATTAATGACACATGTTTCATATACATTGGTAATAACTAAAGTTATATAAAGAGGCTCGATAGTATATCTATTCCCCATATTCATATTGTCATATGTTATATATAATATCAACAATTTCAATATTTTGCTTCTTCGCCGTCACCAAATTTTAGGTTACTTCATCACTAAGAAACTAAATTAAAAGACTATTAATTAATGACACATATTTCATATACATTGATAATAACTACAATTATATAAAGAGGCTTGATAGTATATTTATTCCCCATATTCATATTGTTATATGTTATATATGATATAAACAATTTCAATATTTTTCTTCTTCCCCGTCACCAATTTTAGGTTACTTCATCTATAAGAAACTAAGTTAAAAGACTATTAATTAATGACACGTATTTCATATACATTGATAATAACTACAACTATATAAAGAGGCTCGATACTATATATATTCCCCATATTCATATTGTTATATATTATATATGATATAAACAATTTCAATATTTTGCTTCTTCCCCGTCAAAAAATTTTAGGTTACTTCATCACTAAGAAACTAAGTTAAAAGACATTTAATTAATGACACATATTTCATATACATTGGTAATAAATAAAGTTATATAAAGAGGGTCGATATTATATCTATTCCCCATATTCATATTGTTATATGTTATATATGATTTAAACAAAACTCAATATTTTTCTTCTTCCCCATCAGCAAATTTTAGGTTACTTCATCACTAAGAGACTAAGTTAAAAGACTATTATTTAATGACACATGTTTCATATACATTGGTAACAATTAAAATTATATAACGAGGCACAATAGTATATTTATTCCCAATATTCATATTGTTATATGCTATATATGATATAAACAATTTCTATATTTTTCTTCTTCCCCATCAACAAATTTTAGGTTACTTCATCTTTAAGAAACTAAGTTAAAAGACTATTATTTAATGACACATATTTCATATACATTGGTAATTATTAAATTTTATAACGAGGCTGAATAGTATATTTATTCTCAATATTCATATTGTTATATGTTATATATAATATAAACAATTTCAATATTTTTCTTCTTCCCCGTCACAAAATTTTAGGTTACTTCATCACTAAGAAACTAAGTTAAAAGACTTTTAATTAATGACACGTATTTCATATACATTGATAATAACTACAATTATATAAAGAGGCTCGATAGTATATCTATTCCCCATATTCATATTTTTATATGTTATATATGATATAAACAAATTCAATATTTTGCTTCTTCCCCGTCACCAAATTTTAGGTTACTTCATCAATAAGAAACTAAGTTAAAAGACTATTAATTAAGGACACATATTTCATATACATTGATAATAACTAAAGTTATATAAAGTGGCTCGATAGTATATGTATTCCCCTTATTCATATTGTTATATGATATATATGATATAAAGAATTTCAATATTTTTCTTCTTCCCCGTCACCAAATTTAAAGTTACTTCATCACTAAGAAACTAAATTAAAAGACTATTAATTAATGACACATATTTCATATACATTGATAATAACTACAATTATATAAAGAAGCTCGATAGTATATCTATTCCCCATATTCATATTGTTATATGTTATATATGATATAAACAATTTCAATATTTTGCTTCTTCCCCTTCACCAAATTTTAGGTTACTTCATCACTAAGAAACTAAGTTAAAAGACTTTTAATTAATGACACATATTTCATATACATTGGTAATAACTAAATTTATATAAAGAGGCTCGATAGTATATCTATTCCCCATATTCATATTGTTTTATGTTATATATAATATCAACAATTTCAATATTTGGATTCTTCCCCGTCACCAAATTTTAGGTTACTTCATCACTAAGAAACTAAATTAAAAGACTATTAATTAATGACACATATTTCATATACATTGGTAATAACTAAAGTTATATAAAGAGGCTCGATAGTATATCTATTCCCCATATTCATATTGTTATATGTTATATATAATATCAACAATTTCAATATTTTGCTTCGTCCCCGTCACCAAATTTTTGGTTACTTCATCACTAAGAAACTAAGTTAAAAGACAAATAATTAAGGACTCATATTTCATATACATTGATAATAACTAAAGTTATATAAAGAGGCTCGATAGGATATCTATTCCCCATATTCATATTGTTATATGTTATATATGATATAAACAATTTCAATATTTTGCTTCTTCCCCTTCACCAAATTTTAGGTTACTTCATCACTAGGAAACTGAGTTAAAAGACTATTAATTAATGACACATATTTCATATACATTGGTAATAACTCAAGTTATATAAAGAGGCTCGATAGTATATCTATTCCCCATATTCATATTGTTATATGTTAAATATAATATCAACAATTTCAATATTTTGGTTCTTCCCCGTCACCAAATTTTAGGTTACTTCATCACTAAGAAACTAAATTAAAAGACTATTAATTAATGACACATATTTCATATACATTGATAATAACTAAAGTTATATAAAGAGGCTCGATAGTATATCTATTCCCCATATTCATATTGTTATATGTTATATATGATATAAACAATTTCAATATTTTGCTTCTTCCCCTTCACCAAATTTTAGGTTACTTCATCACTAAGAAACTAAGTAAAAGACTTTTAATTAATGACACATATTTCATATACATTGATAATAACTACAATTATATAAAGAGGTTCGATAGTATATCTATTCTCATATTCATATTCTTATATGTCATATATGATATAAACAATTTCAATATTTTCCTTCTTGCCCGTCACCAAATTTTAGGTTACTTCATCACTAAGAAACTAAGTTAAAAGACTATTAATTAATGACATATGTTTCATATACATTGGTAATAACTAAAGTTATATAAAGGGGCTCGATAGTATATCTATTCCCCATATTCATATTTTTATATGTTATATATGATATAAACAATTTAAATATTTTGCTTCTTCCCCGTCACCAAATTTTAGGTTACTTCATCACTAAGAAACTAAATTAAAAGATTATTAATTAATGACACATATTTCATATACATTGGTAATAACTAAAGTTATATAAAGAGGCTCGATAGTATATCTATTCCCCATATTCATATTGTTATATGTTATATATAATATCAACAATTTCAATATTTTGCTTCTTCCCCGTCACCAAATTTTAGGTTACTTCATCACTAAGAAACTAAGTTAAAAGACAATTAATTAAGGACACATATTTCATATACATTGATAATAACTAAAGTTATATAAAGAGGCTCGATAGTATATCTATTCCCCATATTCATATTGTTATGTGTTACATATGATATAAACAATTTTAATATTTTGCTTCTTCCCCTTCACCAAATTTTAGGTTACTTCATCACTAAGAAACTAAGTTAAAAGACTATTAATTAATGACATATGTTTCATATACATTGGTAATAACTAAAGTTATATAAAGGGGCTCGATAGTATATCTATTCCCCATATTCATATTGTTATATGTTATTTATGATATAAACAATTTCAATATTTTGCTTCTTCCCCGTCACAAAATTTTACGTTACTTCATCACTAAGAAACTAAGTTAAAAGACATTTAATTAATGACACATATTTCATATACATTGGTAATAACTAAAGTTATATAAAGAGGGTCGATATTATATCTATTACCCATATTCATATTGCTATATGTTATATATGATTTAAAGAAAACTCAATATTTTTCTTCTTCCCCGTCACCAAATTTAAAGTTACTTCATCACTAAGAAACTAAATTAAAAGACTATTAATTAATGACACATATTTCATATACATTGATAATAACTACAATTATATAAAGAAGCTCGATAGTATATCTATTCCCCATATTCATATTGTTATATGTTATATATGATATAAACAATTTCAATATTTTGCTTCTTCCCCTTCACCAAATTTTAGGTTACTTCATCACTAGGAAACTGAGTTAAAAGACTATTAATTAATGACACATATTTCATATACATTGGTAATAACTAAAGTTATATAAAGAGGTTCGATAGTATATCTATTCCCCATATTCATATTGTTATATGTTATATATATGATATAAACAATTTCAATATTTACTTCTTCCCCATCAGCAAATTTTAGGTTACATCATCACTTAGAAACTAAGTTAAAAGACTTGTAATTAATGACACATATTTCATATACATTGGTAATAACTAAAGTTATATAAAGAGGCTCGATAGTATATCTATTCCCCATATTCATATTGTTATATGTTATATATAATATCAACAATTTCAATATTTTGCTTCTTCCCCGTCACCAAATTTTAGGTTACTTCATCTATAAGAAACTAAGTTAAAAGACTATTAATTAATGACACATATTTCATATACATTGGTAATAACAAAAGTTATATAAAGAGGCTCGATAGTATATATATTCCCCATATTCATATTGTTATATGTTATATATAATATCAACAATTTCAATATTTTGCTTCTTCCCCGTCACCAAATTTTAGGTTAGTTCATCACTAAGAAACTAAGTTAAAAGACAATTAATTAAGGACACATATTTCATATACATTGATAATAACTAAAGTTATATAAAGAGGCTCGATAGTATATATATTCCCCATATTCATATTGTTATATGTTATATATGATATAAACAATTTCAATATTTTGCTTCTTCCCCTTCACCAAATTTTAGGTTACTTCATCACTAGGAAACTGAGTTAAAAGTTTATTAATTAATGACACATGTTTCATATACATTGGTAATAACTAAAGTTATATAAAGAGGCTCGATAGTATATCTATTCCCCATATTCATATTGTCATATGTTATATATAATATCAACAATTTCAATATTTTGCTTCTTCGCCGTCACCAAATTTTAGGTTACTTCATCACTAAGAAACTAAATTAAAAGACTATTAATTAATGACACATATTTCATATACATTGATAATAACTACAATTATATAAAGAGGCTTGATAGTATATTTATTCCCCATATTCATATTGTTATATGTTATATATGATATAAACAATTTCAATATTTTTCTTCTTCCCCGTCACCAATTTTAGGTTACTTCATCTATAAGAAACTAAGTTAAAAGACTATTAATTAATGACACGTATTTCATATACATTGATAATAACTACAACTATATAAAGAGGCTCGATACTATATATATTCCCCATATTCATATTGTTATATATTATATATGATATAAACAATTTCAATATTTTGCTTCTTCCCCGTCAAAAAATTTTAGGTTACTTCATCACTAAGAAACTAAGTTAAAAGACATTTAATTAATGACACATATTTCATATACATTGGTAATAAATAAAGTTATATAAAGAGGGTCGATATTATATCTATTCCCCATATTCATATTGTTATATGTTATATATGATTTAAACAAAACTCAATATTTTTCTTCTTCCCCATCAGCAAATTTTAGGTTACTTCATCACTAAGAGACTAAGTTAAAAGACTATTATTTAATGACACATGTTTCATATACATTGGTAACAATTAAAATTATATAACGAGGCACAATAGTATATTTATTCCCAATATTCATATTGTTATATGCTATATATGATATAAACAATTTCTATATTTTTCTTCTTCCCCATCAACAAATTTTAGGTTACTTCATCTTTAAGAAACTAAGTTAAAAGACTATTATTTAATGACACATATTTCATATACATTGGTAATTATTAAATTTTATAACGAGGCTGAATAGTATATTTATTCTCAATATTCATATTGTTATATGTTATATATAATATAAACAATTTCAATATTTTTCTTCTTCCCCGTCACAAAATTTTAGGTTACTTCATCACTAAGAAACTAAGTTAAAAGACTTTTAATTAATGACACGTATTTCATATACATTGATAATAACTACAATTATATAAAGAGGCTCGATAGTATATCTATTCCCCATATTCATATTTTTATATGTTATATATGATATAAACAAATTCAATATTTTGCTTCTTCCCCGTCACCAAATTTTAGGTTACTTCATCAATAAGAAACTAAGTTAAAAGACTATTAATTAAGGACACATATTTCATATACATTGATAATAACTAAAGTTATATAAAGTGGCTCGATAGTATATGTATTCCCCATATTCATATTGTTATATGATATATATGATATAAAGAATTTCAATATTTTTCTTCTTCCCCGTCACCAAATTTAAAGTTACTTCATCACTAAGAAACTAAATTAAAAGACTATTAATTAATGACACATATTTCATATACATTGATAATAACTACAATTATATAAAGAAGCTCGATAGTATATCTATTCCCCATATTCATATTGTTATATGTTATATATGATATAAACAATTTCAATATTTTGCTTCTTCCCCTTCACCAAATTTTAGGTTACTTCATCACTAAGAAACTAAGTTAAAAGACTTTTAATTAATGACACATATTTCATATACATTGGTAATAACTAAATTTATATAAAGAGGCTCGATAGTATATCTATTCCCCATATTCATATTGTTTTATGTTATATATAATATCAACAATTTCAATATTTGGATTCTTCCCCGTCACCAAATTTTAGGTTACTTCATCACTAAGAAACTAAATTAAAAGACTATTAATTAATGACACATATTTCATATACATTGGTAATAACTAAAGTTATATAAAGAGGCTCGATAGTATATCTATTCCCCATATTCATATTGTTATATGTTATATATAATATCAACAATTTCAATATTTTGCTTCGTCCCCGTCACCAAATTTTTGGTTACTTCATCACTAAGAAACTAAGTTAAAAGACAAATAATTAAGGACTCATATTTCATATACATTGATAATAACTAAAGTTATATAAAGAGGCTCGATAGGATATCTATTCCCCATATTCATATTGTTATATGTTATATATGATATAAACAATTTCAATATTTTGCTTCTTCCCCTTCACCAAATTTTAGGTTACTTCATCACTAGGAAACTGAGTTAAAAGACTATTAATTAATGACACATATTTCATATACATTGGTAATAACTCAAGTTATATAAAGAGGCTCGATAGTATATCTATTCCCCATATTCATATTGTTATATGTTAAATATAATATCAACAATTTCAATATTTTGGTTCTTCCCCGTCACCAAATTTTAGGTTACTTCATCACTAAGAAACTAAATTAAAAGACTATTAATTAATGACACATATTTCATATACATTGATAATAACTAAAGTTATATAAAGAGGCTCGATAGTATATCTATTCCCCATATTCATATTGTTATATGTTATATATGATATAAACAATTTCAATATTTTGCTTCTTCCCCTTCACCAAATTTTAGGTTACTTCATCACTAAGAAACTAAGTAAAAGACTTTTAATTAATGACACATATTTCATATACATTGATAATAACTACAATTATATAAAGAGGTTCGATAGTATATCTATTCTCATATTCATATTCTTATATGTCATATATGATATAAACAATTTCAATATTTTCCTTCTTGCCCGTCACCAAATTTTAGGTTACTTCATCACTAAGAAACTAAGTTAAAAGACTATTAATTAATGACATATGTTTCATATACATTGGTAATAACTAAAGTTATATAAAGGGGCTCGATAGTATATCTATTCCCCATATTCATATTTTTATATGTTATATATGATATAAACAATTTAAATATTTTGCTTCTTCCCCGTCACCAAATTTTAGGTTACTTCATCACTAAGAAACTAAATTAAAAGATTATTAATTAATGACACATATTTCATATACATTGGTAATAACTAAAGTTATATAAAGAGGCTCGATAGTATATCTATTCCCCATATTCATATTGTTATATGTTATATATAATATCAACAATTTCAATATTTTGCTTCTTCCCCGTCACCAAATTTTAGGTTACTTCATCACTAAGAAACTAAGTTAAAAGACAATTAATTAAGGACACATATTTCATATACATTGATAATAACTAAAGTTATATAAAGAGGCTCGATAGTATATCTATTCCCCATATTCATATTGTTATGTGTTACATATGATATAAACAATTTTAATATTTTGCTTCTTCCCCTTCACCAAATTTTAGGTTACTTCATCACTAAGAAACTAAGTTAAAAGACTATTAATTAATGACATATGTTTCATATACATTGGTAATAACTAAAGTTATATAAAGGGGCTCGATAGTATATCTATTCCCCATATTCATATTGTTATATGTTATTTATGATATAAACAATTTCAATATTTTGCTTCTTCCCCGTCACAAAATTTTACGTTACTTCATCACTAAGAAACTAAGTTAAAAGACATTTAATTAATGACACATATTTCATATACATTGGTAATAACTAAAGTTATATAAAGAGGGTCGATATTATATCTATTACCCATATTCATATTGCTATATGTTATATATGATTTAAAGAAAACTCAATATTTTTCTTCTTCCCCATCAACAAATTTTAGGTTACTTCATCACTAAGAAACTAAGTTAAAAGACTATTATTTAATGACACATGTTTCATATACATTGGTAATAATTAAAATTATATAACGAGGCACAATAGTATATTTATTCCCAATATTCATATGGTTATATGTTATATATGATTTAAACAATTTCAATATTTAGCTAGTTTCCCGTCACCAAATTTTAGGTTACTTCATCACTAAGAAACTAAGATAAAAGACTATTAATTAAGGACACATATTTCATATACATTGATAATAAATACAATTATATCAAGAGGCTCGATAGTATATCTATTCCCCATATTCATATTGTTATATGTTATATATGATATAAACAATTTCAATATTTTGCTTCTTCCCCGTCACCAAATTTTAGGTTACTTAATCACTAAGAAACTAAGTTAAAAGACTATTAATTAATGACACATATTTCATATACATTGATAATAACTAAAGTTATATAAATAGGCTCGATAGTATATTTATATTGTTATATGTTATATATGATATAAACAATTTTAGTATTTTGCTTCTTCCACGTCACCAAATTTTAGGTTACTTCATCACTAAGAAACTAAGTTAAAATACTATTAATTAAGGACACATATTTCATATACATTGATAATAACTACAATGATATAAACAATTTCTATATGTTTCTTCTTCCCCATCACCAAATTTTAGGTTACTTCTTCATTAAGAAACAAAGTTAAACGACTATTATTTAATGACACATATTTCATATACATTGGTAATAATTAAAATTATATAAAGAGGCTCGATAGTATATTTATTCCCAATATTCATATTGTAATATGTTATATATGTTATAAACAATTTCAATATTTTGCTTCTTCTCCGTCACCAAATTTTATGTTACTTCATCACTAAGAAACTAAGTTAAAAAACTATTAATTAAGGACACATATTTAATATACATTGATAATAACTAAAGTTATATAAAGAGGCTCGATAGTATATCTATTCCCCATATTCATATTGTTATATGTTATATATGATATTAACAATTTCAATATTTTGCTTCTTCCCCGTCACCAAATTTTAGGTTACTTCATCACTAAGAAACTAAGTTAAAAGACTATTATTTAATGACACATATTTCATATACATTGATAATAACTACAATGATATAAACAATTTCAATATTTTTCTTCTTCCCCGTCACCAAATTTTAGGTTACTTCTTCATTAAGAAACTAAGTTAAAGGACTATTATTTAATGAAACATATTTCATATACATTGATTATAATTTAAATTATATAAAGAGGCTCGATAGTATATTTATTCCCAATATTCATATGGTTATATGTTATATATGATATAAACAATTTCAATATTTAGCTAGTTTCCCGTCACCAAATTTTAGGTTACTTCATCTTTAAGAAACTAAGATAAAAGACTATTAATTAAGAACACATATTTCATATACATTGATAATAACTACAATTATATTAAGAGGCTCGATAGTATATCTATTCCCCATATTTGTATTGTTATATGTTATATATGATATAAACAATTTCAATATTTTGCTTCTTCCCCGTCACCAAATTTTAGGTTACTTAATCACTAAGAACTAAGTTAAAAGACTATTAATTAATGACACATATTTCATATACATTGATAATAACTAAAGTTATATAAATAGGGTCGATAGTATATTTATTCTCATATTTATATTGTTATATGTTATATATGATTTAAACAATTTTAGTATTTTGCTTCTTCCCTGTCACCAAATTTTAGGTTACTTCATCACTAAGAAACTAAGTTAAAAGACTATTAATTAAGGACACATATTTCATATACATTGATAATAACTACAATGATATAAACAATTTCAATATTTTGCTTCTTCCCCGTCACCAAATTATAGGTTACTTCATCACTTAGAAACTAAGTTAAAAGACTATTAATTAATGACACATATTTCCTATACATTGATAATAACTATAATTATATAAAGAGGCTCGCTAGTATATCTATTCCCCATATTCATATTGTTATATGTTACATATGATATAAACAATTTAAATATTTTTCTTCTTCCCCATCAACAAATTTTAGGTTACTTCATCATTAAGAAACTAAGTTAAAAGACTATTACTTAATAACACATATTTCATATACATTGGTAATAATTAAAATTATATAACGAGGCTCGATAGTATATCTATCCCCCATATTCATATTGTTATATGTTATATATGATATAAACAATTTCAATCTTTTGCTTCTTCCCCATCAGCAAATTTTAGGTTACTTAATCACTAATTAACTAAGTTAAAAGACTATTAATTAATGACACATATTTCATATACATTGATAATAACTAAAGTTATATAAATAGGCTCGATAGTATATTTATTCCCATATTTATATTGTTATATGTTATATATGATATAAACAATTTTAGTATTTTGCTTCTTCCCCGTCAC